>CAUYUJ010006780.1:569637-644637 GCA_963575745.1 Prorocentrum cordatum
TACTAATACTACTATTACAACTAATACTACTGTTATTACTACTACCACTACTACTACTACTACGACTACTACTACTACTACTACTACTATTACTACGACCTGTTACTATTACTACCACTACTACTACTACTCCTACTTACCTACCTACCTACCTACCTACCTACCTACCTACCTACCTACTACTACTACTACTACTAGTTCTATTACTACTAGTACTACGACTACTATTATTACGACTACGACTTAGTTCGATTACTACGATCACTACTGCTACTTCTATTATCACGATTCCTACTACTACTAGTAGTACTACGACTACTACTATTATTATTACTACTATCACCACTATTCCTACTCTTATCACTAGTACTACTACTACTACTACTACTACGACGACTACTACAACCACCACTCTTTATCACTACGACTACCACCAATTCTACTATTCGGTGTGCTACTACTACTACTACTGGTACTACGACTATTACTACTGCTACTTTTACTACTACTACTACTACTACTACTACTACTACTTCTACTACTACTACTACTACTACTACTACCACTACGACTACTACGACTACTGTGTCTACGACTACTACTGTGGCTACTACTACTACTACTAAGTATTCGTACTAGTTCTACTACACCTAAGTACCAGTAGCACTAAAATCTAGCACGAAGCACGAGTGTCACAATATCATTCTTACTACTTCTTCTCGCGGACGGGGATTGTTTATGTTCGCGGCTCCGCGGTGCGAGCTGCTAAGATACCGTTCCGTGCGAAGCGGGGGCGGTACGTTGCGGTGGACGGTGATGGGGAAACATACAAGAGGGTTCACGCCCGTCTCGATGTTTTTTTACAAAAAAAGAAACAAGCTACTACTACGACCCCTACGACTAGTATTAATATTACGCCGACTACGACTACTACTACTTCAAAGTAGCACCACTATTACTACTACTGCGACTGGTACGAGTAATTTGCTGCTTCTTATTACTACCACTACTACTACGACCACTACCACTACGACTAAACAGTAATGCGACTACTACTCATACTGCGACTTATGCCATTACTAGTATGATTACTACTTCTTGCCTAACATTACTACTACTACTACGATCACTACTACTGCTACTACTGCTACTACTGCTACTACTACGACTACCCCTATTACTACGTCTACTACTACTAATACGATTACGACTACTACGACGAGCTTTGTTTCTAGTATTATTACTACTATTAGTACTACTACTGTTACTACTACTACTACTACTACTACTACTACTACTACTACTACTACTACTTTACTATCAGTACATATACGACTACCATCACGATTACGATTTCTAGTGCCAAAATTATGTTTACTGCTACTACTATTAATATGTGTATCCCTACTATACTACTACGACTACTACTAGTAGTAGTATTGGTATTACTGCTACTACCACGACGACCACTACGACTACGACTACGACAACTTCTACTACTACTACTACGACTACGACCACTACTACTACTTTGTCCACTACTACTATGTCTATGTCTACTACTGCTACTTATACTACTACTACTACTACTACTACTACTACTACTACTACTGCTACTGCTACTTGTACTACTACTACTACTACTACTACTACTACCACTACGACTACTACGACTACTACGACTACTACTACTACTACTACTACTAGTACTACTACTACTACTACTACTACTACTACTACTACTACTACTACTTCTACTACTACTACTACTACTACTACTACTACTACTACCACTACTACTGCGAATACTTCTACTACTACTATCACTACTATGCTTACTCATACGACGACTACTAGTATTACTATTATTACTCTCACCATTACTACGATTACTTTGTAAAACTGTTCTAGGACCGTGTACGGTTATACTACATGTGATTACTAAGTCGTACCAGTATTTCTGTGCCTACCATGACTAACGTAAGCGACGCTTTAGTGGAGAACTGCATGTTTTTTCTCTCGGCGTTTGGTTCAACAGCTCCTTCATTGGAGTAGTGTAAGACGAACGTGCGCGGCGCCATTGGGAAACATGTTGGCAACGATGTGTACTCAAGACGTGCAATTGTTGGAGAAGTTTCAAACGCATGTGTGATGTGCATCGGGGAGAGCCACCTTGGGGGAGAATGCGCTTGGCGATTAGGCGAGAGCTGCAGTTTGCATGGCACAGCCTGCACCCGGGAAGATACTGGGAGTCCCAAGCTCGAGGATCAGACGTAATCGTGCGAAACGCCTGACCTACCCGCACGTCTGGCGGTGTGAAGAGGAGAAGTTGTGTTACGAGGATGGGAAAAAACGGTGGAGGAGAGTAAGAAGAAGGACGACGGGATTTTGACGTATTGTGGTTCTTGGACCTCCCGGGGAAGGGAGGGGAGTGGCACTTCAAGATCTTGGTCGCAACGCGTTGTTGGAGAGGTCCAGGTGGCGAATTTGAGCGGGAAGTGGTGGAGGCTTGGAGACATCTTCGGTGGTCTTCTGTTTTCGCCGGCGCTTCTCGACACTCTTCGGGGCATTCTCGCGTTGGGTGAGAATTCTCGAGTGTGGTAGGAAGGTTTCTGGCGGCTAGAGGACTAGGAGGGTTGCCGCCTCCCCCTCTCTCCTCGATGCTGCTATCCCTTCTCCTCCCCCTTCTCCCTGTCCCTTCCTGCCTCTTCCGGCAGCTTCGCAGTTTCTTCGGACTTACAAAGGCTTTGTCAGAATTCTTGACTCGTCCTGTCTTCCCTCCACTTCCTCGCCCCTCCTCATGTTCCCCCTCCTTGTCTTACTCCTCCCCCCTCCTCGCCCTCTTCTTTCTTCCACCTTCTCATCCTCCCCATCACCATCCTCACCCCTGCCTCCTCCCCCCTCTCCTCCTTCTCCCCCCCCGCTTACGCAGGGGCAAGCAGCGAGCCGCGCGGCGAGCCGCCGACGTGACAACGGCTTCGAGGCGCCGCGAGGGCCTGGGTAGGTCGGAGGGCGGGGGCCCAGGACGGGGGGGGGGAGGGGCGCCAGGCTTCGGGCCAAATGCTGGAAGCGTTGGCTCTGCGGTGGCTCCCAGGGCCATTCGGACTCTGTGGTGTTCCAGCGGCCGTTCGTGCCTCGCTGTGCTTCGGCGCGCCCCGCCGCTGCTAGACCGCCGTCTGACACTCTTGCGGTCGCTGGCCCAAAATGGTTCCACCAACTGTGCCTCGTAGAGGGCCTTCCGGGTGCTTTTGGCTCGTCCAGAACGGCCTTCTTTGGCACGAGCTATGCCCGAAGGGCCCTGCAGGGCCGAGCTGGCGGCGGACTCATCCTCCAGGCTTCCCTGCATTGCGAGCAAGCCCGCCCTTGACAGTCTTTTTATCGAAGACGCCTACGGCAAACCACCGCCGCCCCCTGCCCCTCTGGAAGCGCCTACGTGGCCGACAGCTGGGCTAGAGCTTGGCCAAGCTATCGGGCCAGTTGTTCCCCGAGTCGGTTTGGAAAGCCTTCGGGGAACGCGTGGGGGAGCAATGGGAGGAGGATCAGGACAGGGAGGAGGATGATGATGACGATGAGGAGGAGGAGGAGGAGGAGGAGGATTATGGGGAAGGAGGAGGAGGAGTAGGAGGAGGAGACGTCTTGGGAACCGTCTTGCGAGGCCTCTCGGGAGGCCTCTGCTGAGCTTCCTGGGAGCGTTTTGGAGGCTTCTTGGGCGCCTTCCTGGGCCTCTTGGGGGCTTCTTGGAGGCCTTTGGGGGCTTCTGGTGGCCTCTTTGGCAGTCTCAGGGCGCTCCCGACCCGTCTGACACCGTCGGACGCCGTCTCTGAACCGACTTGGGGCTCCCTTGGGTCCCTTCAGGGCCGTCTTGGAGAATATCTTGTACGTCTTGGAGGTCGCCGTCTTGGGGGCCTCTTGGGCCGTCATGCGGCCATCTTGGAGGCCTCCTGGGCAATCCTGGGGCGATTTTGGGGGCCTCTTGGACAGTCTTGAGCCGTCGGAATGCAGAACGAGAGCAAATGCCAACACTCTTCAACAACCCTCGGAAAATCAATGATTTTGATATTGGATGACCTCTTGGAGGCCTCTTGGGTCGTCTTGGAGGCCTCTTAGGGGGCCTCTTGGGCAGTCTCGGGCCATTTGAGGCCATCTTAGGCCGCTTTGGGTGCATCTTGGGCCGCCTTGTATTCAACTTGGGGCCATCGGGGCCGTCTTGGAGGCCATCTTGGCCGTCTCGGAGGCCTCTTGGGGCCCTCTTGGGGTCATCTTGGGGGCGTTTGGGCCGTCATGGGGCCATCTTGGAGGCCTCTTGGGCAATCTTGGGGCGATCTTGTGGGCCTCTTGGGCCGTCTTGGGCCGTCGGAGTGCAGAAAAAGAGCAAATGCCAACTTCCTTAAAAAGCTTTTGGGGAATCCATGATTTTGGCCTCTTCGGGTCCTCCTGCAGGGCCTCTTGGAGGCCTCTTGGGCCGTCTTGGAGGCCTCGTGGGGGCCTCTTGGGCCGTCTCGGAGGCATATTGGGGCCATCTTAGCCGTCTGGGAGGCCATCTTGGCCGTCTTGGAGGCATCTTGGGGCCATCTTGGGGGCCTCTTGGATCGTCCTGGGGCCATGCTGGAGGCTTCTTGGGCACTCTGGGGGCGATCTTGATGAGCTCTTGGGCCGTCTTGGGCCGTCAGACGGCCGAAACGGAGCCAAAGTCCAAATCCTTCAAACACCTAAGGATAAACAATGATACCGGAGAAATAACCCAATCAGGGCTATAGGGCCAGGGGGCTTAGGGCTATTGAGCTATAGGGCTATAGAGCTATGGGGCTATAGAGTTGTAGGGCTATAGGGTTGTAGGGCTATAGGGCTATAGGGCTATAGGGCTATAGGGCTATAGGGCTTAGGGCTATAGGGCTATAGGGCACCCCTGGGCCCCCCGGGGCCCCCCCGGGCAGCCCCGGGCACCTGGGCACGCGACAAACCTAGCCTAATCATATGAATCCGCTAGGACCCCTACAGAGGCAAGCTCTGATTGGGGAATTATTTTGACCTCTTGGGGACGTCTTGGAGGAACTCTTCGAGGCCTCTTGGGCCGTCTTGGAGGCCTCTTGGAGGCCTCTTGCGCCGTCTTGGGCCGTCTTAGGAGTTTCTTGTGCGAACTTGGAGGCATCTTGGACTCTCTTGGGCCGTCTTCGAGGCCATCTTGGACCAACTTGGACGAACTTGGAGGCCATCTTGGGCCATCTTGACCATCTCGGAGGCCATCTTGGAGCCGTCTGGAGCCGAGAAACCCTTGGCAGCCACCTGTTACGCATCTCCGGCGGGACGGGCCGAAACCCCAAGGGGAGTTCATTTGGAAAAGAACCATGACCAAAAGCGAAAGGGTCTAGCACGCCAGGCACCCCCGCGATGAATCGACAGGGGGCGGCGGATCGAAGACGCCTACGGCGAATCACCGCCGCCCCCTGCCTTTTTGGAAGCGCCTATGTGGCCGAACATTGAGGCCAGATCTGCCAAGCTATCGGACCATGTGTTCCCCGAATCGGTTTGGAAAGCCTTCGGGGAACACGTGGGCATCTTGAAGGTCATCTTGGCCGTCTGGAGGCCATTTTGACCCTTTCGGGCCTTCTTGGAGGACGTCTTGGAGGGCTCTTAGGCCATCTTGAGCGTCTTGGAGACCTCTTGGGCCGTCTTGGGGGCCTCTTGGGGCCGTGTCTTGGCCTCTTGGGCGATCTTTGGGGGCACTTGGGCCGTCTCGGGCCGTCGGAAGGCAGAAAAGAAGCAAATGCCACAATCCTTCAAACACCCATGAGAAATCAATGATTGTGGCCTTTTCGGGCCTTCCTGGAGGCCCTCTTGGAGGCCTCTTGGGCCGTCTTGGGCCATCTTAGGGCCATGCTCGGCCGTCTTGGTGGGCTCCTGGTCCGTCTGACGCCGTCGGAAGCCGTTTGGGGGGCCTCTATGGGCCGACTTGGGGCCCTCCTGGAATGCTCCAGGGCCGTCTTGGAGGCCATCTTGGGCGTCTTAAAGGCCTCCTGTGACATCTTGGGGGCCTCTTGGGGCCGTCTTGGGGCCCTCTTGGGCCGTTCTGGGGCCATCTTGGAGGCCTCTTGGGCGACCTTTCGGCGATCATTGGAGGTTCTTGGGCCATCTCGGGCCGTCGGAGGGCCGAAAAGAAGCAACTGTCAAAATCCGTCAAAAAAATGGCAATCCATGTTTTTGGCATCTTCTGGCCTTCCTGGAGGCCCTCTTGGGGGCCCCTTGGGCCGTCTTGGGCCAGCTTTGAGCCCACTTCAGCCATCTTGGTGGGTTCCTGGCACGTCTGACGCCGTCGGGGCCGTCTTGGAGGTCATCGTGGGCGTCTTGGAGGCCTCTTGGGCCGTCTTGGGGCCCTCTTGGGGCCGTCTTGGGGGCGTCTGGGGCCGTCATGGGGCCATCTTGGAGGCCTCTTGGGCGATCTTGGGGCGATCTTGGGGGCCTCTTGGGCCGTCTTGGGCCGTCGGAAAGCCGAAAAGGCGCAAATACCAAAATCCGTCAACAACCTTAGGCAAATCAATGATTTTGGCCTCTTCGGGCCTTCCTGGAGGACCTCTTGGAAACCTCTTGGGCCGTCTTGGAGGCCTCTTGCGGGCCTTTTGGCCGTCTGAGACCATCTTGGGGCCATCCTGGGCCGTCTTGGATGCATCTTGGGGCCATCTTAGCCGTCTTGGAGGCCATCTTGGCCGTCTTGGAGGCATCTTGGAGGCCATCCTGGGCCATTTTGGCCGTCTTGGGACCATCTTGGGCCATCTTGGGGCGGAACAGGCATTGACTTGTGCAGTTTGGGGACGGGCCGAAGCCCCAGGGGGAGATCTTTTGAAAAAAGAATCAAAACCAAAACCCCTATAGTTTGGCACGCCAGGCACACCTTTGATAAATCAAAAGGGGGCGGCGGATCGACGACGCCTATGGCGAATCACCGCCCCTTTGATAAATCAACAGGGGGCAGCGGATCGAGTGGTCTTAGGCCCATCCCGCCACCGTGCCTGGGTGGTGGGCTCGGGTCCTCTTGGGCCCGAAAGAGGCACACGAGAAGACGCGCCACTCCCAGGCCCCCTTGTTGAAAGACCCCTCCGGAGTGAGGACTGGGGCTCTGGGTGAGGGGGCCCAGGACCTGAGGACACGCCCATTCCGTGCCCAGCGGCACGGTAGCGGACTGTATGAGCCTCAGCCATGTGAAGAGGAGCTCCATTGAGAGTGTATTTTTGGTCGCAGCCGCAAGCGAAGGCGCAGGCGGCGTCACAGGTCGACCCAGGCTACGGGCGGAGCCTAATTACCCAGCGAGCGCATTCACGGCTGCCGAGGCTGCCGCCGAGGGATGCTGAGTGGCGCCGGAGGCATTAAGAGTGTACGCGAAGCAGCTTGAACTGTGCCCCATGCGCCAGACCGGCCAAATCTTGCCCTGGCAGTTTCCGATGTGTCTTCGTATGTTGTGTATGGTTCGTGTCCGCCCGACCCGTGAATACATAACATGTGTTGGTCCGCCCACTTGGCCTTTGTGCGATCGCGCGGTAATTTGAAAATGATACGATGCGTTGGACATCACGTTCATCCTACCTTTGAGTTCATTCCATTCGATGCGCAACCGGACCTGGCCCTGGCCCGGATCATTTGTAAGCTCTTTGTCTCTTGTCACATCCACGTGCCTTGGTGGATACTACTGGAGTTCTCTTGCGAAGCCACTGTAACAACAACATTGGAGCATACTCGCGCTCGTAAGCGAGCGCGCAATGCAAAACCAGTCAAACATTGCTTAGGTTCCCCAAGCATTGTAAGACCGAGCTCTTCCATTTCTATCTAATCAGGTTTTCTGTGCGCGGCAATGCTCATCAGCGCAGTCAGCGAGATGAGCGGGTGCATGCATTTACTTGGTCGAGATGCGCGCATCCTCTTGCATAGCCTTCCGAGTATAGATGCCCAGCACGTCCTCATCGTTCACTCCTTCCGTGGCCTATTGCATGGAGGGGGAACGTTGTGGCGCAACCGGCTGCGAACGGTGAAGGTGTCATGACCGCGTTGCGGTGAAGCGAACGAGGAACCTTTTTGTGATAGGTTGGGTGGGTGGGTGGGTATGATCACGCACCGCGAAAGCCAGACGATGCCGCACTTTAGCAGATGACTGTAATAGGGACCACGGGCCACGACCAGAGGCCACGACTAGAGACCATGGCCCCAGACACACAAACACCGCACTGTACATCGGCCCAATGAAAGTTCCTGGAATTTTCATCACGACGCTGGCCGGCGGAAGTCGACGGAAGTAAAACGAGGCGGAAGACGGGGGAAGGCCGCCGGAAGGCTTGCCAATGTCAGCGGAAGTAAACGACGCCCCTTCCGAACCCCTTACCCCCGTAGAAGCCTAGCAATGTTGTCTTCCTCCGTGGGCCGGGCGGGATCCCGCCTGGCTTATTCCGCTTTAATATTATAAGTTTAGTTCAGGACGATCACAATCCCACCCATTAAAAATGGGGTAGACCAAAATCCCGGGCCGTTCACGGATCCCACCATGCTGGGATCGGTTCGAAGTAAGATGGGGCTCATAAGTTGCAGTATTATTGCCGTGTTAGGGGTCGTATTGAGGTCATCTTGAGATCATATCCCGGTCATGTTTGGATCACGCAACCATCGCGAGGTCATTATGAGGCCACCCTGGGTGCGCTTGGATCCATCTTGTTGCCATCGGGCCATCTCGGCGTCACGCGTTGCTCATGTGTTTCGTCATCTGCGAGTCGGCCTGAGACGGTCCAGAATTCATGGCGGGATCGCGTTGGGGTGGCATCATCCTGGGTCCTCTGGACGTTATCGTCCGTGGCCTGAGGCATTATTGGAAGCATGTTGTGGCCATGGGGCGTCTTGGGATCGCGTGCGTGCGAACGCTGAGCACGCGCGCGCGACTTTTCATCTTGCCGACGGGTTTACAAACATATTTTTCGGGCTGCGAGTTTCCAAGGAAACTTTTGTTGGAGCCAAGTATGGCGTGAGAAGCATGAAGAAACTAAAAGAGCACGATCAAAGACACGGATCAGAGACCACGACCAGAAACAACGGGCCACGACTAGGGACCACGGGCCCCGAGTTTGGGATCTTGAAGGCCGCCCGCTGGCCCATGACAGACAAGCCGCTCAGTGAAACGCCAGCCAATGTTCATGAGCATCCTGTGGTGTTGGGTTTCATTTTTGAAGAGACAGCGACAGTGCCTCAGGCCCGCTCCTCCTCTGCCCTCCGCATGCCTTTGTTTCGGCACACCCCGCACACCTCTCGTGGCCCCTAAAGGGGGCGCCACCGAGGCCCCAGTGGCCAAGTTCGCATGGCGGCACCGTCCAATTTGGGCGCACCCGTCACACGCTTCGTGGCCCTATACGGAGCTCCACCGAGGGCCCCAGTGGCAAAGTTCGCATGGCGGGCCCGCCCCATTTTCGGCACACCCATCACACACTTCGTGACCCCGTAGGGAGCCCACCCCAGTGGCAAAGTTCGTATGGCGGCACAGCACCATTCCGCCGCAACTCTCATATGTTGCGTGGCTCCCATAGTGAGCACCACCGAAGGGCCCAGTGGCAAAGTTCGCACGGCGGACATCGTGGCCCAATAGGGAGCTCCACCGAGGGCCCCAGTGACAAAGTTCGCATGGCGGCCCCGCCCCATCTCGGCGCACCCCTCACACTTGGCGTGACCCTACATGGAGTTCCACCGAAGGGCCGCAGTGGCAAAGTTCGCATGCGACCCCGCCCAATTTCGGGGAACCCCTCACATCTTTCGTGGCCTCACACGGACTTCCACCAAAGGCCCCAGTGGCAGGGTCCACAAGCGGCTCCCCGCACATTTCCGCACACCATTCGCACGCTTCGTGGCCCACAGGGAGCTCAAACTAAGGCCCCAGTGGTAGGGTTCACATGCTGCTCCTCGCCCACTTCGGCACACCAATTTCATGTTCCATGGCCCATAGGCCATAGGGAGTTTCCCTTCCTTCGTCCCATTTGTCGCGCGGTATTCACAATTGCATGTGGTTGGGTTTTTCGCCAGGATATTTTGTTTGTGTCATCTTGGGAATAGGAGTCAATCGGGTTTGTGGGCAATTCTTGACGCTTCGCGTATCTCACCCAAGGCGCTGCATAGCTAGACGGCCCACACTGGATAAGGGGACCTTGCCTGGCCACCTCCCCCCCCTGTAGCTGGTGGGGGTGAGCCCGCAGGATCGTGACCGGTTCCTGCGATGTTGCAGTATACCGGCCCCGGGCCAGCGTGTCCTCTCTCATCGTTGCTGCCCCGACCAGTCACTGTTTTCGGATACGATGACGACACACCGGCCCCCCCCCGGGCAGCGGTGCGGTTCGCGGAATGAGTGCTCTGTCGCTACTTGCCGTCCACGGGCTCTCTCTGTGGTCAGATTCAGCTCTGACTACATCCCAGCGCCTATGAGCTGGCCGCGGCTGCAGCGTACCTCTGCGACCTTCGGCCGATTCTCGCTTGGCGGCAGTACTGGCGCTTGGGCCTGCGTGTCCTCTCTCATCGTTGGTTACTGTCCTGTGACTGGTTGTGGTAACGATGGCTGACGCACCGGCCCCACCACGGGCAGCGGTGTGGATCGTGGAGTGAGAGCTCTGTAGGTCCCTGCCTTTTCCTTGCCCCTGTCTCTGTCGACCCCGCGTACGGCGGTGGTACCTCGCGCTGAGTGGTTCAGCCTTCAGCGTGTCGCTTCGGTGCTACCTGTCTGCTTCGGCTAGGTTGGCTGCGCGGACTGGCGCCGACAGGGCGACTTTCCGTTGCATAGCACTGCGGTCTGCTTCACCTCGGTGTGGCTGGCGCCTAGGTGCGTTCGCCCTAATGCGGAGCATTTTGCTCAATGCATGTGCACCCCTCGCATTCTTTGCGATTTATTACTGCAGGTGCGTTGCCTGTTGTAGCTAATTCGCCTCGCCTGCTGGCCCAGACGATGCCTTCCGCTCCCTGTCCGCCGCCTCGGAGCCGCCGACCCCAAAAAAAACGTATCCCCACCAGCCAGCTCTGCCTCGGCGCGGCTGCTTCTCTCGGCGGTAGGTTTTACCTGCCTAGCTCGGCGCGCGCGCCGGCAATTATGTTACTCGTAGCCCGAGCTGACTCTGCTGACGCTTGCAGCCGCGACGGAAAAATATCCCCACCAGCCCTGCGGATTTTTGGCCGCAGCTCGTTAGCTGCGTTGCTTCGGACGGCGCTCGGCCTCCTGGTGCGCTTGCGATCAAAAAGTATCCCCACCAGCCCATTCAGGAACAGCTTACCAGGCGAATTGAAGCGCGAGAGGTTCTCGAAGGTCTCTTGGAGCCATCTTGGGGTTTTCTTGAGGCCCTCTTTGGGCTCTCTTGGGGTTCTCCGGGGGTCATCTTGGGGCCCTCTTTGGGCCCTTTGGGCAGCCCTGAGAGGTCTCTTGTGCCCGTCTTGGCCCCCGTAGCTCATCAGGTGGGGGGTCCTCAATTTAGGCCCCCCTTTCGGAGGCTCAAACACTTCTTCTTGGGGCCTTGTGCTTTTTGGCGCTATTGGGGCATTATTGGAGCCCTCTCGGGCTCCTCTTGGGGCGCTCTTGGGTCATTTTGGGGCCATCTTGAGAATGCAGAAAATCAGTGATGTTCCATAGGTTTGGGCGCAATGATGGTCTCTTGGGGGGGGTCCTTGCAGGGCCCGGAGTGCACTTGAAACCATCTTGGGGCCGTCTTAGGGCGTCTTCGATATGGGAGGCGATCCTGCGCCATCTTCAGCTATCTTGAGCCATCTTGGAGGCCATCTTGGGCTCTCTGAGGCGCTCTTGGAGCCATCTTGGGCCATCTTCAGCGCTCTAATGCCTCGCGCCCCCCCCCTCCAGGTCTATTGGGGAGGGGTCAAGCGACCCACCCGCCCGCAAGCCGTCTAGCTCACTCCAACCCGCCCTCCCAACAAGTAACACCCGAGCCTGAGCGTGTTCAACGGTCGTCTTTGGATGGGCAGCTAATGGGAACCAATGCCGGCCATAGGTGCGCGACGCTTGGGCGAGGTGCCCCACGCGTGCCAAGGGCGCCAGGGGCGCCAGGCACCCCTGGGGCCCGAGCGTGCCAGGCACGTCTGGTGCGCCAGATGCGCCACGTGCTCCGAGTGCGCCAGGGGTGCCACACACACTCCATCCGCTCCAGGTGCGCCATGTTGGGGGCACGTGCAGAGTGCGTCAGGTGCGCTTGCGCACGTGACAGAACCCATCGGGAAACATGTCGGCCCCCGCCATCCTTGTCGAAAACAAATGCCCGGCATTGTGTCTGGCGGGCCTGCGCACACCAGGCCACACGCCACCACCCCCGCCGCCCCTGTCAAGAACCATGTGACAGTGATCGCGGGATGGCCGCGCATGATCCAGATTTAGCCGCGAGGTGCATGTTGCAATGTTTGTTTGTCACGGATGGTAGCGACTGCGCACGGCAGGGAATATGCTTGCTGGCCCCCCCGCAGTGCTTTTCAAGAACAATACAAAGTGTTGGAGGGCCTCACGAACATGACTCAAGACTTTGCCTCAAAGTGTACTTTGCAGTGAATTTTTGACAGGGGTGGTGGGGCGTGGCCGCATCGGGTTGGCCGCGCATGCTCCAAATGTAGAGGCAGAGTCCGCTTTTTATTGTTTTGACACGGGTGGTGGGGGTCGGGCCCGCATGGAGTCGGAATGGTTTCTGGTTGGCCGCCGGCTGGGTGGGGGAGGGGTTGTCTATTAGAAACCTCTCCCACGAACAGGGGAAGGGGGTTTTGGAAAGAGAAGGCAAAACTCGTTAAACCACCCACGCCCAGAGGGCCGGTGGGATTAAACGACCTGTGGCGTAAATCGAATCCCGGGGAGGGAGTCGAGAGTTCCAGGCGCTCGCGTCTGTGTCGGAGCGCGCGCGGACGCGCACGGGCCCTTTTCAGCGCACGGGCCAAAGAGGGCTGCAGTCCAACTCTCTCCACTATATGCTACACTGCTGATGCTACCTACCTACCCACATGCTACCTGCCACACTGCATTGCTACATGGGGGCGAAAGCTCCAGATGACCACACAACGTATGGGGTCAAGAGCTCCGGTATATACAATCAGCAAATGCCCTGAACATGCAGGATGCCTCAACACCCCTCCACCATGTAGGCGTCTGTAGCCTCACATGGCCTTCGTTCGTACTTGTCAGGTCTCTTCACTAGACCGCAACCTAGTGCCGGTGGCTCTCCGGAGCCACGCCTGGAGAAGAGTGGTGCAGATTACTGTAAAAGTAAAAGGTGGTCGGGCCAGCTGCCCGAGCAGTCCCTGCATCTACCGATGCTCAAAGGTCGTCCCTCTCTGTCGTCACCACACGGGAGTTGATCAGACTCCAGCCATGCAGAGACACGCCCAACCCGATCAGTCCAGAAGCGGGTACCTAGGTAGGCTAGGGTTTGCCGGCATTGCTGCTTCTGCCGGAAAGGTTAGTTTCTTAGCCTGCTTTG
Organism: Prorocentrum cordatum; assembly: GCA_963575745.1. NCBI lineage: Eukaryota > Dinophyceae > Prorocentrales > Prorocentraceae > Prorocentrum > Prorocentrum cordatum. The sequence goes on from CAUYUJ010006780.1 coordinate 583,101, forward strand.
CTGCTGCTTTGTTGGGTGCCTCCCCGGCGCGGCTCCTGAGCCACTGCCGGTGGTCCTCCCTTTCGGTGCCCCTCCCCGGCTCCCTCAGCCACAGGAGGGTCTCCCTGCCCACACGGCTCTCTGGGCCGCAGCAGGGCCATGCCCGCCAGCATGCACAGCAGCGCAGCGTACGTGGCTGACGCGACTTCAACCACGCTGCTCGTGTTCTCGTCCGGGCCGCGGGTGGCTCACAGGGCCACTCCGTGCTCCGGCCGGGTCCCTGGGTGGGCCTCCGGGCCACACCAGGCTGCCGCAGCCCACCTTCGTAGGCTTTCGCGGCCTTGGGTCAACACTGCTATGAATGCTGTCACCCTTCCAGTGCTCAAGCCTTCTCTCAAAGGCTCTCGCCTTCGTAGTGGCATCATCTCGAGTAGCTGGTCCAGCCGTGCTTTCGGATGTGCCTTCGTACCGAGGTCTGCCCAGTTGACAGAACCGTCAACCTTGAGCAGCTCCCCGCGCTTCTCTCGGAAGAACTCCTGAACCCACAGTGCCTTCACAGATAAATGGCGCACCTTGCCACTGCCTTGCCGGTTGCAGATGCTCCAGGCTGTCGAAGAGTCGCTCAAAACCACCAACTTGCACTGCAGACGCGTCATCGCCTCGATGATCTGCGTCGTCTGGACACCCATAGCCGTGCCCTTGATGATGGCATAAAACTCTGCCTCCCCTGAGCTCAGCGCAAGCAATGACTGTTTAGACACGCTCATGTCTATCAAGTGCTCTCCAAAGCGCTCAACGACACAGGACATGCTCTTCCTGGTCTCCCTGTCGGCGGCCCAATCAGAATCGCAATACTCAGATAGATGCGCCGGCATCTTCTGGTACGCGAAGATCCAAATCTCGCCGGGGTGATCAAGGAGGTAACGAGCACACTTGTTCAGACGCAGCGCGTGCACCTTGGTAGGCGTCGTCATCCCCTCCATGACCGTGCTCGTGGTGAACTTGACACTCGGGACATCCTCTGCTAGGTACTGCAAGGTACCGGCCGCTGTCCTGAAGAGCTGCGCCGGCCCCGTCGCCAGAGGATCTGTGATGTCTCGATCACCTTTCCCGGTGTCCTTCGACGAGGGTGTTGTCATGCCCCGGGACGATCCAGGCTGCAGGCCTTGCAACTCCATCAGGCTGGTGATGTGCTCCAAGTTGCCCTCCCACTCGAATCCGCAACTGGTCCACCGGATCGTACGCTTGAGGTGCTTCAGCTCCGTGGCTTGCCCTCCGTGCTCCAGCGGTCCGATACGAGGGAGTATCTTGACCTCGAAGTGGCGCTGCATGATTTTGTCAAGCTCGTCCAGCGCCTCCTTCTCTGCCTCCGCCTGAAAATCGTCTCCGTGACACCCGAGACTGATGTCCAGCGCATGATGTACGAACACCATCGGTACGACCATGATCATGACGAAACCCTCACCCACGAGAGCTTTGATCACGTAACTGCCGAACTGCTTGCTCGCCTCCCGGGTGCCGTACATGGCTTTGCGCAACAGCCACACGAAGCCTTCCTTCCGCACGTCAGCTGGCGGGATGACCGCTGTCTTGCCCGTCGACTCTGCGTGAAAGAATGCAACCGAAACGTCGTAGCCTGCCACGAGCCTTGCCCAAGTGCCGTCTGGGCGCTGCTTGGACGCAGCGAGGCTTACGATGATCCTAAACACCTTTACTGGTGGTGTGGATTGCGTTACGTCCTCTCTGGCGTACGTGTTCACCTCTGTTGCAACCAGGCGTGCTCGCACTGCCTCCAGGTCCGCCTCCACAGGCTTCGGCTCAAGCAGTCACTTGGCGTTGACCAGCTTGAGCCCCATCTGCTTGGCATCTGACCAGGAGATATCATGCTTAACTTCGTAAGCATCGATTTGCCTCATCTCCTTGATCTTGCCTTCGTACACCTTCTGTGGGTCAAGCTTGACACCGGCCTTCGTTGAGAAGTACTCCTTGCTCCAGTCCATGTTGATAGGAACCACTTCTGGGTCCTCCCCCTCCATGGCTGAGCAGAGGTAGCTAACTGCTGTTCCCACAGCTGCCGCCACCAAGCTGGGCTCGTGCAGCGTTGGCAGTCCAGCGATCGTTCTTGACCGCTTCTCCTGTGAACCGTCGCCTGCTTCGTCCATCTCGTGGTCCAGGGCTTCCACAGGGGGTCGCGGCAGCTCCTGCTGCTGTATGTGCACGTCTGGCACGTCTTCAGACGCAGGTGCGGCACGGTGTGGCTCCTGAGCCACTTCCCCTGCGCCTCCAGGCCTTCCGGGCTCCTGTGGTGCTGGCAGTGGTGCGGGTGGTGCTGGCGTAGGGGCCGCTGCTGGCGGCGCGTGGGCAGCAGCTCTCTGACGCTGCTCCCGGGCCTTCTCCTGGGCCTTCTCCTGCGCCTCTTTCTCCACTGCGACTAATCGCGCGAAGCGTTCCCTACAGGCAGGCGTGTGCCTCGCATCACCTGGCGCCTTACATCCGGGGCAGTCAGGCGTTTTGCCTAACCGAATGATGCGGTCCAAGGTGATGTACACGTCTCGTGGCCTCGAAGGCCCCTCAGGCAGCTCCCGGGCTGCCGGTGGCACCGGTTCCCTGGGCGATCCGACGAAAGCGTCTAAGAGCTGCTTGTCCCAGCGTTGCTGTTCCGGCCTGCGCCAGATGCTCCGGCCTTGAGCACTCCTCTGGACGTACCAACAAGATGTTCGTCTGCTCTCATGCTCTCATGCTCTTCACGAGCCAGACCCCGAGATGCCATCTGTCGTTTCCCTTCCCCACGGAGGATAGCGGCGACTTGTGGTGCACGCACTCACCAAACTCCACTATCTCGCCGTTGTAGTCCTTCCCGAACGACCGGCTGTAGGGAGTTGTACCGTCTGCTTTCACCAGAAAACGAACCAGCAACCATCCAGCATGGCGGACGAGCCACGGCTGGATTTTGTCACTGAGAGGAAACACCTCTTTGCACACGGACTCAAGCCTGTGCTTCAAAGCCCTGTACTGTTTCTCCACCTCGTAGTTACTGCGAGACCAGCGCTCTGTGAGGATTCCTTCGGCGTGTTGCGCTTTGACACGCTATGTTTGCTGCTGCGCGTCTCGATGAAAACATCGATCAGACGATTGATTCGCCTCTCGCCATCAGAAAGCAGCAACATATTCGTGCGCCCGCAGAAGCGCACAGCTTCGCTCATCAGTGCTAGAGCGTAGTCGTCTTCGCCCTTCTGGTTCACCATGCCTGGAAACGGCCCTCCGGACTTAGCGTCCAAGACGTTCAGCACTGCGTACATCTCCTGCTCGTCTCTTTTGGACGTTAAGAAAAGATAATCAACGCAGATCTTGGGCACTGCTCCCTCATCCTCTGGTTCGTGCTGCGCGTGGGGGTCCTCCGTGGCCTTCCCTGACACGCAGTGGTCACACCACGACCTAAATGGCAGGTGTGTGAGCTGATGGGAGTCCCACTCAGCCTGCGTGACTGTAGGTGGAATCTTCTTCGCCTGGGGCCTCCTCGCTTCCTCTGAATCTACCATCAGAGTTGGCGGTCGGTTGTCTGGTCGCGCAGGCGCGGGCGCTGGCCCGCGGGGCGCCTGCAGGGGCGGATTCCGATCCGCGCTCCCGCTCGAGCCCCCTTCCTGCACCGTGGGGTATCCTTCTGCTGCCTGCAGTTCCTGAGCCGCTGGCGGATCCGCCACTGGCGGTGTGAACACCTTCTTTGCAGCTTTCGCTGGGCATAGAGGTCGCGTTTCTCCTGCGGGCTGCTCGTCCCAGAGCTCCAGCCAGTACACGCCCCTGTCTCTGACCATGTCTAGGCCAGGCGTCGCCTGCCTTACCTGGCGCAAGCCTTGCGCATCTCGCGACGAGATGACCTTCTGAACCCCGGGGCCGAAAACCAACCAGTTCCCTGCGTCGCAGGCGTCCGACGCAGACACCACAGGCACTGTCACCTGTTCACTTGAGCTGTACCTCAACGTGACCCCCGTGCCGTCGGCGGCTTGCAGGTGGGACCGCCTGCCGTCTCGTAGGCGGACCTCCTCTCCTGTGGCTGTCGCAAGCGTCACAGGCTTGACAGACGCGTCTGCCGCGGCGGCAGCGTCGAAGGACGTGGGGCACACGGATGCTCCCGCTCCGGTGTCCACCATCACCCTTTTCGGTCCTTGGAGCGCCGCCAGGTGGTCTGTCTCCAACACAGGAAGCATTGGCAACAGAAAGCCATGACTGACCTCGTCACGGTCCTGCAACAAGGCGGCGTGCGGAGCCGCAGTGTCGCTGCCTCCCGGTCGTTCCGGGGTTGCTGCCAGCTTCTTCTTGTCCTTGGCGTCTTTGGCCTTCTTCTTGCACTCTGCGGCGATGTGGCCTTTCTTACCACAGCACCAACAGTCTTTCTCAGCTGCTCCTGCCTTCGCCTTCCCTTTGGGCTCTGAGCCCTTTCCTTTGCCTTTCCCGTCTCCTCCTTTGCCTTTTCCGTCCCCCTTCTTGCCTTTCCCGTCCCCCTTCTTGCCTTTTGGTGTTGCGCCGAGTTCCATCGGCTTCGGTTGAGACTTCAGGTACTGCTCTGTTCTAGCCATTTCAAGGAGTTCATCCTTCATGGCCTTCCACGTCTCCAGTCTGGCGGAGTTCTTTACCAAGTGCTGCTGGACGGTCGTGTCTACCATGTTGACAATCACAATGCCAATCTTGAGGTCCTCATCGAAAGGTTTTCCCGCCTGTCCTTCGTACTCGCGAACCAGATGCTCGAACTGGTCGAGAGATTGCGGGATGTCCCCAGAGAATTTTGCAGTGAGGATCTTGATGAGCAACCCCACCTTCCTCGTCCAGATCTTCGGGTCCCAGTCGAGGATGGCTTGCCGCCACGCCTCCAGACCCTCCCCGGGAGGAACGGTAGACATCTTGTCTTGAGCAGCATCGCGGAAGAGCATTACCATCACGTAGTACAGCTGTGACGACAGACTGGCCTCCCATGGCTCCAGGGATGCATTCGTCACCACTGTTGCTGTGGCCTCTGCCCGCGCCAGAAGGGCTGGGTAGCGCGGGTCTAGTGCTGCTAAGTACGCCCTGAAGACGAACGACCACTCTGGCCATTTCGCCCGTTGTCCTAGATAGGTGTCTGGTTTACCTATCAAACGCGTATCGACACATGGCTGGAGTACCGATCCAGTCCCTTGCGGTGACGACGCCTGGGCGGAAGCTGAAGCGGAAGTAGGCGAGGGACGCAATTCTTTGATTGCGTTCACCAGCTCGGTGATCTGGCCCGCCTGCTGCCGGCCTTTCTTTACAGGTCCTCAACCGTAGACATTGCTGCTGACGAGAACGAGAACGGTCGCGGGCAGCTTCCCGAGCCGCTCTGCGCTCCTCCTGAATCTCGTCTAGAAACTCGAGGAGTTCTCCCGCGTCAGCGTGGCGACGCTCCCACTGGGAGATAGAAGCTCGCCTGTTCTCCAAGGTGCGGCCGACGTCCCCGAGCAGAGCGTCTGCCTCTGCGCCGTCAGGGAGCTCGCCCCGCCTCCCCTGGATCGACACGAGCTGCTCTACCTCGTCTCGCGCAAGCCGAACAAGCGTCGAGGTGTCAGCCTGCTCCACGAGACAGAACTGGCGCACCACTTCCTGGTACTGCTCGCTGTTGGTCTCCAGCAGCTCGCCCGAGCGTTGGTCCGGCTCGTCCTCCCGGTCCAAGTATGGGCGGCCTTCCACCACGGCACGCCGCAGCGGCTCAGACCTGGCGGTGGCGATTCGCTGCCTGTCCTCCTGGAGTGGCGTGTCCTCAACGCTGATACCCAGATCAGCGTATCGCCTCGCCTCCAGGTTGCTCGCCAAAGCCTCTGAGGTGTCCGGGTCGCGCCTCAGGATCAGCTTGGTGACCCGGCGTCGGTGGCGAAGCTCCTTAGCCTCCACATCCGACGCTCTCCGCGGCGACGCTGAGACGGCTCCTGAGCCGCACTCGCGTTCCGGCCCGTATCGTGGGCAGACGGGTGGCCCTCACCACCGGGCTGGGCGCGGCGCTGCGGCCGCGGCTGGTGGCGCCAGGGGGCGCTGGCCAGGTACCGAGGGTCGTCCCCAGTCCTGGAGGAGGATGCGGCTGCCGAGCCGCTTGGCGAAGGTCCTCCGGAGCTGCGGTGGCCCTTAGGAGGCATACCACAGCTCCGCTACCATGTCGGAGCGCGCGCGGACGCGCACGGGCCCTTTTCAGCGCACGGGCCAAAGAGGGCTGCAGTCCAACTCTCTCCACTATATGCTACACTGCTGATGCTACCTACCTACCCACATGCTACCTGCCACACTGCATTGCTACATGGGGTCGAAAGCTCCAGATGACCACACAACTTATGGGGTCAAGAGCTCCGGTATATACAATCAGCAAATGCCCTGAACATGCAGGATGCCTCAACAGCATAAGAACCCAAGACAGCTCGCCGTGCGGGCCCCAACGCCAGCCCACTCAACGAACACACTTTTGGCGCAGCCTGCAGGAAGCGGCGGTGAGTGCCACCCATTTGGCGCGCCGTGAATCGCCCGATCCGTGGGTTTCGCCATAGCTTGCGTCAGCTGTAGGTTGCACCATCCATGGGTTGTATCACAGGCTGCATCATACATGGGTTGCGTCATCGACATGTCCCGCCCTTGGTTGTGCTATCCATTCGTTGCGCCTGAAGTTGCGTCACGGGTTGGAAGTGGTTGCGCTGCAAGTGGCGCCATTGGCAGGGTGCCCCGTACATTGCACACTCTGCAACCGAAACCGTATTGCTTGTGCCATAACATAGGCTGTGCATTTGGAGGCCGAGAATCCAAGGGCTTGCTACTGGTTGCCTATTCGGTGGCCGAGAATCCCAGGGCTTGCCTTCGGTTGCACATCACATGTCGCACTCGGCGGGCGAGAAAAGAACGGCTTGCCATCGGCAGCGCCATGGGGTTCGCATGTGGCGGCAAGAAGTAAACTTGCGTCTTTGGATTGTGCCATCGACGGCACGCTTGGCTGCCGATACAATATCGGCCCACGGTCGTTTGTACCATAGGTCGCGTGATGGGCGGCCAGCATAAATCTATGTGTTTTTCATTGCGCTACAGATGCGCACTCGGTGGCGCCAGATCCTAGAATTGCCTGGAATTGGTTTTGCCGTATGTTTCGCGTATTGGTATGGTGGCAATGATGACAGAGGCGATGAACATGACGATCGTGTTGGTGATAATGATGAATAAGTGTTCCTAGCCAGGACGACGTTGATGATTATTATGACGATGCCGATGGTAATGATGACGGTGGCGATGATGATTCCGAGCGTGCATATGAGGTAGGCGCTCGAGAAGGTTCTGATGTCTGGACCTTAAATTATGGAAAGGCCAGCGATCTTCCGCATGTGTTTGAACACAGATGTGCTGAAACACTTGAGTTCGAAAGGGGGTTTGAATGAATTTGACATTCGCGTTCGGAGACCCGCGCATGCGCCACGCATCGTATACGCTGACAGGGGTTATTAGGAAGAAAGCGCCTGCTCCGCAATCTGAGAAACATGCGCGCAGGGGCGTCGTTGACCCCGGCCTCGGTGGAGGAGGGCATATTCGAATTATTCGTAGTGGCATGAGTGTGCGATGAAAACGGTGGTACACTTGTCGAGTCGCTTCGATCACTCCACCGGCCCGCGCTGTATCCCTGTTGGTGCCGAGGTATGTTTCAAAGTGCCATGGGTGAAAAGGGTAAGGCCACGAAGGTCCAGCCAAGTGCACGCGGATTTTAGCGTTCATATCAGTGGAGGCATTGGATGGAGATGTATGGACAGGGAAGCTGACGAGGGATTCATGGACGCCTATGGGATGAATCCAGGGCCTCGTTGGGGAACGCATGTTGTATCTGCGATGTCCGAGCAGTGAGATTAGGCACATGCGGCGACATCGATGGATCTGGGGTCCCCAGTTGACGAAGCCATCGTAAGCCCCCAGGAAGCATTTCCGATCGTTTGCGATAGCTCCTGGGCTTCCATATTTGATCCCAAGCCTCAGCACTAGCAACTATGCCGCGGGTTCCAGGAGACTGACTTTGTCGTTTGCGATTGCTGTTGGTCTTTCCCCGACAGGGAAGCAAAACATGATTTCTGGGTCCTCACAATGGCCTGCGTGGTGGCTCCAGGGCAACGCAGGCATTCCTGGTGCCGACTTCATTGTTCCACCCCTCGCAGAAACGACTTCATAAATTGCGCCGACCCCCAGGTTTCATGGAAACTGCCCGGATTCTGTGGTGTCCTGAAAATGATTATGAATGCTTCGCGTATCCCCGCCAGCGTCCGTAGCCCTGGCTCAAGCCTTGGCTCAAGGCCGCTCTGGCTCGAGGTGCCGAGCCGGCTTGCCGGGCCGCGGCCGGGGGCCTGCCCCTGGCCCTCGGCCCCCCCTCCTGCGGGGGCGCGGACGGGGCCTCCCCTCCGCGCTCCCGCTGCGCCCCGCTATGATGTCACCGTCGGCGCGGCGGCGGCGGCGGCAGCGGCGCAGGGCTGCCTGCCGCGCCGCCGCCGCTGCCGCCCCGGCTCGCCTGCGGCCCGCCGCCTGCGGCGGCCCCCCGGGCTTGGCCGCGGCGGCCAGCGCCGCCGGCGCGGCCGCCCCCGCGGCCGCCGGCGACGGCGCCGCCGCCGCGGCCGCCGCCGCGGCGCGGGCGCGCGCGCCGCCGCCGGCGGCCGCTGACGCCGCCCGCCTCCGCCGGGGCCGCTGGCGCCGCCGGAGCAGCGCGCCGCACCGCCGCGGCCCCCGGCCCCGCCGGCGGCCGGCGCCGCCGCCGCCGCCCCTGCGGCCGCCGGCGCCGCGGCTGCCGCCGCCGCCGCCGCCGCCGCCGCCGCCGTGGCGGAGGCGGCCGCCGCGGCGGCCGCGGGCCACGCAGGCCGGCGCCGCGGCCGCCGTGGCCCGCGCGGCCGCTCTGGGGCCCGCCGCCGCGGGCGCCGCCGCGGCCGCCGCGGCCGCTGGCGCGGCGGCGGCGGCCGCGGCGGCCGCGCAGCAGCAGCAGCAGCATCCGCTGCAGCTGCACCTGCAGGAGCAGCAGCAGCGGCAGCAGCGAGAGCAACAGCAACAACAGCCGCAGCAGCAGCAGCAGCAGCAGCAGCAGCCGCAGCAGCAGTACCTGCAGCAGCAGCCGCAGCTGCTGCAACTGCAGCCGCAACAGCAGCAACAGCAGCAGCCGCAGCAGCACGGCAGCAGCAGCAGCAGCAACAGCCGCAGCAGCAGCAGCAGCAGCAGAACCCAGCAGCAACAGCAGCAGCAGCAGCAGCAGCAGCAGCCTGCAGCAGCCGCAACAGCAGCAACAGCAGCAGCCGCAGCAGCAGGGCAGCAGCAGCAGCAGCAGCAGCAGCAACAGCCGCAGCAGCAGCAGCAACAGAACCCAGCAGCTGCAGCAGCAGCAGCAGCAGCCGCAGCAGCGGCAGCAACAGCAGCAGCACCCCCAACCATTGCCACAGCAGCAGCTGAACCCACGAGAAGACTCAGAGGTACCCTTGCTCCCCCAGCAGCAGCAGCAGGGCAAAGAAAAGGAGAGGGAGGCCGCGGCGGAGTCGGCGGAGGCTGCGGAGGCCGCGGAGTATCGGGGGCCCGAAGCGGCGGAAGCCTCTGAAGGTGCGGAAGTGGCACATGCCTTCATCCGCGTCTCTGGATTAGAACCGGGTGGGCAGGGGGTGGCCCCCGAAAGTGCTGACGGCAGCCGCAACAGTCAGCTAAGCGAGATCCCGGAACAGCAGGGGCCCGCCTGCCACGCCGTGCCACCCCACACCTCCCCTTCAAAACAATCAGACCGCCAGCAGTCCTTCCTCTGCGAGCGCCACGGACCCAGCAGGGGGGCCGCGGACCAACCGTCCAGACGCAGGACAGCGAAGCCATCCGCTGGCTCGTCGGGAGAAACCCCTTCGCGCCTATTCGCCCCCCTTCCCCTGCCGGTGGACCCAGTCTAGTGGGCGGCGAGCCCCGGCGCTCTCTCCTGACGTCCAGGACACGACTAACAAAGAATCTTGTGCTCTGGCAACGGAAACTGCGTCGCCGTACGTGCGCGCGCCTGGCGCAACCAGCGGCGCCTCCGAGACCGGCGAGTCCTGCGTTGACCGAAGGGGGCGCACCCGGGAGCGACGGCGGGCGCAGGCCCGAGGGCGAGCGCCAGCGAAAGGGGCCTCTCCCCACGCACCACACTGAGATGCATCTTGGGTTTGTTAAGGTTTATGAGGTTTAGCTATAACTTAGCGCATTCATGCAGTTTACCATACGTTTACCAACGACGGACTTAGAAAGGTTATAAACGTTTAGCCGTCGCGATATGCAAGCTATGAAACTACCATGTTCTGCTGCAAAACATACGCTGCGCCGCGCCACGTAGGATGCATCATAGGTTGCGCAAAATAGGATGTACCACATACGTTGCACCACAGGTTTCCCCACATAGGTTTCCCCACACAGGTTGCACCGCATAGGTTTCCCCGCGTGGGTTGCACCACATGGATGCGCCGCATAGTTTGCATCACGGCATGTAGCACAACATTGGTTGCACCACTTGATATGAGCTGAACTTCAGTTTTCGACGCCTTCGGCTCGGCGCCGCCGCCCACGCCGCCTTCGGCCTCGGTTTCGGCATGCCGCTTTGATCGTTTCAAACGCGAGGAGGGATGGGGGGGGGGAGGGGGGGCGAGGAAACAGCTGGCGGAGGAGCAGGAGGAGGGGCGGGGGGAAAGGAAGGAGCAGCAAGAGCAGGACAAGCACGAGGAAAAGCAGGAGGAGGAGGAGGAGGAGAAGCGGAGCAGCTGGAAGACCTATAGCCTCCTCATTTATCATCCTCCTCTTGTTCGTCGCCTTCAGCCGCAATGGCTTGAACGTGCGATGAATGGCTGTGCGGCGGTGCGCGCAGCGTATGCGAATGGTTTCTCCTCTGGGCGCGACGTGCCAGTAAATCCTATCATGAAAACTCTAATGGCAGGATGGTGCCGACGGTGCCGTCGGCGTATACGCAGTGCTCTACTGCAGCCAAGATGGCTTGAGTCTCCCAACATTGCATTGGAGACTCTGACAGTTTCCACACCGCCTTTGCAGTACCACGGATGCGTTGAGCAAACTCCATCACCTCCATCATAGAAACAGCTTCCCCACTGACCTCGAAATGCAATTTCACGCGGGCGGCCAGTATGCCATCGGGGCCATTTAGAAGCACAACGTCACCTTGAGTGCATAAGCCGAGCTGGCTGAAGCGAGAATCTTTGCCCACGTTGACTGGGATATCATCGCCTTCCAATCCCAATGCGTCCATGATCAGCTGTCTGCTTTTCTTGGGGGCCTTGCGTCCCTGCACCAAGCCAACGTCGTAATCAAAACTATGGCTTGCTATTGCAGAGTGGTGGTGGGCAACGCACTCGCTCAGCAACGACTTGCTGGCTGATCCAGAGATGTTCGCCAATTCGGTGGCGTATCGCTTCGGCATTCTATGCTTCCTCTCAATGACACCACAATTTAAGAGCCGCCCGTTTTTCTCAAGTATCTCAGGGAGGTGGAGAAGCCAGTGGCATCTGGGCGCCAAGCACTCATACCCGAAAGCAGCAGTAAACGACTCTAAAAACTTATGAACACAACCTAAAAGCCTCGCTGGGCTCACGTCGATCCGACTGGTTGCAACTACCAGCCCCGACAACTGAACGCAAGAAACCATAGCGTCGCAAGCCGCACTGGCTGCCCCCATGGGTCGCAGGACCGTCTGACAGAACAGCATCAGCACGCCAAGGATAGACAATGCATCAGATGCCTGGCATTTTACGTGTTGCGCCTTTCGATGTTTGTCTTTCCGATCAGCATTAAAAATGCTATCTAAATGCGTAGCATGAAATCGCCCAGGGAACACCCAATGCGCCAAGAACTCCGAGAATGACTCCCACACGCCGTTGAGCCCAGCAGATATGACGGCTTCGAACGTAAGGTAAATCACCAGATTCACGACACCGTCGACGAAGAGCGCGTGCATCTAGTCATGCATAAACACCTCTGTCGGGTTGACCAGCCTGTCCAAGGCTCTATCGAGCAGCAAGCCCCGCTTAGCAAACGTCAAACCCAACGCTTGCTGCAATATCACAACTCATCATTTGACAACGTCCGCGACATGCGTTCCAGATACCTGGCATTCGTGCGAAGCTCATGGTCCGTGGACGCCACAAGCCCATCGAGATGTATTTGGTTACAGCGCAACATGGCTGAACCGTCCTCTTCAACAACCTTTGAATCAGGTGTGAATATATTCTTGCAGAGCATACAAAACTTGGACGCGCTGTCGCCCCTTGCTTGCCAGACATTTTTATGAGCGCCGTCGTCTTGCAACACCGCGCCCACTTTCGCAAACAGCCTGAAGCTATCCCCGCCCAGATCAAGGGCCATGCCACCGTCTTGGAAATGAAAGCCATCAGGCTTGAAAAAGCATTTGATAGCCTCAGCGAATGCTTGGCTTAACCCAGCAGAGAGAGAAGAAACTGATTTGGAGAACTCAGTCATCAGCACAAACCAGCTCTCTTCGTGACTGAGCGCGCTCACGCCAAATTCCAAGAAGCTCCAATATATAGATTGGAATGTTCTTTGGTTCGCTGGTGACAAGGGGTTCCCTGGGGTAACTTCATCGGAATACAAAACCAAGTTCCATGGCTGTTCTGGCGTCGGCGGGTGAAGCATCAGCTGGCGCCTCAAGAACTTCCGAAAGGTTGCGCTCTCTTCGACAGCTGCCGCTAAGGATGCGAACGGGCAGGCGATTGGTATGCTAGCTGGCTCTTCCTCTGCATTTATACACGTGAAGGATTGCAAAATAGGGCCGCATTGGCCGACAGCTGTGGTAACAGCATCCCTCGCGGCCCGCATAGAGCTTCGATCTATGACCTCTGGGACCCCATTGTGTCTCACGTCCTCCAGAATTGCAGCCAACGCAGACGCTGTACAGTGAGGCTTGGTACGACGGAACTCATTCAGCCTGCGCAGCTCAGCAGCCCGCGTCGGCTCCATCCGAAACGGCCCCAGACGCTGAACGGCCCGACTGCATGCTGGGCGAAACGGGCTACGGACGGAACGCAAGCACTTGCTTCACAACAAGGGCGCCCAACTGACAACGCGACGAGCAGACATGTTTTTCTCGAGATTGGCCTCACGACTCATAACGCGCTCTCGAGAACCAAGTGCGTTAACTAACGCAGCACGGAGTGGCTGTATGTTCGGCGAACAGCCTGGTTATATGTTAGGGGCACCATGTGCGTCTCACGGCTTAGCCTGAGCGTCGTCGATCGCCTTCACTGCTGCAGCCCGCGCCTCAGAGGTCGGCTTAGGGCCCCCCCCCAAGCTTTGGAGCTCTCGGAGTAGTCGTCCGACCAGCCCATGCGAGGCTTTAGGCGCATGGTGTGAGATATTCCGCCCCGCCCGCCCATGGCCATCAGTACCAAGAGACGGCCCGATCCCAAGACGACCGAAGTGAAGGTGCGGAACACGCAAGCAGCGGTGAAGGGCAGGAGGGGAGGACGGACTCATTGGACTGATTGGACACAGCAGCCTTCGAGGGGGGGCCGATTGGATTGATTGGGCCGATTGGGCCTGCGATTGGGCACGGGGGGAGGGGGGGTGGGCTGATTGGACGCAGCGGCGCCCGAGGACTTCTATCGCGCGGAGGGGGGGCTGGTGTTTTAGAGGAGGGCGTGGGCGGGGGGAGGCGGGAGGGTGGCTGTTGAGTGGGTGGCCCAAGAGGTTTACGTCGCGGCCATCGGGCCACGTGATCTCAAAACAAACATGCCAAAACCACCCCGAAAGCTCACGCGGGCAAGCTAACACATACAGCCCCACCCCCTTCCCAGCATGGCCAACAACGGCGTCGCGACATGGCTGGGCGGAGGCAACGTCACTCGACGTACCCAAGACACCGACCGCATCGCCGTAGCTGAATCAAGCTTTTCATGAGGGGGAGGGGCATCGGGGCGCCACTCGCAATCAATCCAGACGCAGCGGTGCGTCGGCCGGCGGTGATTCGCTAAGCGTCATGCATCGCCACGCTTCCTGAGGGCACGGAAGCGCCTGGCCTTGAGGCTCGTGTAGATGATCCCCTGCTTGTAGGCCACTGGCGGGGGGTTCGAACCATCCTTTGGCAACGACGGCATAGCGCCCATGATTTTAGACTTCGGGATCGGCTTCAAGTCGGCATCCTTGGGCTTACCCTTGCCCTCTGCAGCCTCGGCAAGCTCGACCTTCGCAGCCTTCGTCGGCTCGACGGCAGCAGCGGCTGCTGCTGGGCGCTTCCGTGGTGGGGCCTCGGCCTTGGCCTCAGGTGCAGCGTCTTACCCTGCGGCTTTAGCGGCATCCTTCTTAGCTAAGGCTTTCGCCTTCGCTTCGTCCTTCGCCTTGACCTTGCGCTTCTTGAGGGCGAGGATCGCAGCGCGGGTGTGGGGGTCCAAATCCTCTTCACGCGGCCCGTCGTCATCATCGGCGGCGCCGTGCTTCGCATCATCATCGGAGTCGTGCTCACCCTTTACAGCGTCTTGCTCCTCACGCTTCGCTTCTGGCTCATGCTTGGCAGATGGCTCATGCTTGGCGGCTGGTTGCACCTTCAGCGTCCCATCAGCAGCGCGGTGGATAGCCAAGCTGCTTCGCTGTTCGGATTTCACGTCGGGAGCCGAAGGGCTCTGCACAGCCGCCTGGCTTTTCCCTTTGCGGTACTCGAGCAATGTCTGCTGGTATTCGTAAAACAATCCCATCTCGATCGGGTCGTTCGGTGATGCAACGAGCGCACCTGCTGGCGATGCGTCGCGTGCGTCGGCTGCGGGCGCTGCGGCGCCACGGCCGCGAGCGCAGCCAAGCTCCTCCTTTTCTTCTTGAAACTTTAGCTTAGCATCTGAATCAACAGATGCTTTCAGCAAGCCTCTGTTGGAGCGTAGCGAGATCTTGTCCGCGATTGCGTTTATGCCTTTAAGCTCGATCTTGGTCGGCTGGTCATCCCCAGGGTAGGCGGCATTGACGATGTCGGGTGGAAGCTCGGATGGCGAAGCTGGATATTCCATGATGCGGTCAAAGCCGAAGTCCTTTTTCTCTGTCTTGAACGACACCTTCAAATCCCCTAAGATGCTGTGCACCTTCCTCGGCTCGGGTGGGGCGTCGTAATGCGTCACAAGCAACGTTGCTAATCCCCACTTGTACGTCTGCTCACTAGGCTCAGTGCAACCAACCGCCACGCCGCGTTCGACCAAGGTCGTCATCTTGCGATTCAGCGAAATCTTGGGGTCATTGATTACAACCCAGTCAGACGACGTCAAGTACGACCACCACTCTTTAAGCAATTGCTTGTTCGCGGAGCCTTCTGGCTTGGCGGGGCCACTGCCCTTGGCGACCTTGCTGTCGACGATTGACATCATCCTCTTGGTCTGATCTTCGCCGCATGGCTCACCCCTCAAGGCGTCGATAATCTGCGTGGCTTCGGCTGGCCCGAAGCATTTCATGTTGTTCAGCATGCCGATCAGAGTGTCGGCAAAGCTCTTCTGGAGCGTAGGGTCGGAGCTGCTGTTGATGTCGCTACGAGCCGTGGAAAAAGGCTTTCACGCTAGATATCTCCTTCACGAGCGAGCTGCAGCTGCAGCTTGCCATTCGGCAGGCGCGTGCGTAAGCCAACAGGCTCGTGCGTCAGCCGTCAGGCTTGTGAGGGGGGCAGCCGTCAAGCTCGCGAGCCAAACGGCCATGGAAAAAGCGATGGGCTGGAGTACACCATGTGCAATCGCACAATCATGCTCGAAGTCTGCAGAGTCCTGTTTTGACGCGTACGACATGCAGCATGTGCGACGCGATATGGAGGGGGTGAGGTGGGGGGCCACCCCATGAGATGAGCGAGAGAGGCCACGGAGCCAGGAGAAGAAGGTGGGAAAGGGGGTGAGGAGAACGACGATATATACGAAATGAAACGGCACCGTGCACGGCTCCCCCCCCCATCCCTCCCCCCTCCTTCCTCCCCCTCCGTCCCATCCTCCGCCTCATCCTCGTCCTCCAGCGCCTGGAAAGTGCAATATTATGCCTTGCCCTCATCCCCCGCAGCATCGTAGTCCTCCTCCTTATCTTCATCATCGCCCTCCTCCTCCTGGCTAGTGATTGCGCAGGGTGCGTCATGTGATTTCTGAGCCCCTCAGAAATCACATGCGCCAATGGTATCCCATCCTTCTCCTCTTCTTACCTCCCTCCCCACCCCCTCCTCCTCGCATCCCTCCCTCCTCCTCCCCCGCATCCTCCCCATCCTCCTTCTCCTCCTCCTACTTCTCCTCCTCCCCCCTCCCCCCCGTCCCCATCCTCCTCCTCCTCCTCCCCCTCCGCCCACCGACTGCGTCGCCCGTCGCCCGTCATCAGCGGGCGCGGGGGCCATTCGCGAATTCACGGCCCGTGGTCGTGAATTCGTGAATGGTTACCGCGTCCGCGGTTTGCCGCGTCCGTGGCTTCTCTCCCAGGAACGGGCGGGGGGGACTTGGGGGGGGGGAGCGGGGGGGAGGGGATGGTGGCGGTAGGGCGGGGGCGCTGACGCTGATTTTTTTTGGACATCGGATGGGGTGGGGCGATCTTCGGGTCGTTCGTGGGCCTTGCTGGGCCCGCTTCGGACCCGCCGGGGCTCGAGATGGCCCCCGATGCCCCCCCCCCCAACCATAATATAATATAATAATCATAATAAATAAACATTCGACGCCTCTTCAATGGGCACCGGCGCCGCCCCCCCCCCCCCCCCCCCCCTCTCGTCGTCGTCCTCTCCTTCTCCTGCTCCTCATGATCCGTTCTCCTTTCCTCTATTTCGTCATCCTCCTTATCATCATCCTTATCCTCCCCCCCCTCGCCCGCCCAACTCTCATGTTATTAGCCTGCTCTCCCTGCCCCTGCCGCCTCCCCCCCCCCCCGTCCTCTTCCCCGTCCTCCTCCTCCTCATCCCCCTGCTATGTCGTCGTCATGTCGTCCAGTGGCGGGCGTCGGGTTGTCAGGCGCCCACCTCGAGTATAGTACCAGTTGTAGTAGTAGTAGTAGTAGTAGTAGTAGTAGTAGTCAGCAGCAGTAGCAATAGCAGTAGTAGTAGTAGTAGTAGTAGTAGTAGTAGTAGTAATAGTCGTCGTAGTCGTAGTCGTAGTCGTAGTAGTAGTAGTAGTAGTAGTAGTCGTCGTAGTCGTAGTCGTAGTTGTAGTAGTGGTAGTAGTCGTAGTGCTTGTAGTAGTAGAAGCAACAGTGGTAGCAGTAGTAGTAGTAGTAGTAATCGGCAGTAGCAGTCGCAGAAGCAGCAGTATTGGTCGTAGAAGGAGGATGGGGAGGAGGAGAAGGAGGAGGAGGAGGATGAAGGTTTGTAGTCACCTGCGACGCAGCCCGCGTCGTACGCGCCGACGGCGCGCGGGCGGGCGTCGATCTCCGCGCCGACGCCTGATCTGATGTCGGCGTCGGCGCGCAAATCATTGTTGCTCTTGATCGTGCCGACGCCGAGCCACGCAACAATTGAAACCAAACAAAACTCAACAACACAATTTTCACATTGAATGTCCCATGGATCCGAGTTTACCAACCGCACATCTCCCTGTGGCTCGGCGCTTAAAGGCAAAGCGCGGACTTAACCGCGAACATGTTCAAAGATGGGCGCACGCAGAGACCGTCTGAGCGGGGGGGGGGGGTGATCGGGTGGGGGCCCAATTGGACCGACCGAGTGGCAAACCAATCAGCATCCTCACTCTCCTCATCCTCATTATCCTCATCATCCTCATCCATTCCATCCTCCTCATCATCCCTCCTCACCCCCCCACCTGGGTTGATGTCTCCTGGGGGGCCGATGGGCGTATAAACGGAAGTTGGACCAGGGCCCGAACGCCACCCCATCGGGCGAACATCCACCGCTAGATGATCGGTCTCTGAAGGCACGCCAGATGCCCCGACATGCGCCCAGAGGCGGCGCCACGGCGCGCGGGGACATGTGCGTCCGAAAACGTTTGACTATCAAGTCTTAGGAGTCAAACGCAGCGATCTTGCGTTTGACTACCAAGTTTCGGTAGTCAAACGGATGCGATCATGCGTTTGACTACCAAGACTTGGTAGTCAAACGGCGGTGGTCCTACGTTTGACTACCAAGTTTCGGGAGTCAAACGCGATATCGCCTCCATTTGACTACCAAGTCTCGGTAGTCAAACGCTGAACCGCATGAAGGCCTACAGACGGCCTACTCGAGGCCGAGGAGCTGGCGCAGCGTCGCGCTGCTGGCCTTGTACTCCTCGACCCTGGCCTCGAAGCCGTTCCAGTTGCGCGCCTCGTAGTCCAGGATGAGGCTCGCGCAACGCGGCATCCAGCCGCCATGGCCACCCTTGCCACGCGGCGCCCAGCCCGCGTCGGAGCCAGTGCCGCCCTTGTCGGAGCCAGTGCCGCCCTTGTCGGAGCCGCCCTTGCCCTTGTCGGAGCCGCCGCCCTTGCCCTTGTCGGAGCCACCGCCGCCCTTGACCTTGTCGGAGCCGCCGCCGCCCTTGCCCTTGTCGGAGCCAGCGCCCTTGCCCATGTCGGAGCCAGCGCCCTTGCCCTTGTCGGAGCCAGCGCCCTTGTCGGAGCAGCCGCCGCCCGTGTCGGAGCCGCCGCCGCCCTTGTCGGAGCCAGCGCCCTTGTTGAGCAGCTGCTCGAACGCGTGATGGCCCGACATCACCGACGCCCCGTCCGATTCTGACGTCGCCCACCACGGGTAGTGCTGGGGCTGCAGGGGCGCGTCCTCGAAGTCGCCGTCCGCCGCGGCCCAGAACAGGATCTTCCCGTCGGTGGCAGCCATCTTCCGACCCTGCACGGTAGGCCACAGCGTGTCCGCAGCGTACCACCCGTCCTCGGCACGGAAGATATAGAAGGTGGTGGACCCCCCGTCGACGACGACCTTGTCGATCGACTTCCATATCCACCCTCCCGAGAGCTCAACGCCTGTATTGAAATACATGCCAGCCGACATCTCGACCATGCGCAGCGTGCTCTCCTCGCAATTCTGAAGGAACGTGCTGCACTTATCATAGTCGTCCACAACGACGGCCAACGTGGTGTGCCGAAAGGCGTTGTACTCCAGCACTCCAACCTGCTCGGCGATCTCGGCGAGGAATGCCGTGTCGCCGTCGAGGTGTGAGGAAAACAAGACATATCGGTTCTCTCGGCCCTCCTCCACGCCTCATCGTCCTCTAGAAAAACCGAGGAAGGAGACGGGGAGAGAAGGACCAAGATAACCGGATCTGTATATACTGGGTTCCTCATCCCAGCTGGCCTCGCCCGCTGGCGTCAGCCTCAGCCTCGTCGGCGGCGGCGGCGACGGCTGCGTCGGGCCGCGCCTGAGGTCGCGCTCGGCGACGAGGTCCCTGCCGCGGGGCATGTCCATGGCCGCTGCAGCTGTGCAGCGATGTGCCTGCTGCAGCTGTGCAGCGATGCAGCGATGTGGCTGCTGCAGCGATGCAGCGATGTGGCTGCTGCAGCTGTGCAGCGATGCCAGGAGGCTGCTGCAGCCACGCAGCGATGCGGCTGCTGCAGGGGAGGCCCGCGCGGGCCCGCGCAGGAAGCAGCGCGGCGCGCGCCCTCGCGGCGCCTCCAGCCAAAACGGCTGATGCGGAGGAGGTGCATGGAAGATGTGCGGATGAGGTCTGTAAGTCGTTTCTGGATGGGCGAACCTTCTGGACACGCAACGCCGAAGACAGATCCTTTCATATGAGGATCTGTCTTCGGCGTTGCGTATCTGACCTCTGAGGCCCCCGTGTGACATGCCAACCCCCAGCTAGGTCACGAGAAACTCTGGGGCCACATCGGGGGCTCTAACGGAGGTCGGGGCCCGTGACATTCCCAGCTTGATGCGTGACGATTTTATAAGAATGGGGCGAAGTGGAGGGCCAACCTACGAGATGAGTGAGGCGGGCCGCGGGGCAATGGCAAGGACGAGCGAGGGGGCAGAGAGTGCGACTACACATGCGACACACGCCAATGACCAATGATACCACGACCCGCTGCTACCCTACATCCCTTCCCAGCTCGAACTGCATGCGCTGTTGTTGTTGTTGATTCTACGCGGAGGGGGGCGAGGCTAGGGGGCCACCCCATGAGATGAGAGAGAGAGGCCACGGAGCCAGGAGAAGGAGGAGGGAAGGGAGCGAGGAGAACGACGGCACATACGAAATGAGACGGCGCCGCAGATGGCGAATCCTCCTCCTCATCCTCCTCCTCCCTCCCCCCATCCCTCCTTGTACTTATCCTCCTTCTCCTCCTCATCGTCCCCTGCCTCGTCCTCGCCCTGGCAACTGCTTGTGTTGCATAAGACTTATCCCCCTCATCATCCTCTTCCTCCGTCTTCTGCATCGTCGCCCTCCTCCTCCTCCTGGCAAGTGCGCGCGCAGGCTTGGTCATGTGATTTCTGAGCCCCTCAGAAATCACATGTGCCATTGGTGCCTCCGCCTTCTTCTCCTCCCCCCTCCCTCCCCCCTCCCTCCCGCCCTCCCTCCCCCCCTCCCTCCCTCCTCCTCCTCATCCCTCCTCATTCTACTGCTACTATACTTCCACTAACAGTTGGACATGCAATACGGCCTGGACATGGGATCGGAAGCGCGTTCACTACATGGTGCAACGACGCATGGGGATGACAGCCAAAGCAACTGCAGGACACATGATGACGACGACATGCAAGAGTTAAGTTCAGCGTGGGGCTGGAACTTCCACGCTCAAGAGATCAGCGTCAACGCTGGGGCCGATAACTGGAAGCGCACGGACGCTCATGGAAGCGCATGCGCTACGCGATATGGATATGGCGCGTCACTCACGCGCTCTGGCGAATGACAGCTCTCGGCTAGCAAAAGCCGTGCTCAAGCGCTGGGCAAGACCTCGGGCAACCCCGTGATGCGCTGCAGCCTGCCGAGCTGCGTCGATTTGGCCTGCGAGCCCACGGCGTAGGCGCCGACCCACAGCCGCCTGACATCGATGAACACCTTCCTCGCGTGCTTGTTCTGCTCCGACTTGTTTGCCACGACAGCGACGAATCGCTCGAGCCCGAGGGCTTTTTCCTTCCAAAAATCACGGTCCTTCTTCAAGGCACTGATCTTCTCCTTCAAGCGGTCGGCCTCGGTGCCCCCGCTGGCAGCGACAACGACGCCAGCTGGAGCGCGCCTCTTCGGAGCCATATCGGGCCTCGGGGCCTCGAAAGTCAGTGCGCGAGCAAGCGAGAAGCTATCGAGCGCACGCGTGCGCTGAATCCTGAGCCTGATGGGCTACGGACACGCGCCCATGCAGCCGCGCGGCTTGACGTGCCCAGATGCAGTCCGATGACTTTTTCAAACGACACAGCACGGATCCATGTAGAATTGCGAAGCCCGCAGACCCCAATCATGCGGGCATGTTTAGCCACGTGGCTCACAACTAATTCAGCCATGTCCTGGCTCTGAGCCCGCAGGCGCGCCGTCGTCGGGAAGCTCACTCGGGGAAACCTCTTCACCCTTACAAGCATCACCGATATGTTCTGAGGGATCGGTAGATAGGAACGTAACCGCATCTTCGATTGTCTTACACTTCTTGTAGCCGTTCGTACCATCCCCCTTATCAAACTTGGCGAGGAAAAAACCGTTCCTCTTGTGGACATTCTTGGGCATCGGCTCTCGCTTCTGCGGTTCATCGAACCCCTGTTCCCTCATGATGTGTATCACCGCGGCCAAAGCATCGGGCTTATACACTACAAAGAGGTTGTCACACGGATGGATAGGCCTCAGAACATCAACTTGAACAGAACGTCCTTTAACTTCCACGTCCAAGCACATGACCTCAGGATCCCGCCTCATGTCAGCCTTATGGGCATGGGACTTGACGATTTTGGTTGTTTCGGTGGCGTTTTAAACAAGCTGCACACGCGCTGCTCCTGCTCCTGAGTGAAGTCACCCGACTGCTGCTGATTCCGCTGGGCTAGCAACGCCTTCAGCCCCCTGCTCAAGATTACGGCCTGTTGTTCCAGTCCCGATGGGACCCCATCATTAGCATAAGCCACAAGGCTGTTCAATGTATACTGCGCTGGTGAGATTCGGACAAACGTATCGTCACCCACTGTAGTCACATCATGCGGCTTGAAAATCCGCCAAACTGGCTTGAGTCCATCCACCTTGACAGTTCGAGAAAGTTCAAGCGTAGCTGCCTGCATATTGCTAAGAGCAAATCGTGATGCTAGACGCTCGGTTGCCCCTGAGCCTGCGCGGCTACGGTTACTTCGCAGAAGCGCGACACGCAGGGGGCAACGTCATGCGGGGCCAGGAGACGAATGAGAGGGGGCATGGGGGTGCACGGGGGGTATTTAGCGCGTTGGGCACGAGAGGGGGTGCACGGGGTGCGCGGGAAGATTTGGGAGGGGGTGGTGCACGGTATGTATTACCCCCCATATACACCACCCGCATACCCCCATACCCACCTCCCGTGCCCCTTGTACCCCATGCCCCACCTCCCGTGTACCCCCCGCTTCCCGTGTACTTCCTACCTTGTATACCTTCTTCATTCCCTCCTTCATCCTGCCCGGCCCCCTGCGTGCATTCCGCGTTTCCTTCTCGTTCTCCCCCGCTTGGTCGTTCCAGCCTAAACATTGCTGAGGGGGTGGGTGGGTGGGTGGGGGGGTGGGGCGGGGTGGGGTGGGGGGCAACGATACAGGGTGCATCAGGCAGATGGTTGCACGACAAAGGTCGGCAGGCTATACCCCTCAAGCCCGATGCAAAGTCAGAAGCGTGCTTCGCTGCACCCGGGCAAATGAGAAAACGCAATCGTATCTACACCTTGCTAAATCTCGCCATCCCCCCCCCCCCTCCTCCCACATGGCCATTGCTACCCCCTGGAGCTCCAGAATGGGGCGGCATCGGGTGCAGCCGATTCGAACGGAGTTTGTTTCTGACGTCGCTGGCGTGATGGCTACTCGCAAGAACACCACGTCAATTGCAGCCGATTCGAACTGAGTTTGTTTCTGACGTCGCTGGCGTGACGGCTACTCGCAAGAACACCGCATCAATTGCCTAATAAGCGCCTGGATGATCTGCATGCCCGTTAGCACGTATCAATGTAGAAAGCTTCGTGTTGGCCGACGGGGACAGCTCGCCCAGCCCCCAATCCTCGTCTCATGTCACCCTTCTCCCTCCCCCCGTCCCCCATCCACGGCGCGGCAACATATGGACTGCAGCACTGCAGAGTGTTGGACTGGTTCAATCGTAGAGCTTAGGATGACACAACGCGTGCGATGCAAAACACATTCCTGATGTAGCATCCGCGCTGCATGCGATGCTTACGACCTCTTCTGCTTCTTGGCGCTCTCCTCGTGGATCGGCACAGCCTTAGCCTTGGGCTTGACGAATACCTGGGGCTTTACGTTCGGCCCGATGTCGGTAATGTTGGTCAGCGCTGGCAGCATGATGCCACCGTGGGACACGTGGCTCGTAGCCATGTTGGCTTGCTTCTTATCGTATGTTGTCGCGACCCGCCAGTACGCAGCCACGAACGCGGCTTCATCGAACTTGCTGGCGCCGTTGTCGCTCGGCTTCGGCACAGGCAAAACAAAAAATGAAGCGGCGTGCCGCTGCCAATCGCGTGGTCGCCAAGCGGCACGCCCGACCCATTACGCGTTCTTCGAGCTTATGTTGACCAACGGTGCCACTGGGACCAGTGTAAGCTGCCCCTGCTTGATCGCACACGTGGTCCGAACCTCATCTGGCTTCCGCCAGAAGATTAGCGTTTGCTTTCCCATGTGCTTGGCGTCTAGCTCGGGAAGAGCTCGGTACAATATAGCCTTTTGCTTGTCGGTCTACAACTGACGGGGCCGCTGATGATCACCCTCCATCTGCTTTGGCGGCTCAGCTTTTGAGAGCGACCGCTTATCAAGGAGATCTTCCAATGCAATTTCAGCCGCGTGTGGCTCTCCGCCGTGGTTGACCACCTCGCGAAGCTTGACCATATGGCCGATGCTGAAGACAGCGTAAAGCCTCTGGGCTGGAACATCCTTCTGAACTACGAAGGACCCGAGTAACCAGCCTTCTTGGCAACCCACGCAGGGCCCTTATGGTCGCTGAGCGTCGCCGTGGCAGACGCTGCAGGCATTGCCTTGGCAGTTGCAGCTGCACCGCTCGAGACCGAATACTTATTCCACTCATCGAACGTGACGGTCTGACCCTTGATGGAGCTGACACCGCTCAAGAATGATTTGCACATGTCGCCCCACGTGTACACGACCCCCTCCCGACCCGACTTCTCTTTCCCCACAAGCTTCAAAGCAACCCTCACGAATAGCTGCCCTAACGGCTCCAAGGCCGCCTCGATGCCGTCGAGCTCCTTTGCGATACCCATGGCCTCTCCAAGTATGCGTTCAGCAATCAGTGCTTCAGCCTGCATAGGCTTGCCTGCAACCTTCGAGACGTCAGCCTTCACCAGCAAACGCGCCACGCCGTCCTCAACCTTGTCGCCAGCGAGGTTTACGATGGCAAGCGACGCCCGCACCAACGGATGCAAATTGGTTTTGGACGCAAGCGTTGCGTGAGTCAGCGCTTCCCAAAAACTTTGGCCAATCGTAACATTGCAACCACATTGCTTTGCAACCGAATCCATGAACGTCACGAGTGGAGCACCGTCGCCACCGCCGAAATTCTCGACAAACTCAAGCAATGTCTTGCTGTACTTGGCGCTCGGCACGTTAAGCGAAACAACGCTCTCGATTGCCAACTCCTTCCAGCTCTCGAGCTCACGCATCCCTGGGTCATTGGCACTCGCCGCTAACGTCATGCAAGTCTCAATCTCCCCAACCTCAGTGCCGACGTGATTCTGCGTGTTCAAAGCCCTCTGGGCAATAACAGCGAAGCGTGGGAATAGCTCGTCGATCACATTGGGGACCACCTCCCACTTCCAGCCCTTCTCAATCATGATTTTGAATTGCTCGTTTTGGAACAGCTTTTGCAAATCTATCATGTCTGAGCCAATGCATTGCAATGACTTTTGAGACGTCTTGCCCTGGACCCCCGCCTGCTTACAGAAAGCCGTGGCGCGCCCACGCCCGACTGTCACGTAGCGCTCTGACCCATTCACAGGCGCTAGAAGCCCTTGGGCTCGATCCACCAGCTGCTTATTTTTACTGATGTGCGTCCAGCGGAGGGGGGAAGTGACCCCGAGCTCGATGCACAGAGCATTGGATAGCTGGCGAATGTCAGCTCCGCACGCGTGGATCCTAGCAGCATTGCGGTGCACGTTATGCGGGCTCAGCAAAAGCCCCCCCTATTGACCGCATGCGTGAAGAAAAACTTCGGGGGAATGTGGCCCACTGTGTAAGCCAGCTTGCGCCCGCGAAGGCATTGCATAAGCTTATCCAAATGCTCATTCGCCTTCATTTTCTTCATGTCCAAAATCTTCTGGAACTCCTGTTTGAAAGCTTGGCTAAGCTCGGCCATTGCACACGCGGTAGCTGAGCACGTAAATGAGCAGCTCTGGAAAAGCACAGCTGATGCTATGAGCCGATGCGGCTGCAAACGACAGGAGGCAAATGCAAGTGCAATGGTCAACGTATACATCGCAAGTAAAGCGTTCCAGGCCCCCCAACTATAGTGGATTGCGTGCCCCCCCCACTCTTATCCACAAATTCGGAGCCCACGCTTGTTAAAACAATGATGATGGCATGCGCCATGGCGGTTGCTATTGAATCCGCCGAACGGGCCCTGGAGCGATTCGCGCGGTGATCCCGAAGCTGCAATATGGATTAGCAAACATAAGAATCACGCGGGACACAATTCGACTGCCCGAATGATGGGACGTGCAAACAAGGTTGGTCCAATCTCGATGCTCAAATCCTGACAGATGTGCGACGCTGATTCGTGTTTTTGCGTTTGTGGCCCAGCATGGGTTTCATGCTTGTAACGCTTCGGAAGCTACATGTTATTGTGTTGGAAGCTACATGTTAAACACGAAAACGCACATATTGAATATGTGAAAAAACTGATTTTCTTGGGTGTTAGCATATGTCGAATTTCGATGTTCAACCACATTATTTATTATGTTAACCTACGATAACCATTTATGTTTGGCATTCGATAAACAGTTTAGCACCTATACCATGAAAAGCTATGTTGAACCAATAACCTACTTAACAACAGCTGAACCTCTACTACTGTTCATGTTGGCTTATTAAAGTCCACATGGACTTTAGCTGAATCTGACAAACAAGCTACGTAGCTATAGCATCATGCTGCTGGCTTACAAGTGGGTTGGGCGTAGCCCACAACCACCTTATCATATCCTTATACAGCTCATAAGCTGTAACAAGCCCGACATTCATCTCAGCAGGGCAGCGTCCGCCTTGGCTGCCCTGGCTGCCGGAGGCGATCCGACCCCCGCCCGGCGGCCAACCGCGCGGCCCGCCTGTCCCCGCAGAACCCCGCCAGGCGTGCAACCAGAACTGTCGCGGGCAGATCGCGAGCCCTCTGGCCAGGACAGCGAGGCCGGCGCGCTGGATACCTGCGGCCAGGATACACGGCAGCACCAGTGGCCTGACCCGTGCCAATGGCCAGAGCCCACGGACCCCGACACGGGACAGCAGCTGTACAAGACAGAAATCAACAACGTCCAGTGGGACCTACCCGGGGAGACACCCGGCGAGGCGATAAGGCGGCTCCAAGTCGCACTGGGAACAATGCTCACAGGCACTTGGCACGCTTTCGCCAAGCGGCAGTCCGTGCCCGGCAGCAAAGGCGCGCTCGACCCGCTTCGGCGCGACCCGCAAACCTGCCACCTCTGCCTGGAATCCTTCCGCAGCCACAAGTGCGACGTGCGGCTCGTCAGCGACGCGCTGGGCCTCGACGTCGACTGGGCTCGGCTGCGGCATCTGCACCCGGGTCGAAGCGGCGGAGCGAGCAGGGATCACCGCGCGGCAAAGGGCCACCCGGACACCCGGGCACCCAGGAAGGGCCAACAACAGTGGCGGGCCGTCTCCCCGCAGTAGCCGTTTCCATCAAACCGGTCACGCGGCGGTTAGCTGCACCCCCCGTCATCCCGTCGATCAGATTCCCCACCATTCTCAGCGGCAAGTGCACTCACTGCCATCAATTGCAGCGCTGAGAGCAGAGGCGGGGGCATTTTCCAATCATAGATGGGGCTCTCGCAGACACACTTTCCATCAAATCGCGTTCTGCGGCGGTTAGCTGCACCCCCCGTGTCAACGGAAGGTCGATGCATCATAGACGGGGCTTCCACAGACACACCTGCGGCAGACCGGATGGGAACGGAAGGGGCATTGAGGCGGATGTTCTGGTTCGGGAGTGTCCTGTCTCGGCCCCCCCCTTCCCCCCCCCCGTCGCCCCCCCCCCCCCGCCTCGGGGCCGCTCAGGGCTCCTCGCCTCCGGCAGTAAGGACCATCAAACTCCCTGAGGCTGACAATGGCGGCCCAGGGGGGCACCGAGAGGCATCGGATGAGGCGGGCCCCAGGGGGCGCCAGGAGGAGGCGCAACAGCTCGCAGCTGCGGAGGACGTTGGTTGCCCACCCCCCCAGAGAGCACGAGCCTGCATCTCCTCAGACAGTGGCGAGCCACACCCCCGAGGTGCAATCTGGCGACGGAGACGGAGGCAGCCGCCAACAATAGTGACTCTTGCGGCGGTTCGCTGCACCCCCAATGTGAATGGAAGAGCCCCCAGCGGCAAGTGCGCTCACTGTCGCCAATTGCAGCGCTGAGAGCAGAGGCGGACGCACTTTCCAATCATAGATGGGGCTCTCGCAGACACACTTCCAATCAAATCGTGTTCTGCGGCGGGTAGCTGCTCCCCCCGTTTCAACGAGTGGTCGATACATCGTAGACGGGGCTCTCGCTGACGCACTTGCGGCGGACCGGGTGAGGGCGGATGGGGCATGGAGACGGATGCACAAGTTCGGGAGTGTCCTGTCTCGACCCCCCCTTTCGCCACTCCCGCCCCGCCCGCGCCCCCCCCCCCCCGCCTCGGGGCCGCCCAGGACTCCTCGCCACTAGCAGCAAGGGGCATCCAACTCCCTGAGGCTGACAATGGCGGCCCAGGGGGGCACCGAGAGGCATCGGGTGAGGCGAGCCCCAGGGTGCGCCAGGAGGAGGCGCAACAGCTCACAGCTGCGGAGGACGTTGCCCGCCCCCCCAGAGAGCGCGCGCGGGCATCTCCTCAGACAGTGGCGAGGCACACGCCCGAGGTGCAATCTGGCAACGGAGACGGAGGCAACCGCCAACAATAGTGACTCTTGCGGCGGTTAGCTGCACCCCCAATGCGAATGGAAGAGTGGACTCTTCGGCGGATAGCTGCACCCCCCATGACCATGACAGGTAGTATTCTGCGGCGGTTAGCTGCACCCTCCTTCTCAGCGCTACTCAGGGTCAGTGTGTGCCAGACACCGCAGGAGGCAGCGCTGCCACCAGTGCCGCCCCTCCCCTCACTCCTCCGGCGGTGCGTCCCCGCCTGCGGGCCCTCCCCCCCTCTCTGAGGCCTGGCGCCGTGCTGGCGCGCGCTGCGTGGTCCACAGTCGCTTGTTCCCCCCTTGCCCTGTGGAATGGTCACTCGGGCGTTGGGTCGCCACGGAGTGGTTTTCAGCCTTCCGCAGCAAGACAGCACACAGGCTCCCACCAGCTGCCGGCCAGTGCGCCGCACCAGTGCCGCGACAGCTGCTTGGCTTGCAGACGTCGTCGCGGGCGTTCGGAGTCTGGCGCCCCACAGTCGACTCACTCCACCGGCCTCCCACTGCCTCCACTGCAGCAGGGCCCCCCTGGCAGGCTGCGCAGGCGCTTCACCACCGGACGGCAGTGCCCCCACGCCTGCGGATCTCTTCGCTTCAGGGATCGGCATCGCAGTTTCGCCCTGGGCACAGCCACATGGCTCCACCTGGCACTGGGGGGCGGATTACTGAGGTCTGGGCGCCGTGTGGTGCAGCCTGCCACGCCTGTATAGTTCTCGGTTTCCTTTGAATGCAGAGCATTTTGTCCAGTGCATGTGCAACTGCACGCTTGTTGTGCAATTAGCTTTGCGCCGCCGTCCCGGACATTGCCTGTTGCCGCCAGACCGTTGTCGCGCGGCCGCCGACCAAAAAACAATGCACCCCCGCCAGCCCATCCAGGAACGATGCTCCGGGGAATTGGATTTGGCGGGGGTGCGTGGTATCATTCGGATATATCCAGGAGCCTCGGTGACCGAAAGGCCTCGTGGATGCTTCTCGGAGTCGATTGGGATGTCTCTTTCGGGGTTCCGTGTGGCCTCTTAGGGCCTTCTGGGCCTGTTTGAGGCCTCTTGGGGCGTCTTCGGGGGCCTCCCTGGGTGCTCTGAGGCGCCCTTTGGGGTCGTGTTGGGGCCCTGTTGGCGCTGCTCGGCCCGTCGGGGCGGGAGTTGGCAATGCACGTGGAGATGGGCGTCATGCCCGATGAGCTCCATTCGCTCAAGACGCGGATGCGGAACCGCGACATGGAAAACGGTGTTCCGAAAACAGATGGGTCAAGTTGCACAAGTGGGCGCACTCTTGCAAGTCGGAGCGGGGTGGGGGGGTCTTCGGGGCACTTGTCGGCGCAGCGGAAGTACATGCGAACGAGGGAGGAGAAAAGGACAACGCAGAGCCGCAGGCGCACCAGCTCACCCAGCCCTGCGTCGCAAGGGAGAAAGCAAAGAGGGAGGCGGCCAGCATCAAAGAGGAGGCGCAGGCCTTGCAAGAACAGATGGTGGATGCGCGGGAGAGGTTCGCAAAAAGGCGGAGCAGGCGAATGCAGCGCGGGCCAAGGCGCAGGAGTTCAAAGTGCAAGGTGTTGGCACGTCGTCTGGCTTCTTCGGCACTTCATGGCGGTCGACGGCAGCGGCGCCCCCCAACAAGAGTGCACGACCATGTTCGAAGCTTTGGGCAAGGTCACGTCCACTGCCCAGCTGGATGTTCCTACGCCTTCTGCTTCTGGGGGCCCCGAGGGGGGGGGGGGGGCGGGCGGGAAAGTTTGAGGCGGCGAAGCAAAACTTACATCTGAGCTCACACTTGACCAATAAGCATGGCTCATCGCAGGACGATGCCCAGCCGAAGCTACAGAGGAACAACAACAACTGTGGTTGGAGATCAGCGCCAGCCTGGCAGAGCATTCAGTCAAGCGGCTACGGCGGACCTGATCAGGCGAAGAAGAAGTCTGACAAGTTCGTGATCTGGACCTTCAACGTGTCTGGATGCGGCACCATCAAAGAGACATTCGGGGAGGTGGCGCATGAGAAGCTGCAGTGCTACGCAGTGCTTGAGCATCGCCTCACCGACGACAGGTGGCCCCTGGCCACGCAGAGAATAAGGGCCCAAGGGCACCAACTGGGCGATGCCGCCGCTTCGCCAACGCGTGGGCCAGCAGGCGAGAAGGGCCCGTCAGCTGGAGGGGCGACTGCAGTGCCGAGTTGCGTCTGCATGGCTTACTCATACGCGCAGGACAAGCTGGGCATCTCACCGAAGGGCAGTCCAGGCTCTGCAGCAACGGCGTTGCTTTCGGCCGGCGCGGGGGTCATCGCGGCGACGGCACGCCTGTGGGCGGCCGAGAGCATGTCGCACAGGAGTCGCGTGCTGGTTTCGCGCGCAGTCGGGCACTCGCAGAGTGTGGGGGCGTCGTGGATCGCGCGTGGCGACTTCCAGGTGGAGCCAGAGATGCCGGCGGAGCTGGACAGCGCGCAGGCGGGGGAGGCGCGCGACATCCGAGCGACGCTGGCGCGATCGACTACTTCACCGCCTTCGACAGCATCAAGCAGCGGGTGGACGGGGCCCGCGCGCAGGAGGAGCGGCATTCGGCGCCGCGCGAGCCGATCGGCCTCGCGATCAAGCAGGCGGCGGTGGGGCGCAAGATCAGGGTGCCAGGAAACCGCAGTCGCCCCAAGATCTGCAGATCGGTTGCACCCCGGCGCCCCCTGCATGCGAAGCGGTGCCGGTTTTTACGTGCCAGAGCGCGGGGGACATCACCTGGGCTCGCCTCGGGGAAGGAGGCGTTCGCGGCAGGGGGCGCGGCGCGGGCAGATAAAGACCCATGCGCGGGGCGATCGCAGCTGCTGACGTGGAGGGATGGGCCGCTCAACTTCAGTGGTGAGAACTTGCTCAGGGCGGCGAAGGTGGCGCCATGGCGGAGGTGGCTGGCCAGGTCGCCGCGCAACTTGCAGGGCGCGCGCGAGAGTTTTGCGCCCCGCCGCCGCGAACTCGACCAGGCGCCTCCAGGAGGCGAAGGAAGACGAGAGGCTGTTCAGGATCAGGCTGCGCCGGGCGGAGGACCTCGACGCAGAGGAGTAGGGCATCTGGCCGGCGAGGAGCAAGCTGCCTGCGGTGGGGCGCCGGGCGTTGTCAGAACAACGCTGAGCGCGAGAAGATGCGGGGCGCGCGGAGTGAGGCAGCTGCCATGTCCAAGGCCTGCGACGAGCAATTGGTGCTGCGGCGCAGGAAGAGGTGGGCGGAGATGCTGGCGGCGGCGGCGACTGCCTCAGCTGCGGGCCCGCCCAGCCGGCGCCAGCGCTGAGACCGAGGCGAGCGGGCCCCGTGGCGAAGTCCGCGGACTTCTTGGGGGCGGCAGAGTTCGCCCGGCAGGAGGGGGGCGCAGCGCGCAGCGTGGAGGGTTGCCGACCACGTACAGCAGCAGGTCAAGCCGTGGGAGGCGGAGTCCAGGGACCCGCTGGCCGTTTTCGCGATCGACGATGCGGAGACGCTGATGGAATTGGCCAGAACCTTCAAGAGGAAGACAGGCGTCGGGATTGACAGGTGGCATCCGTCACTTCTGCGGGGCGCATCTGGCGAGGCGTCCGTCAAGCTGCTCGAGGCCATGAGGGCGGTGGAGGAGACTCTGGCGCGGCCCGCCCGCACGCGCGCTGTCATCTTCTCCATGACCCTCCAGACCCTTACCGCAGACAGGGTCGTTGGGCCCTGCCGACGACGATCGGGTCGCGCGAGCCGCGCGCGAGCAGTTGGGCGGAGGAGAATGGGCGCCCCCGGGACTGCGCGTGCATCGGCAAGGCAGCGGAGGACGCGGTTTGGGGCGCGCTGCTCAGTCACGAGATTAACAACCCGAGATGGTGGCAACGATCAACAATTCTCAGGGGCATGAATCAGTGCAGCAATGTAATTCGCCTCAGACAGCAGGTTTCCTTCCTCGGCGGCGGCGGGCGCTGATGCGTCTGGGGGAGGCGACGGCGCGATTTGAAAAAGGCGCGAATGAGGGTCGGCGCGGGCGCCGCTGCGGGAGGGCAGCCAGGCAGAAGAGCCTGAGGGGTGGTAGAGGATTGATGTTCTAATTCTTTGTTGTGTTCATGTTTTGCTCTTTCCACTTGTTTTTGTTTGCGGTGTGCACCTAATTGTGCCTCGTGGATGTTTCGGTATACTTTTTGTTTTCTCATTGAATTCGAGTGCGCCGAAGATGTCCTTCGCCACGTAGCTTCGGCTGGTGGCGCGCCAGACGGCCCCTCGGCTCGCCCGGGGGCCGCGCCCTAGCTGGTTGCCCTCCCCGTCTTTCAGCGCCTGTTGCTCCCTCGGCGCCAAATCGTCTGCCGTGAGAGATTACTTTTCCGTCCCCGGAGCAGATTACCGGACTCTTGCGGACCTCTTACTTTTGGACCTGGCCCAGGCTTTCGAGAGGGTTTGCTCGCGTACCCTGCGGGGGGCAGCTGAGCAGCTGAAGCTCAACGCAGGGTCGCCGGTGGCAGGGCGACCCTACTTCGCGACGTCGAGGAGGCTGGCGCCAAGGGCGTCAGTGCCCGAGCAGACGCGCGCAGCGGCTACGATAATAGTAGGGAGCTAGTTTTCGGTCTGCTTCCTCAAGATTTCAGAGCGAAAGAAGGAGGTACAGGTACATGAATCCATATTGTTTTCGAGATTCCGCATTGCGCGAATGCTCGCATCACGCTGCCGGTCTCGCTGGTCAAGGGACCGCGTTCATGTGCATAGCTGGGCGCGCACGTCTTTTGTGGGCTCCATAAAGATGAAGATCCTGTCAACGGTGGGCGGCCCGGTCATGGAGAGGCCCCTGGCGAGGTGGAGGGCTCGCGCGGACGACCTCTGCGCGGCCGCGGCAGCAGCCGGCATCATAGCGAAGGAGTTCGGCAATTCCCTGTGCGCGCGCCTCGAGGAGCTCGACAAGTTGGGCCTCAGCTTCAGCAGCATGTCAGTCAGAGGCGCAGCCGCGGCGATCGCGGAGTGGCCGAGAAAGGAGGGCGCAAAGGACATGCAGGAGAGGGGCTCGCCTGTGCTGCGAGCGCGCCCTTACCTAGGAGCGGGCATCATAGCCAGTGGATCGCCGTCGAAGACGAAGAGCAGAAAGTGGCTGGGCGGCGGGGCCACGCGGAACAGGGGGCTGGTGGGATTTACGCAGTGGCGGGCGCCAGATCGCCAGCGGCGCGACGTACGCAATATCGCCGCAGGCGCGACAAGGGCGCACAGATGCAGGTGCAAGAGGTCGGCGTCGCACGGGCGCAAGTGGGCGGGGGTGCCAGATGAGCGGCTGAGGATGCTCAGGCGCGAGGCGGACGGAGCTCCACCAGGAGAACGCGGGGTGAAGAGTTTTGACGATCCGGTCGGCGGTGGCCTTGGGGGGCTCCTTTCGAGGTCGCGGAGGCGCCGATTGCCGGGCGAGCATGGGGCGGCGCGGCGCGCATGGGTAAATTCTGGGCGAGGGCGAGACCAGACCGCGCGTTCAAGGTCGCCGCGCGCTGGATTGAATCTTGGTTGCGCCCCGGGCTCAGCGGCGCCACTTCCTGCATTTCCTGGGTATCATCTTCGGCCAGGCTTAGGTCCAGCGTCGCCGAGTGCAGGATTGAATTCCCAGCCCGCCCCAGGTGCAGAGTCGCCGCGTGCTGGGCGGATGCGCGGGGGCAGGGTCCGCGGCGGACGACGCGGCAGGTACGTTGCGCATCCATGGCGAAGATAGCAGCCCGAGGTGGGCATGCATCCTAGCTGGGCGGGGGCCCATGACCCTGCGCGGGGCCGTCAGTCCGCAATGGAAGCGAGCGGGGTGGGCGTGCCCAGATCGGCGCGCCATGAGTCCACAGCTGATATGTGACCGCTGCCGCCGCTGATCACATTCTTGGAGGTGTGAGTGTGTGTGTGTGCGCTCGTGTGTGTGAATGTGTGAAAATGTGTGTGTGTGTGTGTGTGTGTGTGTGTGTGTGTGTGTGTGTGTGTGCGTTTTTTGTTTTTTTTCTCATGTTTTATTATTATTTCTCTTTCTCCGCTGGCGGATCCAACGCAGAAGTTAAAGGTCACATATGCGTGTGAGAACAGATGTTGCACGCCATCGCCTTCAGTTGCGATTGGGCCGTGGACGCAGGTCAGGCCGACGTTGTCGCGCGAGGAAGCGAGAGCAACAACCGGGTGTTGCAAACGATCATTCTGGCACATTATACAGCACATATGTTTAGTCCTATGTGGTCGCGTTCTACGTTGAGGCCCTTAGCTCCGGCACCCGAGCCACCCGCTTGAGGGTTCAGACGGGGGTCTGGATGTGCATATTACGGTTCGCGGGCTCCGTGGTGGAGGACTCGCGGGTCATCGCCGCTTGCGGGGCTGTCTGGCCGCAGTGGTGGATCTGGATACGTCTTGGGGTGGGACTCTCCGTTTGTTTCAAATCCCTTGCTGGCTGCTTGCGCGGGGTCGCCTTTGAGGACTAGCGCCCCGGCTCGTTGGGCGGCCCCCCAGATGGTCCGCGGCGTCGCGATCGCAGGGCAGGCGATGTGGCAGACAGAGGCCGCTAGAAGGATTTGCCGAAGTCGTCAGGCTCGGCGATTCTGAACAGTAGCGGTCGCGGCGCACTCAGGTATGCAACTCCGTTGCTGAGGACCTCCGCTTGGAATGTGGACGATGGGGCTCCTGCTCGGCCACGTCTTGCTGGCCCTGTGACCCAGCCGCTCCAGTCGCATCGCGCGTCCACGCCACGGAGGCAGTCAATCCTGCTGCTCGGGGAACTGTCAGGGAGAATCCCCGCCAGCACTGCATGTGGTCATGGATTGCTGGAGCAATGAGGACCAAAGAGGGCTTCGTCATGGGCATGAGGGAGGCGCGCCCCCCGGGGCGCGGCGGCGACGCTGCGCAGGGACGTGCAAAGCGAGCTCTGCATGGACTGGGCCAACTAGATCGAGTACCAGAGCTTGCAGCCAGCACCGTAAGTGGCCCCAGCGGCGTCGCACATGGATGCGAGAGGATGCCCGAAGTACGCGAAGAACGCGGCGAAGACGGTGCACATCGGAGTCAGCTGGATCATGAGCGAGCCCTGCGAGTGCAACCTGGTGCCGACGGTTATCTGCCCGGGACGCGGGCTGGGCGCGCGCGCCCCGCGCCGCGGGCTGCGCGCGCAAGGGCCCAGCGACTGCGGGCGCAGGCGGGCTGGCAGCGTGTCGCGGAGCAGCACGTGGGCGGCTTCCGGTGGGCGCGCGGGCTTGCCGGGGGCCCAGAGGCAGAGTTGAAGTTCGCAGGGGTCAGCGAGGACCAGTGCAAGGGCGAGGCGACAGGGGCGACATCTACCTCGCGGGTGACATAGCCCGCGACGGCTAGAAGTTCGGCGACAGCGAGTGGGCGCAGACGGGCTGGGCGGCGATGTCGCTCGCGGACGACGGCGTGGCAAACGTGCAGCTCTGGGGGCCGTCGCCGCGCAAGCCCCACCTGCACGGGAAGGTCAAGCGCGTGGAGATGTGGGTATTCCTGAAGGTGTTGCAGTAAACCTTCCCGCCCTGCGGGATCTACACGGGCCGCGGGAGGATCGTGGACAGACTGCTGCGAGGACAGGGGCGGTGCGCGAGCTGGAAGAGACCACGCGCAGATCTTGGGGTTTAATCTGGCACAATGTTTAGGGGTCTCGACCTGGGCGTCGGCTCTTCGCACCATGCAAAAGCACACTCAGACGAGGATCGAGCCCGAGGTCGCTCGAGGCAGCGGCGCAGCGGGCCTGCTGGCAAAAGGGGGGCTGCGGAGGAGGGCGCGCACTTCGGCGAGCAGCAGGTGCTGGAGACGCTCGAGACGAAGGCGTGTTTGGCGGTGCGGAACGCGGGCTGCTGGTGCCACCAGAAGGGCGGTGACTGGCCACACGCGCCCAAACGCAAACCTGGGCGGCCGCGGAGGCGCATTGCGAAGCCGAAGATCGCGCCGACGAGGCGCGAAGTGGAGCGGACGGGCAAATGGCTGGCGCGCGCAGCGTGCGGCAAAAGGGCGGTAACCAAACGCAGGAGGAAGAAACTGCGGGAGTCAGGCTGCCACTCGCCATCGCGGGGGTCGGCGGGGACCAGCCGAACGGGGGCGATTGGGTCTCTGCAGGCGCGCGCGGCGATCGCGGCAGCAGCTAGGGTTGCCGCGAGTGGACGGCAACCAAGCGGTGGGCGGCGTTCGCAGGGCGAAGCTAGCCAGCCAGGTGTTCGCGAACATTGCGTGGAGGCGCGCGGGCCCTGCGCGATGTGCGCGGCACGCGGGGCGCACTCGGCGAAGTGACGGGCGGGGCTGGGAGCAGCTTGCCCAGATGACTTGGATGCATGGCAAGTCCAGCACGGGCGATGCCAAAAGGAAGAAGCGCGATCGCATCCTGGCAAGACAGCGTCCGCATACAGGAAAGCCGCTCGATCGAGTTGTAGCTCGGCCAGCGCAGCGTGGCTGAGCACCGCGGCGAGCTGTGCATCGGCGAACCGCGGGAGCAAACCGAGAAGGTCTGATTCAGGCCGCGGCGGGGCGGCAAACAGGCGTTCTGGCGGGACGCGCTGGGGGCCTTGGGGAGGGAGTGTAACACATCGTTTTGGAGCCCTGTTGGGGGCCTCGGGTGCCTTTTTCGGGACCGCCGTAGGGGAGCTCGATCAAAGAAGGGGGGGTAATTAGCGTCCCCCCTCTGCCCCCCCCTGGAGCTTCAGCAGTCACTTTAGCGCACTCTTGGGACGTGTTTTGGTCCGCTCTTGGGGGCCGTTTTGGGGCTCTTTTGGGTCATGCCGGAACAATTTTCTTCAGGCCTCGGAAGGCCATCGGACACGAAACAATGAGAAGGTTCGGGCATCTTGGGGGACTTGCGCACGCTTTGGATCGGTGAGGCGACTTCTTGGAGCAGATTGGAAGCCATCTTGGAGGTCGTTTGGGGATCTCTGTGGCGCTCTTGGAGCCACTTTGGTATATCCCAAGCGCTCCTACTACCCGCGAAACCACGTCCAGCTTTAAGGGGAGGGGGTAAGGGGAGAGCGGCGAGACCCTTCCCCGAAAGGAAACAAGGGGGCTGGAAGAGGAACCACTCTAAACCACCTGCGCCCTAAAGGGCGGATGCGATTCGTCGTTTGCGACGGCTGGCAGGCTTCGACGGTGGACCATTGCAGGCCAACCTTGAGCCGAGACGTTTCGAGTTGATGGCGGCGGACACGGGAGCGGGCTGACGGAAACGTGCCCTGTCAGGAGTGGACAGGAGCAGCAGCAGCAGCAGGAGGAGCCGCAAACGGACGCAGCCGCAAAAAGGCACCCGCAGGCATAGTCAGAAACAGGGGTCAACAATATAGGTGGAGGCAAGCACAAGAAAAGACAGACAGCGACAGGAAACAGGCAGAGACAGAGGCCAAAGCGTGAAGTGGCGAACGACAAGGATGGAGGTTGGGGGAAACGAGTGCGCAGACCGCCGGGAGGCGGACGGAGAGACGGACTGGGGCGCGGAGGTGGAGGGAGGCGGGGGGCGAAGTCGAGAGAGAGAGAGAGAGAAATATCAAATCGAGAGGTGCGAGGCGACAGCGAGTGCGTTGTGCTTTTGTTTTATCTGTGAGCCATTGCCCTGTGTCCGTCGGGGCAGGTTCGAGACGGCCGCAGCTGCAGGCCCGCAAAAGACTTCGCTTACGACGCGGAGGAGGCGGAGAGGTTGACCGAGGAGCTGGAGCGCCGACGGATGGGTTTGGAGGAGCCCGCGGCGGGATTCGAACGGTGAGGGCGCTTCGGCACGATCGATATGCGTACGGCAAGAGCAGGGACGAAGGCCGACAGTAGTTCGTGTTCATTTTGAGCCAGCTTCGCTGTCGGCGTGGCTGACCTCGTCCAGTGGAGACAGAGAGCCGCCTGCCCAACAGCGGCCGTTGCCGTATCTGGACAGCATACAGCGTGCTGCTGTAACTATTTCGGGCGTCCAAAGCGTTTGATCGAGAATATCGCGCCACGCGGAAAGGTTCCACCAGAGAAGAAAAAGCCACCAACACCAGCAGGGCGGGCTGGCCGCTCCCCCCCTCGAGCTGGTGGCACCCCGGTCCGGGCGCGCCCCCACGGAGTTCCCCTGAACGGGGTGCCCCCAGCTCGGGGGGGTGGCTTCTGGGAAGGGAATTCAATGTAGTTTTGGTGGTAATGATTCTTGTTGCTCTCATGAAGGTTTAAGTCGGGCCTCTCCCTCTATACAGGAAAGTATTCAAACTTAGTCTAAAAATAGTCAGGGGACGATGTTTTGAGAATTGTTTGACTATTCTTGAGTCGTTTTCGAGTATGTTTTATTTTCCGTCCAAAATCCGCCTGTGGGGGGGACATGCCCGACCTAAATGAAGGTTCTGGTGTGTTTTTTGTTGCACGCGTCGGCTGGTCGCCTCGGATCCCTCGCTGAGGCGCGCGTGGCTCGAGGCGTGGCACCTCCAGACCCGTACCGTTCCACGTGATTATGGTGCCTAGCAGAGCTCACAGCGTCTGGTGATTAGCTCACCGCACCCATCGAGCCGGGCCCTTCTGATATTTATATATATATAGAGAGAGAGAGAGAGAGAGAGAGCCGCTGGCTCGGGATCACACATGTCTCAACCACGCGCAGAGTGGGGTGGGGGGAGGGGGCAGGGCTTCTTAGAAGCACCCCTGCTTCTTGGAAGGCGAGGGCCTTATCTATAGATGTAAGGCTGGCGCCTTCCAAGAAGCAGCCTCCTTCTAAAAGGCTCTCCCACCTCCTCCACCCCCTTGTGCGCGCCGCCAAACTTCGGTCGGAACCAGGTCGCAGATAACTCCGTTCCAGAGCGTTCCAGGGCGCTTTCAGAGCGTTCTGGGAGGCTCTGAGAAGGCCGTGGCGCCCGATACTTCCTTCAGAACCGTCGGATTCCGATATTTGATCCTCGTCCTGGCTGCGTCGCTTCGTCTTAAGACTGCAACCCGACGACTTGGGAGGCTGTCCGCAGAGAAGGCACGGAGCGGGCCGCGAAGAGGCTGCGCGCGTTGTTGCTCGGCAAGGATGAGGTGCGTACATGTGCATACATGTTGCACGTGTGTAGCTACGCATCTACACATTGAGAGCTCCGGCACATTCCGCCGCCGTGACAGGGTCGTAAACAAAGAGTCTCTTAGAGACTTCTTCAGGTCGCTTGGGAAGTCCTCTCGAGAGCCTCTTGGAGGCATAGTTTGGGCTTGTGCGGATCTCTTGGGGACCTCTTCGGGGCATGCTGGTGGTCTCGGGGACCATCTTTGGGGAAAGGGCTCGAAATGTCGGGTCGGGTTCCCCCTCTTGGGGCTCTCTTAGGGGCCTCCTGGGCCATCTTGGGGCTCTCTTGCGCCATCTTGGAGGCTTGCATGCCCGAGCAGTTCACACACCAATGGGAAATCAATGATTGTGATTCTGGGGCCGCCCTCTATAAGGGCCTCTTGGAGCCCTGTTGGAGCGCCG
Organism: Prorocentrum cordatum; assembly: GCA_963575745.1. Taxonomy (NCBI): domain Eukaryota; class Dinophyceae; order Prorocentrales; family Prorocentraceae; genus Prorocentrum; species Prorocentrum cordatum. The sequence continues at coordinate 622,622 of CAUYUJ010006780.1, forward strand.
TGGGGGCGTGCTTGGCCGTCCTGGAGGAGGAGGAGGAGGAGGAGGAGGAAGAGAAGGAGGAGGAGAAGGAGGAGGAGGAGGAGGAAGAGAAGGAGGAGGGGGAGGAGGAGGAGGAGGAGGAGGAGGAGGAGGAGGAGGAGGAGGAGGAGTTCACCTGGCGTCTTGAGACTATCTTGGGCCGTCTTGGGACCCTTTTCTGGACGGTGTTGGGGCTTTCTTGGCACATGTTTGGGCCGTCCTGGAGGATCTGGGCGTCCCAAGACTCTGCGAACCCATGAGACAGCATGAGGTTTGGAGGCGCTCCACTTCGTCCGGCAGGGACGGTGGCGGACAGGTGCATGTGAGTTTGTGCCGTCACTGCTCTGAGGGGCCCTGCGATTATGACCGCCACTACTTCGGCATTCCCTTCGACGATTGACTCCCCCCCTCCCGCGCTGCTGCGACGGCCGCCCCGGAGGACCACCTCCTCCGACGCCACTCGCGCTCCGCGGTGATCCTGGCGATTCCCACCCCGCGCGACCTGCCGCCCCCCGACTCGCTGCGCATCACGCCTCACAGCACCCCGTTCGCCACCCCTCGCGGGCTGGAACGGCAGGCCGGGCAGGCCCTATCCCCCCCCTCTCACTGTGAGTGGCGGGGCGCCGCGCGAGCGGCCCGTAAGATCACCCAGAGGCTCCTCGCGCTTGGCTCGCTCCCCAACGAGGGTAACTGCCCCAGGTGTAAGTGGCCTTAGCCTGAGCCGAGCCGAGAGCTCGTGCCGGTGTGTGCTCGGTTTGTCCCCTCGCTTGGCGATCGGCCTTGTCCTATCTTGCCACGGCAGGCCCCCAGACTCCGCCCGGAGCCCGGGCAGGCTCTGCCGCCGTGAGGCCCCGCGGCAAAGCAAGAGCCGTCCTCCCCGTTCGGTTCCCAGGCGCCACGGCATGATCTGCGGCTGCAGCGGAACCGCGGGAGCAGCACGGAGGAGCACAGGGGGAGGCGTCTGAGGAAAAAGAGGAGGGGGAGGCAGACGAGGCAGAGGGAGAAGAGGGGGAGGCCGAGGGGGAGGAGGGGGAGGCAGAGGAGGGGGAGGCAGACAAGTTAGGTGCGCTCGCGTCAACATCTGACATCCTACCCCTCCCTCCCATCCCTTACCATGGCGCTGATTTTCTCTATCCGCGGACGCGTGTCGTAGCGGACCTGTGGCTCCGCGCGCGTGTGCGTAGTGGGTGGTGGTGCGCGTGCGTGCGTGCGTGTGTGTGCGTGGTTGTGGTTGTTGTGGTGTGGTGTGTATGTGTGTGTGCGTGTGTGCGCGTGTGCTGTGGTGTGACGTGGTGTGGCGTCTTGGTGGTTTGGTGGTGGGCCAGGTGCGTACGTGCGTGATGGCGGTGGTGGTGGTGGTGGCGGTGGTGGTGTGTGTGTGTGTGTGTGTCTGTGTGTGTGCGTGTGTGTGTGTGTGTGTGTGTGTGTGCGTGTGCGTGTGTATGTGTGTGTATGTGCGTGCGTGCGTGCGTGTGTGTTTGTGTGTGCGCGCGTGTGATGTGGTGTGACGCGGTGTAGCGTGGTGGTGGTGGGTGGGGTAGTGCGGTGGTGGTGGCGGTGCGCGGTGGTGATGCGCGTGCGTGCGTGCGTGCGTTGGTGGGTGGAAGTGGCGGTGGGTGTGCGTGCGGCGGGGCGGGGCGTGGTGCGGCGCGGTGGTGGCGGGCGGATGGGCGCGCGAGAAAGAGGCCCGCGCTGGGGCGAGAACGCCATCCTGAACGACGGAGGCAAAACACCGATCCGAAATGAGGCCCACGCTGCAGCGGGAGCACGATTCGGAAAAAATCGGGAGCAGAAGTGAGGCCGGCGCTTCAGCGAGAGCAGCATTTTGAAAAAAACGCAGGCGAAAACCCAACTCCCGGGAATCCTGTGTGTAGAAAACAGTACGCGGGGGGGGGGTCCGCTACTTTCAGGCCGCCTTCGGGGGAAGAGGGAGAGTAGTATTCATATTGAGTAATTGTGGAGGAGGAGGAGGAGGAGAAGTAGGAGGAGGAGGAACACCGGGAGGCAGCGTCGACCCTCGATCCTAATGCCGTCAACTCGCAGTTCGCAGGGACGCTCAAAACAAAAAAATCCAGTTTTGCACTCGCTTGCAACCGGCTCCCCCAGCGGACGCAGCGCAGCAGGCGCCTTCCTCGGCTACCAGGTCGCGCTTTCGGGCCAAGTATTCCCCAAACGGTGCTTGCACTTAGTGGGTCATCCGTGTCATCCTCGCATGCCTTCTGTGTTTGGTCCCTGTGATCAGCAGTATTGGTAGGGATGGGAGAGCGAGAGAGGGAGAGTGAGAGCGAGAGATTCGGACATAGGGATGCAGGTAACCTCGATAATTCTTTAGTTTTGCTCCCCCCTTTTCTCTCGGCGACGGATAGAACTCGTCTTCCTCCTCCTCCTCGTTTTCCTTCTTCCCCTTTCGTCTCCTCCTCATTCTCCTCCTGCTCCTCTCCTCCTCCTCGTCCCCGTTCTGCTCCTCGTCGTCTTTCTGTTCCTCTATCTGATAAGATTACTGCTGCTGCTACTGCTACCGCCACCGCTACTGTCACTGCTCTTCCTATTACTAGCTACGACATCCACCACCCACTACAACGATCACGACTACGACGACGACTACGACTTCCACTGCTAATATGGTTAGTGCTGCTACTACTACTACTACTACTACTACTACTACGACTACTACTACTACTACTACTGCCGCTACTACTACTACTACTACTACTACTACTACTACTACTACTACTACTAGTATGACTACTACTACACTACTACTACTACTACTACTACTACTACTACTACTACTACTACTACTACTACTACTACTACTACTACTACTACTACTACTACTACTACTACTAGTACTACTAGTACTAGTACTACTACGACTACTACTATTACTACTACTACTACTACTACTACTACTACGGCTACTACCACTACTACTACTACTACTACTACTACTACTACTGCTGCTACTACTACTACTACTACTACTACTACTACTACGGCTACGAAGACTACTACGACTACGACTACTATTAATACTACTACCACCACCACCACCACCACTACTACTACTACTACTACTACTACGACTACTACTATTACTATTACTATTAGTATTACTGCTACTACTGCGGTTCCGACTCGTATTACTACGACTACTACTACTACTACTACTATTACTACTACTACTACTACTTCTACTACTACTACTACTACTACTACCACTACTACTACTACGACTACGACTGCGACTACGATTACGACTACGACTACTACGACTACGACTACGACTACGACTACTACTATTACTACTACTACTACTACTACTACTACTACTACTACTACTACGGTTACGGCTAGTAGTGCTAATAGTATCACTACTACAACTACGACTACGGCTACTACTACTACTACGGCTACTACTACTGCTGCTTTCTACTATTGATACGGCGAGTATGTCTACTACTACCACTACTACGACTACGACTACGACTACGGCTACGACTACTACCACTACTACTACTACTACTACTACTGCTGCTACTACTACTACTACTGCTACGACTACTACGGTCTCGACTATTACTACTTTTATTGCTTTCAGTACTAGTTCTTCTACTACTACTACTTCTAGTCCTATTATCACTACTACTACTGCTGTTACTACTACTACTACTACTACTACTACTACTACTACTACTGCTACTACTACTACTACGACTATCACGTCGACTAGTACTACTACTATTACGACTCGTGCTACTACTTCTACTACCCATATTTTTACGACTATCACGACTATTACGACTACTGCGACTGCGATTGCTACGACTACGATTACTACTGCTACTCGTGCGACTACTACTGTTACAACCACTACTGCTACTACTACTACTACTACTACTACGACTACTGCCACTACTGCTGCTGCGGCTACTACGGCTACCACTTGTTCTATTGTTTAGTACTCCTACTACGGCTACTACTACTACTACTACTACTACTACTACTACTACTACTACTACTACTACTACTACTAACACTTAGAATAATACTACTGCTACCGCTACTACTATTAGTAGTACTGCTTAACCTGCTACTATTACTTCTACGCCTGCTACTACTACTACTACTACTACTACTAGTACAACAACGAGGATTACTATGTTTATTACTGCTGCTATCATTTCCGATAAATATGAATACTACTGCCACTCCCACTACTTCTATGTTTCGATCACGACTGCCGGTACCGCTACTACAACCACTACTATCCTTACTGCTACTACTACTACTACTACTACTGCTACTACTACTACTACTATTACTACTACTACTACTACTACTACTACTGCTCGTACTCACGCTAGTATCACTTCGACTACTACGACAACTACTGCGACTACTAGTGCTGTGACTACGATTGCTCCGACGACTACTACTACTACTATTACTACTACTACTACTACGACTACTACTACTATTACTACCACGACGGCGACTCCAACCACTACTACTATCACAACTACTACGACTACGACTACTACTACTACTACGACGACTACGACTACTACTTTAACTGCTTCTCTTGCTACTGCAATAATTTCTACGACGACGACGACCGCTACGAGTACTACTACTACTACTACCACTACCACTACTACTACTACTACTACTACTACTACTACTACTACTGCTACTGCTGCTACTACTGCTACTACTAGTACTACTACTACGACTACGATACTATTCCTACTACTACTACTACTACTACTACTGCTACGACTACTGCGATTGCGTCTACTACTACTACTACTACTACTCTTACTACTACTACTACTACTACTACAACTACTACTACTACTACTATCACTACTACGACTACTACTACAACCCTTAGTACTTCGTTTCTACTCTACAACTGCTGCGACGACTACTACCAGTACTACTACTACTACTACTACCACTACTACGACTACTATACTACTACTACTACTACGACTACTACTACTACTACTACTACTACTACTACTACTACTACTACTAGTACTACTACAGCTTTACTACTGAGCCTACGATTGCTACAACTTCGACTACACATGCTGCTACGGCGACGACGACGACTACTACTATTACAACTACTACTACTGTGACGATTACTACTACTTGTTTCACTACTGCTACTATCACTACGCTCCTACTCGTACTATTACGATTACTGCTCCTAGTACTACCACCACCACGACCTACTACCTACTACAACTACTATTAGTACTACTATTATTTTTTTTTATTATTACTACTACTACTACTACTACGACTTACTACGACTACTACGACTACTACGACTACTACTACTACTACTACTACTACTACTACTAATACTTCTACTTTACTTCTACGCCTACTATGACGACTACTATTACTAGTACTACCACAACTGCTAGTACTACTACTTCTATGACGACTACTATTTCGACTACGACAGCGATTGCGGCTACGATTATTTCTGGTACTACGACCTATTACAACTGTTAGTACTCGTCCTCCTGCTTTTCCACGTTTGTGATATCGTAGCCGTCGTCGTCGTTGTCATCGTCGAAGTCCAGATTACGTCCCCTGTATTATTTACCCTCTTCTGTTATCATCATCGTCATCAGCATCACCATCGTCATCGTCATCATCATCATCGTCGTCATCGTCATCGTAATCGTTGTCATCATCACCACCATCATCATCACCATCATCGTCACCATCGGCATCGGCATCGTTATCATCGTCGCCATCACCATCATCATTATCATCACCAGCAGCAACATCAGCAGGAGCATCAGCATCATCACCATCATAATATTGAGAATGCTCCGCATCATCATCATAATAGTCATCATCATCATCATCGTCATCATCACCTTGACTATCGTCATTGTCATCGTCATCGTCACCATCACCACCAGCATCATCATCAGCAGCATCACCATCGTCACCATCAGCGATCCGAGCAGCCGCAACCTAGAATGCTAGACTGGCACGGTTGCGGACCTGCTGCAGGCAGCCAGATCACAACTACAATCGTCCCAACGCGCATACTTGCCAACATAATCGTCATCCTAACCGTCCCCGTCACAATCATCCTCCTCTTCCTCTCGTCACCATCACTTCCGTCATCTCCCCAAGATGCTCTGCAGAGGCCCCAATTAGCTCTTCAGAGGCCCCAAGAAGTTCGAAGCTCTTCAGAGGCTCCACGAGGTTCATCAGAGGCCCCAAAGGGCTCATCGTAGGCGCTTTGTCGGAGGTAGGGGGGGAGGGGACTGGACCTCTGCCTGCAGCTGAGCCACCCCCTTTCTGCCGCACTCGACGATTTTCAAACTCTGGCGCACTCTGGGCCATACAAACACCCAGCGGGCCACACAAGCTTTTGGCGTCGGCGGTTAGGCAGGGGACATCTGCGCTGGCGATGGGATGCCTACACGGGGATGTTGTCAGAGCGAACGATGCCACCATGCAAGAGAAGGAGCGGGGTGAGGGCGCGGCCGAAAGAGGGGCGGACGGAGCGTGCGGCCCAGGGGGGACGGGGAGGGCCACACAAACACCCAACGGGCCACACAGACACCCTCTCTCCTCCCACACTTCCCGCCCGAGGTCAGCCGGCATCGGTCCAGCGCCAGAGGGCAGCTCATCGCCAGCGACAGGCGCTCCGCTGGTCGAAGGGTGGGCGACTGGGCGCGGGGTGGGCGGTGATCGTTTTCTCATGCATTGTTTTGCCGATCGGCGCGGGCCCCCCAAAACCCTCCCCTCTCCCCCCATTGGAGTAGATCCTGGCTGTTTCCTTGGCGCCTGTTTCGGGCGGGTAGGGTCTCCCCCAGAGGCCGCACTCTTGCAAACAGTCGGATTAGGCAGAGGTCCGGAGCCAGACCCCCCCCTCCCCCCTCCCTTTCCGCCCAATGTCGAAACGTCGCAAAAAAAAAAAACGCTCATCGACGAGGGGGGGGATTGGGCAAGGTGGGGGGGGTACGAAGAACTGCTGCTGCATGCAGCTGGCTCCGGCCCCGCTGCCCAGGCAGATTTCGATGCGTTGGCGCCGCCCGCTCTGGCGCCTCCTGGCGCGTGGAAACCCATCTGCACGCGCCCGAAGCGCGAGCCCTCCCCTCTCCGTTTGAATTCGGCGAACAATAGACGGTATTTCATATATATATATAGATATAGACAGAGGAATATTTTGACATCCCCACCATAATCTTATATATGTATGTAAAAGGTATGGCTTGAAATTCGACCAGACCTGTCGATCTCCCCCCCTCTCTTCCTCCCCGAGAGATGTGAAACGGTGCGGTGACCGCATCGTCGGGTGAGTCATGGAGCATTCAGGGTGACCGCACGGCTAAGGGACTCGGACCCTTGTCTGAGGAAGTCTCGGGCGATCCCTCGGGCGACTAGGGCCTCCGAGGTACCAAAGCCGTGCGGTGACTGACCGCGCGGTGAGGTCTTTTGGGGGATTTCGATGTCACCGCAGGGTCCGTCACCACACCGTTTTGGGACTCCTAAGGGATGGGGGCGGAAAGAAGTGAACGGCGGCGGATTAGAAGGGCTCGACGTTGGGGCGCTCCAGAAGTGGCATCGCCCTCGAGCCGAGGGGTCGAAGAGTTGGCACCTCTTCCTCGGCGCAAGGCGACGGAAGGGCGATGGAAGCCAGCGGAACTAGGCCACCGACGGCATTCAAAGTTGAACGCCGCTGGCAACCTAGAATCGGTCGATGTTGAACGATCTGACGTTTCGGAAACGGCCGATCGTTCCAAGGTTGAACGATCCCCGCGGTGTCAGAAGCCAACGCTGAAGTCGACGCGACACGAACCCGCCGTACAGCACTCGAGGCGCTCGATTGATACACTACTCGAGCGGCAAAAACTTCTTACACACGAGCGTTAGGAGTTCCGCTAGAATTGATGCTTGTTTAGTTTGTTGTTCCTCTAATGCACCGCGTCCTTGGGTCGAACACGTAGCAAATGATTCCGCGAGGGGATTCGGCCATGAGCTGACATTTTGCACCCATACCTATGCGACCCCTGGATTTTCTCGGGAGGAATTCCATGAGGGAAGGCTATGGGTGCGTGTTGTCGGATGGGGGTCCCCGCTCGAGCTTGAGCCCACCTTCGGAGTCCGTCAACTCGCACTCATACTCACAGCGCCTTCATCGCCTTGCCCGTCCCAATTCCCCAGAGATTTGAGCGTGTGTTGTTCTTTCATTCCTCGTCGCATAGACGCTCCAGCATCCCACAGCTGTGGGCTTAGGGCGTCTATACGCCGAACTCCTTGGCCGACCGGACGACTTAGTGTATAGTCCGAGCTTCTCCCAAGCGAAAAGCGACAGCGTTTTTTTGTTTTGAGCAGGATTCGTTGACACAATTTCTGCTTTGAGCAGGATTCGTTGACACAATTTCTGCCAACGTGGTCCACTTGGGAGGTACGTCGCCTGCCCGAACGCGGCCGTCGACTGGTTTTGTACAACACTTGCCGTTGGGCATATTGTCCTTCTCTCCGTCCTCATTTCGGGCGTTCCAGCCCCCCCCCAGCACCCAGACATACTTCGTCACCTTCGAAAGAGCGCGTTCTGTGGTCGCTTGGAGGGGGGGGGGGGAACCGGACCTCCCACCCACCCACCCCTGGATGGAGGTGGGGGGGTTTTGAACCCCCCCCCCTCCCGTGACGGAGGGGGGGGGGTTCGAACCCCCCCCCTCCTTGTCCTCCCCTCTCCTCGGGCCGGCGCCTGTGTCGGCGGCGGCTGGCGGGCGACGATTTCCTTTGCTGGGCCGGTGCCGGCGCCTCTGGCAGCGGGCGGCGGCGGGCGGCGGCGGGGAGCGTCGACGAGGACGACGGTGGTGGTGGTGGTGGTGGGTTGTGGTGGTGGTGGTGGTGGCGGTGGTGGTGGTTGTGGTGGTGGTGGCGGTGGTTTGTTGTGGTGGTGGTGGTGGTGGCGGTGCTGGTGGTGGTGGTGGTTTGTGGCGTGGTGGTTTGTGGTGGTGGTGGTGGGTTGTGCTGCTGGTAGTGGTTGTGGTTGTGGCGGTGGTGGCGGTGGTGTGGTAGATGGTGGTGGTGGTGGTGGTAGTGGTGGTGGGTTTTTGTGGTGGTGGTGGTGGTGAGTTGTGGTGTTGGTGGTGGTGGTGGTGGCTGTGGTGGTGGTGCTGGTGGTTGTGTGGTGGGTTGATGGTGGTGGTGGTGGGTTGAGGCGGTGGTGGTGGTGGTAGTGGTGGTGGTGGTAGTGGTGGTAATCGTCGCTGCGTCCCCGCCGTCGCTGGCGCCAGCGCCAGCGATGCTGGCCGCCGCCAGCGCCAGCGCCGGCGCCGGGGGGGGGGGGTTGAACCCCTTGGGCTGCCCCTGGTCATCGTCGCTGCGTCCCCGCCGTCGGCGCTGCTGGCGGCCGCGCCGAGGAGGGGGGGGTTCGGGAGGGGGGGGTTTGGGGGGGAGGGGGGTCCCCCTGGTTTTGATCGACGGCGCCGAGTGTGGGGGGGGGCACCGCCTGGTTCGAAACGCGCTGCCGAATGTTCCCAAGGCAAGCGCCACCTTCGCTAGCTGCCCTGATACGCCCGTGTTGAAACGCAACACATTGATATCGTGTTTCAATCGTCCGTGTGAGCACGCGGCGTGTTGGATCCGCACGCGTTAGTCCGCGCCAGACCTACGTTGTCAGTCTACGTGTTGAGGTCCGTGTCAACACGCTACGTGTTGCGTTTTGCGTGCCGGGGCAGTTTTATTCGTCACGAAGCATTGTGATTGTCAGTTCTTTTAGGTGTGAGTAGTGTCCAGGCCACTGTGAGTAGTGTCCAGGCCACTTGGGAACATCAAACAATTATTGTACATCGGGTGGCTCCCACCAACGAGTTGTTGCGAATGGTCTCGAAGTTTTTCCGTGTGACTCTATGGTCGTCGTGCACGTTCTTTGTCTTTGGTATGGGCGCATGATGTTCCAGGCGTCTTATCGTAGACGCGTATAGCGGATCACCGCGCCCCTTCACTTTTTGGGAAGCGCCTTTGTGGCCAAACATTGGACCCCAGCTTTGGCAAGCTGTCCGACTACGTTTCCCCCTCCTGATCTGGAATCTCTTAAAGGAACACTTGGGGCAGAATGAGGGGGGGTCAGGAGAGGGGGAGGACAAGGGGGAAGCTCCTTGCGAGCCCCTTGGGGCACTCTGTGGGCCTCCTGCGAGCTTCCTGTGGGCTTCTTGGCGGCCTCTTGGCGGCCTCCTTGGCCCTCTTGGAGGCCATTCGTTGCTTCTTGGGGTGCATCCCTGGCCGTCTTCTGGCCTTCCTGGCCCGTCGGAAGTCGTCTAGGGAGCCTCTCTGGGCGGACTTGGGGCCTTCTCGAGGCACTTCATGGCCGTCTTGGGGGCCTCTTCGGCTGTCTCGGGGGCCTCTTGGGCGGCCACGGGGCCATCGTGGGGTCCTCTTTGGCGCTCTTGGGGCTGTCTTGGGGGCCTGCTGGGCCGCCGGAAGGCTTTGGAAGGCCCGGAAGGAGCAAATGGCAGCATGCTGCAAACTTCACTCACGGATTGTGCCTGCTTTGGGCCTTCTTGGTTGTCCTTTTGGAGGCCTCTTGGGCCGTCTTGGCACCCTCTTGAGGCCTCCTGGGCCGTTTTGGCCAGTCTGTGGGCCATACTGGCCGTCTTGGATGCATCTCGGCCCGTCTTGGAGACATCGTGGGCCCATCTTGGGCTCTCTGGGGGCCATGTCTTGGAGGCATCCTGGCGGCCATCTTCACCGCCCCTGGAGCGTCAGGGGCCCTGCCTCCCAAATTCTGCGCGGCTTGCCGGGTGTGCGGCGCGATCGGCCGAGACCCCACACCATTCAAAAAGCATGGCGCGCCGTGCTTTTGTAGCAATTCAGCGTGGGGCGGCGGATCGAAGACGCCTGCGGCGAATCACCGCCGCCCCCTGCCTTTTTGGAAGCGCCTGTGTGGCCGAACGTTGAGGCCAGACCTGCCAAGCTAGCGGACCATGCGTTCCCCGAATCGGTTTGGAAAGCCTTCGGGGAACACGTGGGCATCTTGAAGGTCGTCTTGGCCGTCTGGGGGCCATTTTGACCCGTTCGGGCCTTCTTGGAGGACGTCTTGGAGGGCTCGTGGGCCGTCCTGGAGACCATCTTGAGCGTCTTGGAGGCCTCTTGGGCCGTCTTAGGGGGCCTCTTGAGGCCGTCTTGGGCCTCTTGGGCGATCGTTGAGGGCACTTGGGCCGCCTCGGGCCGTCGGCAGGCCGAACAAACAGCAAATGCCACAATCCTTCAAACACTCATGGGAAATCAATGATTTTGGCCTTCCTGGAGGCCCTCTTGGGCCGTCTTGGGCCATCTTATGGCCATCTTCGGCCGTCTTGGTGGGCCCCTGGCCCGTCCGACGCCGTCGGAAGCCGTGTTGGGATCCTCTCTGAGCCGACTTGGGGCCCTCTTGGAATGCTCCAGGGCCGTCTTGGAGGCCATCTTGGGCGTCTTAAAAGCCTCTTGGGCCGTCTTGGGGGCCTCTTGGGGCCGTCTTGCAGGCCTCTTGGGCCGTTCTGGGGCCATCTTGGAAACGTCTTGGGCGATCTTTGGGGGCTCTTGGGCCGTCTCGGGCCGTCGAAAGGCCGAAAAGAAGCAAATGTCAAAATCTTGCAAAAACCTACGACAAATCAGTGTTTGTTGCCTTTGCTGGCCTTCCTGGAGGCCCTCTTGTGGGCCCCTTGAGCTTCGAGCTAACTTCGGCCATCTTGGTGGGCTCCTGGCCCGTCTGACGCCGTCGGGAGCCGTCTTGGGGGCCTATCTGAGCCGACTTGGGGTCCTCTTGGGGTGGAGGCCTCTTAGACCGTCATGGGGCCCTCCTGGAGCCCTCTTGGGCGATCTTGGGGGCCTCTTGGGGCCGTCTTGAGCCGTCGGGATGCCGAGAAGAAGCGAATGCCAAAATCCTTCAAAGACCTTAGGAAAAACAATGATTTTGGCCTCTTCGGGCCCTCCTGGAGGACCTCTTGGAGGCGTCTTGGGCCGTCTTGGAGGCCTCTGGGGGCCTCTTGGGCCGTCTTGGGCCGTCTTGGATTCTGTTGGGCCGTCTTGGAGGCCGTTTTGGACCATCTTGGGCGAACTTGGAGGCTATCTTGGACCATCTTGGAGGCCATTTTGGGCCAGCGTGGCCATCTTAGCGCCATCTTGAGCCATATTGGAGGATCTTTCTCCGGCTTGAGCACCTTCCCGGGGCCCCGGCGGGACGCGCCGGAGGCCCAGGGGGCGTTCTTTGGGAAAAGAACCAAAACCAAACCGAGAGGATCAAGCACGCCAGGCACCCTTGCGATGAATCGACAGGGGGCGGCGGATCGAAGACGCCTACGGCGAATCACCGCCGCCCCGTGCCCCTTTGGAAGCGCCTCTGTGGCCGACAGCTGGGCCAGAGCTTGGCCAAGCTATCGGGCCAGTTGTTCCCCGAGTCGGCTTGGAAAGACTTCGGGGAACGCATGGGGGAGCAAGAAGAGGAGGAGGGGGAGGATGAGGGGAGGAGGAGGAGGCCTCTTGGGGCGCCTCTTGGGGCACTCTTGGGGCCTCCTGGGAGCTTCCTGGGGGCCGCTTGGATGTTTTTGGGGGGCTTCTTGGGGGCCTCTTTTGCCATTCAGGGGGCCCTCTTGGGGCCGTCTTGGGCGCCATCTTGGGCGTCTTGGAGGCTTGGGCCGTTTAGGAGGCCCTCTTGGGGCCGTCTTGGGAGCCTTTTGGGCCGTCATGGGGCCATTTTGGAGCCCTTTTGGGCGGTCTTGGGGGCCTCTTACGCCGTCTTGAGCCGTCGGAGTGCCGAGAAGAAGCAACTGCCAAATTCCTTCAAAAACCTACAACAAATCAATGAATTTGGCCTCTTCGGGTCCTCCTGGAAGACCTCCTGGACGCCTTTTGGGCCGTCTTGGAGGCCTCTTGGGGGCCTATTGGGCCGTCTTGGGCCATCTTGAGGCCATCTTAGGCCGTGTTGGGTGCATCTTGGGCCGTCTTGGAGGCATCTTGGGGCCATCTTAGCCGTCTTGGAGGCCATTTTGCCGTCTTGGAGACCTCTTGGGCCCTCTTGGGGGCCTCTTGAGCAGTCATGGGGCCATCTTGGAGGCCTCGTGGGCGTTCTTGGGGGCCCTTTGGGCCGTCTTGAGCAGTCGGAATGCCGAAGAGAAGCAAATGCCAAAATCCTTCAAAGACCAAAGGGAAATCATTGATTTTGACCTCTTCGGGTCCTCCTGGAGGACCTCTTGGAGGCCTCTTGGGGCGTCTTGGAGGCCTCTTGGGGCCTCTTGGGTCGTCTCGGGCCATCTGGAGGTCATTAGGGCGTTTCCTCTTCCACCCCTCCCTCTTCCCCTTCGGGGAGGGGTTCACTCCTCCCCCTACCCCCTCCCCGTGGACCTGGACGTGGGGGGGCCGCGGGTAGTTAGAGCGTCCAAAACGGCCTCGGCGAGGAAGCCAACATCATTGATTTTACTATGGCTTTGGCCCCAGTTTGGCCTCCTGGGGGGGGGGGGGGGGGGGGCGCAATTGAGGACCCCCCCTTCGCTGACCGATCTCCTCCAAGGTGGCCCCCAGAAGCGCCCAGGAGGCCCTAAGAGGTCCCAAGATGGCCCCAAGATGGCCCCAAGAGGCCCCCAAGAGGCCCCCAGGAGGCCCCCAAGAAGACCATAAGCGGCCCCAAGATGCCCCCCCCCCGAGGCACCCAAGACCCCGAAGAGCCCCCCAGGATCGCCAAGAGACCCCCAAGACGTCCAAAGAGGCCAGCAAAAATCGCCCAAGAGATACCCCATGAGGCTCCGAGAGGCATCCAAGAGACCTCTGTCCCTTGTGTTTGCCCTCCTCCTCCTCCTCCTCCTCCTCCTGCTCCTCCTTCCTGCTCCTACTCCTTCTCTTCCTCCTCCTCCTCCTCCTCCTCCTCCTCCTCCTCCTCCTCCTCCTCCCCCTCCTCCTTCCGTAGCCGTTTTGGCTTAAGACACCATGTCGCGCTGCGGTCGCATGGAGACCTCTGAGCCGAGGCCAGACCCCAACTGTTTCCAGCCACCATCAGGGGTGAGCTGGCACCCAGGCGTTCTGCCGCCACTTTCAGGGGCTTGCGGCCGCCCATTCCTGCTCATTGTACTGGCATTGCAGGCTGCCATTCATACCGCGCTGTCGTGCGCCCCGACTTCCGTCGCCGTGCACCAGCTGGACTTCGGCCTTGCTGAAGTCGCCGTCGCCCACCTCCATAACCCGCTGGACGTCGACCCGCTCGTTCCCCAGCAGCTGCAGCTGCCACGCGGTGGCGCCGCGAAGGCCCCCGGAGTCTGGCGCTCTCGCCCTCAACTTCCTGAGGCAGAACAGCAACCTGTTCGACAGCAGCCCACAATCTCAGCCATGTCATCTTCCAGCGAAGAACGCTCTACCTCCCGCAGTGCCCCATGTGCTGGCCGCAGAAGGAAAGCCGCCGACGAGAACGTGAACGACACGACCAAGATCGCGCTGCTCGAGGTCACCCAGACCGTGCTGATAAAAATGGTCGAGCAGCCGCAGGGCGTGCCACCCTGGACTCGCTCGGCGACGCTGGCCTCGTTATTCAGGCAGCGCCGCGCTCAGGGCGCGCATCTGGACACGCCGCTCGCTCTTGTCGCCCTGCAGCTCGAGCACACCAGCAGCCGCCCCACTTCGCCATGAACACTGGAGAAGAAGAAGCTGCTGACCCAGCGCGCGCCGCCGTCGCCGCCATTGCACGCCAATTTCAAGCTGGTGAATGGTCCGAGCCTCCGTCGCAACTACCAGGTGAAGCACTGCGCCATGACCCTCTCGCTGCTGCTGGCCCGTGGCGTGCTGGTGGAGCAGCAGCCGCTGGTGGAGCTGCCGCCGTCGGAGCCGCCGCCGATGCCGAAACTGCCGCGCCAGGCGAACCCGTTCGCCTCCCAGGTCTGGACCCAGCACCCGACAAAGCTCGTCAAGATCTCATGCAAGCTCAAGTCGCACACACCGCCAGTACTTCCCAAGCTCAAGCCAACCAACTGCTCAATGATTCACGCGAAAGCTTTCGCCAACTTCTCGCACAACAAGTCCAAGCTACCGAACGACGAGTCGGCACCCTTCATGACGTCGTCGCCCGCACTCGTAGAGAACAAGACCGCCAAGCAGATGAACAGGAAAAGATGTGGCAGCAGATCGACCAGACGCGAGAGACCCTCGCGCTCGCCGAGGCCCGGGCGCCGATCACGGACCTCACCAGGCTCGCCGACTGGGACCGCGAGATCGACCCCACGATCTTCACCATCGGGGCGCAGCGGCTCATCGCGCCCGACGCGCTCCTCAACGACCTGCAGGAGTGGATCGCCTCCGCCAACCTGGGCCCCGACGCCGTCGAACTTCGCGGAGACGAACTTGCGCGCAGATCTGTGCTACAAGTCAAAGGTGGGCGCGACGTGGCCATCCCGCGCGCATTGGCGCTCACGCGAGCCCTACGCGACGCTGGAGGCAAATGGGAGCGCTTCACCTCCGTCGACACCTCGGGCACGCCAACGGACATCTACCTCAACCCCGACAAGTCGCCACAGCAGATTCACACCGAGATCCAATGCAAGAAACTCCTCCAGCTTCTTCAACACCGTCACCCTCGCAAGTCATGGAGAGCATACCGGGCCAAGGGCGAGATCCACTGCAACGCCATGCCCGTCGCGCGCCTCGACGTCAAGGGACAAGCCGACCCCGCCATCCTGGAGTGGAACGAGAAGGCTTTCGAGCTCGCCACCTTCCGCGGCCTCGAGCGCGGCGCCATCTTCACGTCGTTCCAGGCGCTCTTCGCGGACACAGCGGAGGCCACGTGGCGGGTTTAGCCATCCTTGGACGGTCTGGCGCCAGGACGTTCGCCTTGCACGACGGTTGCAATCCTCCACCGAGTTTGGCGCCAAGTTCCTCATCATCGACGACGGGCACGCGCCCCCTGGCACAGCGCGCAGCCCAGATGCTGCGCGGCCCCCCAGGAGCCGTCGACCCCGAGAAGCTCAGGAAGTTCACCAGTTCTTCCATGCGCAGGGCCTTACTTTGGGCCCCATTGGAAGCGCCGCCTGGCCCCCCAGGGAATCAAAACCACCGATCCCGAGGGCCGCCCAGGGGTAGCCAAACAGAGCTGTGCGGTGGTGGATGCTCTTCGCGCTCACTGGAGACCCACCTTCGAGCGCAAGCACGTCGTCACTGTCAAGGTCCAGCAGTACGTCGTCGAGCACGTGCCCAGCCATCCCACCATCGACATCGGCGCGCCCACCAAGTCGCACATCAGAGGCTTTCTGCTTCGCAAGGCCCCGCCCGCGCCTGGGCCCGACCTCTTGCCACGCCGCGCCTGGCTCGCCGTGGGCGCGCCCCTGGACCTGCTGGAGGACCTTGCCTGGCATCTCCGCTCAAACCCTGACTTCACCCACGACCTGAACGACTCTGACTACGCGTTCTTGCCGAAGGGCGACAACCTCACAGGCGTACTCACCACGGACCGCCTACCTGAGGGCACACGCCCGCTGTCTCTCAAGTACACAGATACCAAGGCCATCGCAAGCGCGGCCAACTTCTTCATCAAATCCGCTGTGGCAGAGCGGACTCATTGCCCGCAGCAAGGCTTTGTCGTGGGCCGCAATCTCACCAAGCACATCGCCAACCGCGACGCAGAGATGCGCCGCGCTGGAGTCCGCCCAGAGCCCGACAAGCACAAGCCCGTCTCAACCAGCTTTGACTTCGCGGCTGCTCCTCCGTCGCTCGGCAGCGGCTGGCTCTTCGCGCCGCTGGAGCGCTTCAGCGTCCCTGAGGGCCTGATGAGCCTCTTTCGCCAGCTGTGCCACGCCCCCAACAGCTTCCTCAAAGTAAATGGCGTTCGCCACTTCATGTTACTGATCGAGTCTGGCGTGGATCAGGGCTGCCCTGCGAGCGGCTCGGCATGGGCGTTCGCCATGGGCCCGCTCGTTCGCCACATCGCCTCGTTCGTCGAGACCGTCAACAGCATACCTGACTACGAAAAAGGGCTACCTGGGCGTCAGCGCGGACGGCACTGGCCTCCTCGCGTTCTCATTCAACACGCTGCGCGCCGACGCTGAGCCCTTTGCCGCCGCACAGGAGCTTGCGCTCCTCTCCTTGAAGCCCCGCAAGTGTGTCGCCGCCCCGCTTTGGGCGAATACTTTACAGCTCGCGCAGAGTGGCAGCGATGCCACCGTTCGCCTTCGCTGCACCTCAGTCGTTTCAACGCTCAGCTATGTCTCGCAGATCGTTCTGCTCGATCAGACAATCGCCCGCCGTGAACATTACATTTTCCACTAGATGCCCAGTCTCCCGCCTAACACATTTCGCAACGTAGATCTCATTGCCATGGCGGAATGGTGCCCGCCTCCTGCCCCGCGTTCGGCTCAGATTTCAGCTGTCGCCGCCGCCATTCGATCAGCCACTCTCACGCTCCGTGGGGAATGGGAACCATTCTTCACTGCCGCCCCGTTTCCAGCAGCTGCCGAAGCCGCGGCGAACAGCGCAGCTGCCCGCGAAATTCACGAGGCCCCAAGTGCTGAGCCACCGCGCCGCCCCAAGGTGCAGCGCGCGGTCGCGCTCACGCTGCAGCGGGCCTCCCCCTCATCGCCCTTCACAGTCTCGCTCGAGAAGCGTATCGCAGCCTGGGGCGTTTCGCAGCCGCCTCCGCCCCCAGAGCTTGCTACGCGATGCGCTGCTCTCACGAATGCCATGCGCACCGTCCGCCCGAGCTGGCGCTGGGCGGTGCATAAGACACCCGCAGGTGGATGGTCGACGACCCACCGCATGCACGCTCTCCTGCAGAAGTCGCGTGTGTTCGGGCGCCCAGCAGCGCCCGATTCATTCCCTCACTACCTCTCCTGCTCGGTCCTCCTGAGCTTCTTCTGGTCCCCCGGCCCGCCCCCCCTCCACAGCGCGCTTACACCCTGGGGCATGGGCCCCGACGCAGCCTATCCGTCTGAACCTGCGAACGAGCTTTCGTCAACGTGGACGATTCAGCGGATTACGCTCGCCTTTCACCTCTTCAACAAAATGAAGCACCCTCGCCGACCCCAGCTACGACAGCTGAAGGGTTGAGCGCCGTCAAAGCATTGCTCTGGAAGTAGGCGCGCGGTAGACGGACAGGAGCGGACAGACTTTTTGCCCTCGTCTTGCTTCTTGCCCGCTTGCCCTCGTCTCTTCCTCTTTGGGTACGTGCACTCCTCCTCCTCCTCCTCCTCCTCCTCCTCCCCCACCTCCTCCTCCTCCTCCTCCTCCTCCTCCTCCTCCTCCTCCTCCTCCTCCTTCTCCTCCTATTCATCCTCCTTCTTCCCACTCCCTCATCCATCCATCCATCCACCTCCCCCTTCTCTTCCTCACTCCTTTACACGGTTCGGCCGTCCTCCTCTTTGCTGCCGCATTTCCCTGATTACCTCAGCTCGTCTGGACATCGTTTCTGGATGGGCTGGTGGGGATACTTTTTGCGTCGCGACCGCAGGCGAGAGCGCCAGCAGCGAGTATGACTGGTGGGGAGACGCGAAGCTTCTAGACTTACGTGCTCGATCAGTTCAAAGACTTGAAGAGCATCACGCGCATCAGAACAGGCAGAAAGCGGATTCTCAGCACGCACATGACAGACAGAAGCGGCGCCAAACGCACGACATGACAAGACATGTTTGACGTTTTCGCCGAATTCGACGAGCACCTTTTACGATTTAACGGCAGAGACGACGCAGCTGGAGCGACCTAACACCGACCTCCCATATTTCACAAGAACAGGGTTAGACAATGCGATCAGAGGGCTCCGCCCTGGCAAAGCCACCGGCAACAAAGGCCTCCGATCAGAAATGCTGAAAGAAGGCGCGGAGGAATTCAAAGAGGCATTGCTACACCTCTACAACACGATCCTGCAATCCAGCGCTCGCCCAGTGGCCAGCTGGAAGAGCACAGTTGTCGCGGTAATTCCAAAAAGCAGGGGTCTCACGCTTCCTCACAACTACCGCCCTATATGCACGATGCCGCTGTTTTATAAGCTCTTCAGCAGGCTACTTTACAACCGACTCCAACCAGCATTCGACTCACGACAGACAACTGACCAAGCAGGCTTCAGACCAGGATATTCGACCATCAACCACCTTTTCACATTTCGCATTCAGAGGGCGTGCGCACGAATGGAACCCGAACTTGTGGGTTGCAGCGCTCGGCTTTAAAAAGGTTTTCGGCACGGTCGAACACGAGATCATATGGCATATGGGCAGCACTCAAGGCGCAATGTGTCCAGCCATGATACACTTTTCTATTCCAGCAGTTGTGCGAGGGACAGGAAGCCACAGTCAAGACGGACGTAACCAGCCGGCCCTTCAGCCTTTTTTTTACGGGGCACGAAACAAATGGACCTTCTCAGATCCCTTCTCTTTAACGCTCTTCTACAACACATTCTCGAACCCCTGATCACCGAATGGCAAAATAATGTCAAGGATGTTCAGCTGGGGCTTACCACCGCCACCACACTCACCAACCTGAATCGCCGACGACGTGCTTTTGACCAGCTAGACTCTTCCTCGTCTCACCACGATGCTCGAAGACATTGTGCGCGCAGCGCAACCGCATGGACTCGACCTGCACCCTTCCAAAACCAAGATGCTGAGCAACCAGACGAGACGGACCGACAGGGCGAATTCGCGCACGGCGGCACGGCGCGCGTTGAGGCATGGACATAGACATCTTGCCATGCGAGGGCTGCATAAAATACCTCGGTCAACTCATCGTCTTCCAGGACGCGATGGAGACAGAGATCCACCACCGCACGAGAGCCGCATGGACATCTTTCACCTCGCGCAAACAGGAGCTGACCAGCAAACGCTACCCGTTGGCGCACAGGCTGCGGCTTTTCAGTAGCACAGTAACGCCGACGGCGTTGTACGGAGCAGAGACCTGGACGCTCGCGGAACCTCTCCGGCAACACCTGCGACGAACGCAGCGACGCATGCTCCGCATGGTCATCATAACGACACGGCGACGCACTACTCATTGCACAGTCTCTCACAATAGCCAGTCGGCATGGACGACGGCCCGACCAACGAAACACCTGACGACGATCCCAGTGCAACAGACAACACCGACGACGCAAACAGCCACGCAGCACAGCAAGACGATACAGACTGGCACAGTGAAAGCAACGACGACGGCGGCGACGACAGCGAGGACACGCTACAGCCCTGGGTTGAGTACATTCAGCAAGCAACACGGTGCGCAGAGCAGGTCATGCAGCACCACCAAGTCGCAAGCTGGGAGACGATTCGCAGACAGAGGTCGTGGCGCATGGCGTCGAGGGTTGCTAACCATGTCTTCACCAGATGGAAGTTGCGTGCGCCCCATTGGCAACCAGGAAAGAATTCACGCCAACGCGGACAGCGACAGCAACGCGGCCAGCGCCAACGCTGGGAGGACGACGTCGTCAAGTTCCTCCAACAGCAGCCCCGGCCAGCATCCAACGCTCACGCCGACTACAAAAGGCCAACCAAACGACTTCACCTGGATTCGCACGGCTCAAGACATCCCCACGTGGTCGACACTCGAATTGCAACACGGACACCCCACGTGACGACAGTACGCCGACATCCACATCCAGGACGTCCTCCCCTTCTTCCCCTGCTCCGTCATGGCGTTTTACTGCCTCGCTAATCATATGCGTGCTTGTGTGGAGTACGCACGTACAAGTTTCAGGAGGCCACGGCCTCCCCACCAGGTCTGGAGTAGGCCCGGACAGGTGTCCGCAGTGGTGGTTCGTTCGCTCGTTCGTTGAACCCGTGACGTGCGTTACGGGGGGGTCGTCGTCGTCGGTTGTCAACGTCGTCGTCGTCGTCGTCCTTGATATCGTACTCATCGTCGTTGTCTTCATCGTCGTCGTCATTTCCGTCCTCGTCCTTGTCGTCTTCGTCGTTGTCGTCGTCGTCGTCGTCCTTGCTCACGTAGTGACGCAGTGGTCGTCGTCCTCGTCCTCGTCATTGTCGTTATCGTCCGTGCTGTCGTCCTCGTCCTCGTCGTGGACGTCCCCGTCGTCGTCCCTGTCCTCAACCTTGTCGTCGTCGTCGTAGTCGTTGTCCTCGTCGTCGTCGTTTTCGTCGGCGTCCTCGTGTTCGTCGGCGTCCTCGTGCTCTCCGTCGTCGTCGTCGTCATCGCTGTCGTCGTCCTGTCGCGCGGAACGCGCCAGGGGGGCCCAGTGTTGATTCAAGTGTTTCGTTTGTTGCCACGACAAGTCATGCTTGTGCAGCTTGCTGCCCCTCTTCTATACATACCCCGCCCTTCCCTCCCTCGCGCCCCCGCGAGGAGCGACCGCAAGAGCGACGGCCACCGGAGCGCCCGCCCCCGGAGCGGCGGTCACCGCAGCGGCCGCAGCGATCACAGCGGCAGCAGGAGCGGCGGGGCGGTCCCGCTCGAGTGCGAGGGCCTCGACGAGATGACCGCGCTCGTGCGGGACGCACGCCGCCGCCGCCCGTGCCCCGACGCCCGGGCAGAGGGTGGTTGGGCCCCTCGGGGGGGAGGCCCGCGTCGCCACGGCTGGGCGCGGTCGGACAATTTGCGCGTCTGGACCCCAGGCTTGAGTCGGGCATGTCCCTCTACAGGAGGAATATTCACAAGTAGTCAAAAAATCGTATGGGGACGATGTTTGGGGTATTGTTTTGGTTACTTTTGACCATCTTTTGATGTGTTTTAAATCTTACTCCTAAATCCGCCTTGACGGGAGGGCATGACCCTCTACAGGAGGAATGCTCAGACATAGCTTTAAAACATAAGCCGTTTCGTAAAAATATTATGGGGACGATTGTTTGAGCATTTGTCTTCTGTTATTGTTGGGCACTTTTGGATTACTTTTTATTTTTCCCCCAGTCCGCCTGTAGGGGGACACGCCCGACCTAACCCCAGGCCCTGTGCCAAAACTCGCGCCAGTTTCCCGAGGTCCAAAACTGGTGCGTGGCCCTAAACAAGTACCGAGAGGGCCTCAATCCTCAAGGAGGCGGTTAGACTGTCGTCTCCAGCTC
>CAUYUJ010006780.1:647137-709637 GCA_963575745.1 Prorocentrum cordatum
TCGTAGTGGTAGTAGCAGTAGTAGTAGTACTAGTAACAGTAGTAGTAATAGTAATGGTAGTAGCGATGGTAGTAATAGTAGTAAGAGTACACGTAGTAATAGCAATAGGAATAGTCGTATTATTATTAGTAGTAGTAGTAGTAGTAGTAGTAGTAGTAGTGGTACTAGTCGTACTAGTCGTAGTAGTAGTAGTAGTAGTAGTAGTAGTAGTAATCGCAGAAGTAGGCGTGGTAGTGGTAGTGGTAGCAGTAGTAGTTATCGTAATCAAATGCTAGAAGTAGTAATAACAGTAGTGGGTGGGGGTAGTAGAAGTAGTCGTAGTAGTACTAGTGGCAGTAGTAGTAGTTGTAGTAGTGGCAGTAGTAAAGGTAGTTCTGCTAGCAGTATTCGTAATAGTTACCCGAATCGTCCTACGTAGTAATGTGAGTTAGTAGTGGGCAGTTCGCATCTAGTTACTGGAAGCTAGTATTTCGTAACTAGTAACGAATAATTGGTTGCTTGTTGCTAACCGTTGCTTATCGTAGTTAGTAGCTGGTACGTAGCAGTCGGTGCTTGGTTTTTGGTGTTTTGGTGTTTGGTGTTTTGTGTCTGGGGGTTGGTGTTTGGTGTTTGGGGGTTGGTGTGTTGGGGGTTGTCTTTTGGTGTTTGGGGAAGGCGGGAAAACCTGTGAGGGTCTCGCCCCGAGAACTAACCGACCCGGCATTTGCTTCATTTCACCCGGAGAATTATGTTTGTCCCGGAGAACGAACTCTTTTCCCAGAGAAGAATTTGTTCCCGGGGGGCGGGGGGGACGCATGCGGGCGGTTCCACGGGGGGCTTCTGTGGAGCTCCCGATGGGACCACGAAGCGTTGTACTGGGTGGGTGAAAATGCAAATCTGGGTGTGTGGGACGCGTGCTGGCGGTCCCAAGGGGGGCTTCGGTGGAGTTTCTTCTGGGACCACGAAGCGCTGTACTGGGTGAGCGAAAATGCCAAAAGTGGGCGTGTGGGACGCATGCGGGCGGTTCCACTGAGGGTTTCGGCGGAGCTCCTTCTGGGGCCACGACACGTTGTACTGGTCACGTGAAAATTCCAACTTGGGTTTTCGGGGCGCATGCGGACAGTCCCGCTGGGGGCTTCTGTGGAGCTCCCTTACGGGGCCACGAAGCGTTGTATTGGGTGGGTGAAAATGCCAAATTGGGTTTTCGGGAGGCATGCGGGCGGTCCCACTGGTGACTTCGGTGGAGCTCCTTATATGGGGCCACGAAGCGCTGTCCTGGTGGGTGAAACTGCCAAATTGGATTTTCGAAACGCACGCGGACGGTCCCACGTGGGGCTTCAGTGGAGCTCCCTGTGGGGCCACGAAGCGCTGTACTGGGTGGGTGAAAATGCCAAGTTGGGCTCTCGGGACGCATGCGGACAGTCCCGCTGAGGGCTTCGGTGGAGCTCCCTATGGGGCCACGGGATGTGTGAGGGGTGTGCCAAATTGGGCTCCCGGGACCCATGTGGCCACCCCCACTGGGGCTTTGGGCGGAGCTCCCTATGGGGCCAGGAAGCGCTGTACTGGGCGAGGGGGGAGGAGGACGGAGGAAGGAGGCGGGGGGAGGAGAACGCCGGGCGCCGTCTCTTCAAAACGAGGGCCCGATGGGTGGGAAAACGTCAGAGATTCGTGGGGGAGAGAGGCATATTTCGCCCTTCGCGTGCAGTGTGCGTCGCCGCCTATTCGTGCCGTCCGTTGTGCAGCGGCGACGGCAAAGCGCCCATGCGAAAAGGGCGTCTACATTGAATTGTTGTTTTCATAAGTAGACCAGGACCGCCCTTTAAATCGCCTTCAGACCGAGAGGGGCGTGGGACAAATGTTGACTAGTAATGGGACAACGGGAACCCATTCATCTAGAACTTACGCGTTACGCGCATCACTCAAGAGGAGGTGGAATCACTGAGAAGCGAAGGGCAACATCCATAAACATTGTTAGTCAAGACGGGGAGAGGCAGAGAGGGGGCAGGGATAAATAGAGATAGAAATGGCAGAGGAAATCAGGCAGCCAAAAGGGAGGAGTGATATCGGTAGCAGTAGTAGGCAGGTGAGAGGAGCGAGGGCCAAAAAGCGAGGACAGGTGATGGAGGCAGAACGGGCGAGCAGTAAAGTTAGAAAAGAAATGTTGGCGGACGCGGCAAGCAAGAGATGGAACGAGCTGGTCCGAAAATCACTCACGGGTAGACCAGGCGGGCATCAACCTTGAAAGGCGTAGTGGCATGCCGCGTATGCGTCGTCGCAGCGCCCTGGCCTACGCACATACGTATGTGTTCGCACTCTCTCTGCGCCCTTCACACATACCAGCCAAAATGTCTAGTCAACATGCGCAGATAATTTTGCCCTTTGCCCTCCCATCTTTTCTCCTCCACTTCTTCCCACTGCCGTGCTTGGAGCTTGGAGGAAGGGGTAGGGGCACATCCGATGTCGTATGCTGTTCCCCTGCACCGGGCCCAGATCTCTGGACCCAAGCATTCGCATGGGTTTCGCGCCGCGGGCTCCTTTTTATGAGCCCCGCAGGTCGACAGTCGGAAGCCCTGGCTGTCATGTTTTTCAGGGCGTCGGAGATCCAGATCCAGGGCATGCCTTATTTTCCGTTGCTCTTGTCCTCTCGTGCCCAGGACATGTTCACCCCGCAGTGCAGCCCAGAGCCGACGAAGGCAAATACGGGAGCGCCGAAGGGAGGAGGAGATGGAGGAGGCGGAGTAGCAGGAACAAGGAGGAAGGGGAGGAGGCTGAACAGCAGCAGCACAAAGAGCAGGAAGGATGATGGGCGAGAGGAGGAAGAGAAGGGAGAGCAGCAGGAAGAGGATTGGGACCACAGCAAGCCCGAGATGTGTAACGGTGCTGTTCGAAGTCCGAAGTTCCCTCCTCATAAGAATTGTCCGCAAGCCTCCCCTGCCGCTGCAAGATGCGCCCCCTTGAAAATATGCACCCCGTGCGCCTGCTGCTCCAGCGAGAATCCTGCTGGCGAGTGCTAGGGGATGCGATAAGGTCGGGGTGCAACGTTCCAACCCAGGTGTCCGGCGACAGCCTCGTTTTGTAAAGGAGCAACTCCCCATCCGTCTCATTTCGGAGGTTGATAGGCCTCCTACCTTGGCAGCACGTCGATTAGCGAATTGACCGTTTCCGTTTCGCGAGAGGGTGTCGCGGCCGTCATTTTTGCGGGTCCAGGTCCGTCGATTTCGGTCCTAGGCCGTTTTCCTTCAAGGGTGGTTTACTAAAGGGAGGTTTGTCCACCGCCGATCACTGCTGCACTCGTTTACACTCATGGCCGTTCCATATGATGGAGGCTCGCTCGAGAGCCCCATTTGTACAGGGGCCGCCCTCCGTCCGCGCATATGCTGCACCTGATTAAACATCTGGTCGCCAAGTTTGAAGAAACTGGGGTGATAGCCCCATGTTGAATTACCCCAGTGCGACCCTACCTAGAAGTTGGAGCCCCCAGGAAAGCAGCACTAGTTGCTATGCTATGCTATGCCATGCTATGCTGCGCTATGCTATACTATGCTATGTTATGTTATGCTGCGCTATGCCATGCTATGCTATGCTAAGCTATGCTCAGCTATGCTATGCTATGCTATGTCACGCTGTGCTATGCTAAGCTATGCTATGCTGTGCTGTGCTGTGTTGTGCTGTGCTGTGCTGTGCTACGCTATACTTTACTATGCTATGCTATGCTTGGCCATGCTGTGCTGTGCTGCGCTATGCTATGCTACGTTCTGCTATGCTATGTTGTGCTCTGCTTTGCTAAAGCTTGGCGAAGCTAAGATGAAGGTAAGCTAAGCTAAGATAAACCTGAGCTAATATGAAGCTAAGCTAAGCTGAGATGGCATAAGCTAAGCTAAGATGAGATAAGCAACGCTAAGCTAAGGGGACGTACCTGGGGGAACCGCGGGGCGGATGCCGGGGGAGCCGCCCGGGGCGTTTTCCAACTGCCCGGCCCCTTTAAGAGAACAGGGTAAGAACCTTTCTAGGCAGAGCCTAGGTAGGGAAAAAGGAACCGCCCTCACCGTCGTCGTCATCATCATCAGCATCGTCATCACCATCATCATCACAATCATCCAAGCCACACTGGCATTTTTTCCAGGAGCGGCGCACTCCCGCGCACCTGCACGAGCCCCCCTTGCTCGCGCCCGCCATAAGCCACCGTTTGAGTCGTGGGGCCGTGGGTCTGCGCGCCGATGGGCCGAGCGTGCGGTCTCCTTCGTGCCTTCCCAATGCTGGCACGCAGCGTGAGCAGCCTCCAACCGTCACGCCTTCAGGAAATGAGTGTGGCGTATCGTAGCGTGACGGTTGGGGGGCTTGACGGGGACATGTCGATGGCGGCCCCAGGCATTGGCGAAAGGAGACACACGCCCTGCTCACAATCGAGTACAGGCGCCGTAGCACAACATCATTCACTTCCCGTGGCAACTTGCAGCATGTACCAACAATCGTGCGGGTTGTAGCACCATTTTGGGCGAGCTGTTGCGCACGTCGTCCAACACGACGATCGAGGTCCCACCTCGCATCAACGCTGGCAGAGGCTGCATGATCGACATCGACAAGGGCCTTCTTCGTCTGCGTGTGATTGCACTACTTCGAGCCGCGGCCCCGCACTGCGAAAGCCAGGCCGAATTGGCGCACATGATGTACGACGGTGCTGGGGCACTGGTTGGACTCTCAATCCAGGAGCTGTTCATTCCTCTACGTTCCATTGGTACTGGCGGACGCCAACCCGGGGATGAGGAACCCATGGTAACGGGCACGACAATGAGAACGGTAAGCTGCTACACGAACTCATGCTAGACCATGGCACGAGCGCAATCAATACCCACAGGAATGTGGACCCCACGTTCATTGGCCACGGCGACTCCCACCATCGAATTCATATGCGCCCCGTCCGCGCTCATGGCGGATTCGTCGTGCATGAAGTGGCTCACCACAGCGAGGCGCACGGGGAAAAGCAAGTACCTCTTGGATCAGATCCCGATCGCAGTTCGTTTCCTCTTGCGTTGCCCTGGACACTGCCATACTGCGCCCATCTGCTGGAGGCGGCACAGAATTATGGACTGCCCGCAACAAGGACGTGGGCGAGAGTCCCTCTTACGCGATCTACGCGACTCACCCGAGCAGTACCAGGTCCACTTTTAGGAAGTGCGCACCGACCCGAACCCAGGCAGTCACGCGCACCTCCTCGTCGCGGCGAGTAGGCAAGTTGCTCTTTGGGGGCTTCCTAGTGACCACCTTGTCACAGAGAAGGGACGAGGCGGAGACTCAACTTGTTTAAGGATTTGGCCATCGCCGAGCGCTTAGCCTCTCGCGCCAACGCCCCAAACGCAGCGCGCGACGAGGCCAGGGCGCCCACGAAGGCATTGCGCTCGCATATAGAAAGGATTCAGGCACAGGCCGATCGAGATCTCGAACAGCAGATTCGTGAAGGTCAAGCTCACGGACAGTCTGCAGACGCGCGCGCAGCTGCGAGGCGTCGGGCGCGCAGGGGCATCGGCGCGCGCGATCGAGGCCACCGCAAACTGCCTTCTTGCCAACCATCGCGCGCAGAATGGCCTGAGGTCTCTCGCAACCAGGATGCGGAGGTGGTTTCTCGGCCACGGCAGCACCGGACAACCATGCGCTACCGAAGTCTGCCGTGGCCCATCGGCATGGCGAGCACATCCTTCTTCCTCCTCGCCCTGGAGGCAGTTCGCTCACAATTGGCATCCAGGGCCTTTTTCGCGGTCCAAGATGATTTCTTCGAGACGCGCAAGCACTTGCACTAAATGAAGCGACGCCATTTGCACCTTGTTTGAGCATGCCGACGGCAGTATTTCCCACCGCGACGAACCCCCTGCACCCCCAGCAAGCCAGGGGCCCAGGCGGCAGGGCCGAGTCTCTCGCCGCTCTTGGCCCGGTGGATTTCGAGAACCCGCCAGGCCCGACGAAGAGGAAGTCGCCCTGGGCGAGCGCGCGCAGGCCTCGAATATTTAGACGAATAGTCACGCGCATGGATTTGCTCCGCCCGATGGGGCCACGAAGCGCGCATTGGGTGGGTGAAAATGCCAAATTAAGCTTCCGGGGCGCATGCGGACGGTCCGGTCTTATTGGTGACTTCGGTGGAGCTCCCATTGGGCCACGAAAGGTTGTGCCAGGTGGGTGAAAATGCCACATTGGGTTTGCGCGACGCATGCGGACGGTGGCACTGAGGCCTTCGGTGGAGCTCCCTATCGGACCACGAAACGGTCAACTGGGTGGGTGAAAATGCGAAATTGGGTGTTTCGGGACGCTTGCGGACGGTCCCATTGTGGCCTTCGGTGAAGCTACCAGGGCGGGCAGATGTGGGCGAAAGGCGCGCGGGTCAAGGGCAAAGGACTTCGGGGGCATTTGGTTCTCAGGTTCAAACGGACTTTGAGCAACGCTCAGTAGGTTCGCATGATGGAGGGGACCCTGCTCGACGCATGCGTCTCCCCAGAGTGCCGCGGGCTGCCGCTGGTGATGCAGGAGGAGCAGTCGGCCTTCGCGCAACGCGTGGACTCTTACCGCAAGGCGAAGATTGACGAACCCGCGCTGGAACCGCTCGAGCCGCATCGCGCCATGACGGCGAGCGGCCGCCGCGCTGGAGGCTTGCGGCGGCGAAAACCAGAAGAAGATCTTCGATCTCTCCGAGGGCATCAACGTGCGCGAGAAGGCCGAGGGCGCGGAGCAGCTCGCGCGCGCGCGCGCCGCTTCCAGAAAAGGGTACTGGACGACCAGATGAAGATCGCGCCGGCACTGCATATGCCGGGCGACAGGAGGAGCGCGCTGATCCACGGGCTGCGCCAGGTAGGTGGCCCATCGAGGCGCGGCATCGGCGGGATACACAGAGGGGGAGCTCCAGGAGTGGACGGAGTGGCCCGAGGCAAAACCTGATTGCGTAAGACCAGCCACCGACGTCCACAGCGTGGACTGTGGACTGATTTAGATTCAGCGCCGTCGTGAATGGCATTGATGGTTTTTTTTCAGTGGGTAGTTTCGTCAGCGTGGCGAGCTGTTTCAGCGCAGCACGTCTCAAGCGAAAGTTCACGGTGTGGGTCAGTACTTGTTTGACGGTCCTACGGTTCGACATGCAGCCATGTCTTACGACCACTGGATTAGGATTTTGATACCACGACTGTCGTCGTTCCGCCTACTCAGAGCTGGAGCGTCGACGTGAGTGAGTGGCGCGCGTTGTTCTCTTTGCGTCGTGCCCTGAACAGCTTCTGTTCTCTCGCCCCGCGTGGGCTGCACCGCTTTCCTCCGCCCCCCCGCCTCCCCGCTCGTCCTCGGCTGTTCGGTGCCCTTGTGGCTGTCAGGGTCTGCGGCGGCGCGCCCCGCAGATCGCACCTGCGTTGGGCGACTCCTTCAGCCCCCGCGCAGAGTGCGTAGTGCTCAGCGGCGCACATCCGCTCTCGGAGCAGGCAGGAGGACCCCGCGCTGACCCCCGAGGTCCCGATTCTGTTTGACACAAGCAATCATCATCATCAGCATCACCATCAGCATCATCATCACCACCACCACCACCCTTATTATCATCATCGTTGTCACCATCCTCCTCCTCGTCCTCATCCCCATTACCATCAACATACCATCAGCATCGTCATCGCCATCGTCATCGTCATCGTCGTTGTCATCCGCGTCGTCGTTGTTGCTGTCGCCGCCCAGTTCAGTTTTGCCAACAAGCAGCGGGTGGGTAGGGTTGATATTAGCACGAGCATGGGAGGTGGTCACGCGCAGATGCGGCGACAAGTGAACGCGCACAGGTTTCACAGAGCCGTTATTTCGGGTGTGCGCGCTGTCGCCATGCTGTGCATATGGAAGTAAGCGCTTTGCGGTTGAAATTTCAGTGTCGTCAACACATAAGATGGGTTGCGCCGAGTGGTACATTAAGCGGTGCGCACTGTGATGGCACGCGCACTGGAATCGAATCACAGGGCGACCACGGATGGCGCCAGAAAGCAGCCCATGGCGCCGCGAAAGCAACACTTCAGCACATCATGGGGAACATCCTGGCAGTATCCTGAGCGTCTCCATTGCCGAATGCATGGGGGAGGATCAAGAGGAGGAGGAGGAGGAGGAGGAGGAGGAGGAGGAGGAGGAGGAGGAGGAGGAGGAGGAAAAGGAGGAGGAGGAGCAGGAGCAGGAGCAGGAGCAGGAGGAGGAGCAGCAGGAGGCTGAGGACCAGATAGGGAGAAGAGCACAACATGGGGAAACCACCGGGGGGGGGGGAAGGGTGGGCCCCGCCTCGCCCATCACCCCTTCTCCCGGCTCCGTCCGCAGGGGATCCTGTATTCGGTGCTGGGGGAGTTGGGGCAGCGGCAGCTCGAGATCTGACCCCAGACCCCCTCCCTGGGGTCAACTGTCCAGCGGGGGCCCCGCCGTTGTCTCAACTCGCCCTCCACCGCTTTACGGCAAGACTCTGTCTGCAGAGCGGCGGCCGGTGGGGGGCGGCGGTCCCACCGCGGCCGCTGCAGCTTCAGTCTAGGCTTATTGTGAGGCCCGAGCAGATGCCTGGTGCACCCAGTACCAGCATGAATCAGGCGCGGAAGTCGCATGGTGGATTTTGTGGGACAGATCTCCCAGACATTCCGCACAGTGTGCGTAGTTCCGCATGTCACGGTGCTTTGGCGCGACTAGGCCCGCCGTTTTTGTCTATGTGGACTTCAAAGCATGGTGGGCGCGTTGTTCCCATTGGAGTTTGGCGCTTGCGTTCTCTTCGCTGCCGGGCACGATCTGTCCTCGTTCGTTCCTCCTCCGTTGGCCTTGGTCGCTCCGTCTTCGCAGTTTCGAGCTTACGGCCCGCCTGGATGCAACGCCAGATGTGGCGACCTCGCGCGCCCGCGGGATTAATGTGCACCGCCGGCCACGCATCCCGCGCCCGGGAATATGGGCCCAGCTCGGACGTTTAGCCTTGGTCGGCAGTTTCGCGTGCGATCCGCCAGTCGCGCGCTCCGCACTGCAGATCGAGTTCCGCCGATAGCCCCATGTTGGTGGGGCGGTTGTGCACCCCCGTCGTTGAAGACGCCCGTTCGCATCGTGCGCTTCGCGTCCCCTTCGCGACGCGGGCTGCTGCTCGCGGGGGGGCCAACGCGTTCGCCCCTTGCATCGGAAAGGGCGCGGCCCAATCACGTTTGATTCCCAAATTGGGCTCCAACCGTCAGAGGAGGAACAGGTACCCCCTATACCTCTACCCTTCGCCCGTTTTCCCCTTGTTGGGCCTCCTCGCAGGTCCTCGACGCCACCGTTGGATTCGCCTCGAAATTCAGGTCAGAACGCACCCCAGGAGGTCCGGGGAGTAACGGTATCAGTACCTTCTGGCTTCCCCAAACCGCGGCCGCAGTGGTGGCAGTTGCGCGCCCGTTGTTTGGAGCCCGTTTCTTTATTGCTTGGGGTATGACGGGCGTCATGGCCCCCGCTCCCCCCCTCACCCCCCCCCCTTATGACGTAACGCTCTCCCCCCCAGTGCGCTCGGGGCACGGCCGCCGTGCGCATTGGGATCCGCGTAGGTGTCCGCGTAGGAATCCGCATAGGTGTCTGGTCCGCAGGCGTCGTCGTCGTCGTCGTCGTCGTCGTCGTCGTCGTCGTCGTCGTCCGTCGTCGTCGCTCGTGGTTCGTCGCTCGTCGCTCGTCGCTCATCGTCGTTGTGCGCGCGGACGCGGCTGGAGCCTGTTTTTAAGTCTGGGCCGATGACGGCAATCATCTGGGGGGGGAAAGGGTCGATGACGTCACGTTTCGCGCCGGCTGCGTCTGGGAATGCTTAGGAATGACGGAGGACGGGTAGCACGAACATGTCGGTGGCGATATGCACCACAACGCCTGTGTACATCACAGTGCCCGCGTGCACCACAGCGCCTGTGTACACCACACCGCCGATGTACACCACAGCAGCCGCGTGCAACACAGCGTCAGTTTGTGCCACCGTGCCTGCGGGCACAGCAGCTCCTGTGTACACCACAGCGCCTCCGTACACCACATCAGCCGTGCGCAACACAGCACCAGTGTACACAATGCCTGCGTGCAGTGCAGTGCCTGTGTGCGCCACGGCGCCTGTGTGCACGACATCAGCCGTGTGCAACACAGCACCACTGATATGTATAGAATTTCAGAAGAAATCCTTGTGACAAAATGGAGCGCGTGTGGATTCCAGAGAAAACAATGGAAAACAAATCCTCATGGACGAAAGAGCGCCGCTGGAATCTACGAGTCCCCCCCAGTCCGCCCGCATCACCCTAACTCCCACTTGCGTCCAGGAGGCTCCAGCTAAACTGGCCATCCGATGACCAAGTGGACCGATTCAATCGACCATTCTGCGGTGCACGCTGAGATGCGCACGTGCGTTGTAACGCCAAGCCGCACGACAGGGGGTAAGGAGGAAGAGGGGGAGGAGGAGGAGGAGAAGGTGGAGGTGGAGGAGGAGGGAGGAGGGAAAAACGTCGCATTCGATTCTCAGAACTTTCCTGGCGTGGCGTTCAGTTGTCCGCAGCAGATCCTGACGTACATGCTCCTTCTACTTGTCCTATGCACGCAGGCACTGTGGTGTACACCAACGGTGCGTTGCACGCGGATGCTGTGGTGTAGACAGGCGCTGTGGCGTGCACAGGCGATGCGGTGCACGCAAGCACAGTGGTGTACACAGGCGTTGTGTTGCACATGGCTTCTGCGGTGTATGTACACCAGCGCTGTAGTGCTCCCAAGTATTGTGGTATACGCGGGCGGTGCGTTGCACACGGCTGTTGCGGTGTACGCAGGCGCTGTGGTGCACACGCGCGGTGTGGTGCACGCGAGCGTTGTGGTGTACACAGGCGCAATGGGCAGATCGCCACTTACATGCTGCTCGCGTCGTCGTCGTCGCTCGTCGCTCGTCGCTCGTCGCGTCGTGCGCGCGGGCGCGGCTGTGGTGCCAGAACCACACGGCGGGGGGGGGGGCGTCACGTCATACCCCTCCCCGCCCTCCCTCCCCCCCCCCCATGACGCCCGTCATCGCCGAACATAAAGAAACGCGCTCTTGTCCGTTCCAATCCGCCATTGAGAGTCTCGCGCCCCAGTGAGGCCCGCTGCGCCGCTCCCTGAGTAGCGTTCGCCGGCGGCCGCCCTCGTTGCCCTGGCGCACCCTGCAGGGCTCGCACCTCGCAGGCTTTCCCCCAATGCGCGGGTTCGCACGTGGTTCACGGATCTGTTCCGCGTTCCTGGGCTTTTCCCAGGCGTCTTGTGGGCCCGTTTGGAAGCATTTTGAGGCTTCAGCAACCCATGGGACGCGAAAAGGCGAGAAGACAAACAACATTGAAAACGACGCGCGCGTGAAGGATATTGGCCTGTTGGGGCCTCTTCGGGAGGGCCCGTGGCCGTTTCGAGGCGTCTTGGGGCGGCGTTGATGCTAATGGGGCGCATGTCGGGGGCCATATTGAACCATCTTTGGCTACCATGTGCCATCCTGGAGCCATTCCGAAGCCGATTTCGGGCCATCCTTGGCCAACATGGACTCTCTCACACCTCGCGCCCCCCTCCCTCCAGACCCAAGGGGGGAGGACGGGGGGGGAAGGGCTGGGTGGTGAGATCTACGAGGGGTGGTGGCCTCGGGAGCGCGAGCCAGGCGTATTTTACGGGGGATTGCGGCCTCCAGAGCGCGGGCACACAACATGTGTTCGTGCCCCACAGCCCCCCAGGAACGTGGGCAACGTGACTCCGAGGTGGTGGATATACATATATATATATATATACTAGAACCATCGCGCGCGCTTCGCGCGCGCTCAGGTTCTAGCAGGCCCCAGGCCTTGACGAATTCACTGCTCCACTGAAGTAGTGGACCACAGTCCACGCATACCAATCTGCATTCCGAAAGGCCTTCGAGGAAAATGGTTGTGTAGGGGGGCGGAGGCCGTATGAATCGGGTTCCCAGAAGGCCTT
Organism: Prorocentrum cordatum; assembly: GCA_963575745.1. Taxonomy (NCBI): domain Eukaryota; class Dinophyceae; order Prorocentrales; family Prorocentraceae; genus Prorocentrum; species Prorocentrum cordatum. The sequence goes on from CAUYUJ010006780.1 coordinate 659,048, forward strand.
CTGGGAGCATGGGTTTGGGGCGTCTTGGGGAGCCTGTTGGGGCGTGCCGTCGTCGTCGTCGTCGTCGTCGTCGTCGTCGTCGTCGTCGTCGTCGTCGTCGTCGTCGTCGTCGTGCTACGACCCATTCCCGAACCTGACCTTGGGGGTGGCCTAACCTGGCGCAGCCCCGATTGGCAACAGACCCGACACGTTCCGTCCAAACTGAACGCCAGGTTCGCACTCGCCCAGCACGAAGGGACGGCAGCTGCGGTCGCCAGTTGTCTCGCGCCGAGTCCCTACCGGGACGGGCTGATTTTTGCCTCTTGAAGGCCCTCTTGGTGCCCTCTTCGGCCATCTTGAAGCCATCTCGGGCCTTCTTGGGCCTCGCTGAGGCTGTCCTGGGGCCCTCTAGGGCGTCCACGGAAACCGGAAGTCACGTTCCCGGAGAGGCTTCCAGGAACATGATTTCGAACGGGGCCCTCTTGGGCCTCCCTGAGGCCGCCTTGGGGAAGCCAGCGAGTATGCTGAAAATGCACGTTTCACAAAGGACATGGGCCGATCTGTGCCTCTTGAAGGCCCTCTTTGGCCCCTCTTCGGCCATCTTCGTGCCATCTCGGGCCCTCTGGGGCCTCGCTGAAGCTGTCCTGGGGCCCAGTAGGGAGCGCTGGGAGCCTGGAAACCATGTTCCCGGAGAGGCTTCCGGGAACATGATTTCGAACGGGGCCCTCTTGGGCCTCCCTGAGGCCGTCTTGGGGGCCTCCTGGACCGGCTTCGGGGCCTCTTGGGCCGTCTCAGGGGGTTCGGTGAGCCCCACAGGCCGACCCTTTTGGGCCGTCTGGGGCCCTCTTGGGTCTCTCTTGGGCTGTCTTGGGGCTCGGCCATCTTGAAACCATATCCGGCCCTCGTGGGCCTCGCTGAGGCTGTCCTGGGGCCGTCTAGGGCGTCCTCGGAGCCCGGAAAACATGTTCCCGGAGAGGCTTCCGGGAACATGATTTCGAACGGGGCCCTCTTGGGCCTCCCCGAGGCCGTCTTGGGGGCCTCCTGGGCCGGCGTCGGGGCCTCTGGGGCCGTCTCGGGGGGGTCGGTGAGCCCCACAGGCCGACCTCTTTGGGCCGTCTGGGGCCCTCTTGGGTCTCTCTTGGGCTGTCTTGGGGCTCCTTGGGGGCGTTTGGGGCACTGCGAAGACGAAGCCAGCGGGTATGCTGAGAATGTACGTTTTACAACGGAAATGTGCCGATCTGTGCCTCTTGAAGGCCCTCTCGGGGCCCTCTTCGGCCATCTTCGAGCCATCTCGGGCCCTCTGGGGCCTCGCTGAAGCTGTCCTGGGGCCCAGTAGGGAGCGCTGGGAGCCCGGAAACCATGTTCCCGGAGAGGCTTCCGGGAACATGATTTCGAACGGGGCCCTCTTGGGCCTCCCTGAGGCCGTCTTGGGGGCCTCCTGGACCGGCTTCGGGGCCTCTTGGGCCGTCTCAGGGGGTTCGGTGAGCCCCACAGGCCGACCCTTTTGGGCCGTCTGGGGCCCTCTTGGGTCTCTCTTGGGCTGTCTTGGGGCTCCGCGATGGCTGTCCTGGGGCGCTGCGAAGACGAAGCCAGCGGGTATGCTGAAAATGTACGTTTCACAAAGGAAATGGGGCGATGTTTGCCTTTTGAAGGCTCTCTCGGGGCCCTCTTCGGCCATCTTCAAGCCATCTCGGGCCCTCTGGGGTCTCGCGGAGGCTGTCTTGGGAGCCTCATGGAAGCCACTTGGGGCCTCTTGTGGCCTCTTCCGAAGCTTCTGGAGACTGAGGGCTGGAATTTTTGGCAAGGGGGCCACGATTCTTGTGAGGTGTGCAAGAAATTGGCCCGGGGAGCTCCCATGGCGACCAGAGGCACCAGGAGCATGAACTGGAGAGGTAACAATGGCGCAGACCGAACAGGGCCGTAGTACACACGAGGGCGCACACAGACGTATCGAATGCAACGCCATGCAGACCAATGCGAGTAGTAAAACAAACGCCAAACGTTGCAAATGCAGCGCGATTCACAGCATTATTGTTGAATTGAAATGCAATGCACATGCTACTCAATGCAGGCAGCTCAACGGAACGGATCGGAAGGAAGAAGGGGTGCATATGAAAGTGTCCGAAATCGCATGGGGCTCGTTTCGGTGCCTGCTCGGGGGCTCTTGGGGGCCTCCCGGGGGGCTCTTGGGGGCCTTTGGGAGCCTCTAGTGGTTTCTGGGGATGCTCTTGGGGCCGAGGGCCCGTAAAGTGCGCTCGGATCCCGCGTCTGGGCCCCTTCTTGGAGCCGTGTTGGGACTCTCTTGGGCCGTCTTCGAGGCCTCTTAAGCCTCTTGGTCCGCCAGGGAGCGCTCTGGGGGCCTCTTGTCTTGGGAGTCTTGGAGGCCTCTTGGGCCGTCTTGTCTTGGATCTTGGGTGCCTCTTGGCCGTCTTGGAGCGCCAGGGAGCCCAAAAGGAGAGAAAGCCAAAAACATCGAAAAACACAATGGAAAATCAACGATTCGAGCCTCTTGGGGCCCTCTTGGAGAGCCTCTTGGAGGCCTCTTGGGGCGTCTTGGAGGCCCCTTGGGCCGTCTTGGGACCATCTTGGGCGTCTTGGAGCGATCTGGGACCGCCTCGGGGCCCTCTTGGACCATCCTGGGGGCCTCCTGGGGCCGTCTTGGAGGCCTCTTGGGTCGTCTGGAGGCTCCTTGGAGGCTCCTTGGAGGCCCCGGGGAGGGGGTATTAAAAAGCGTTCCCCGATGGTTGCGGAGTGGGCGGCCCCGCCGGGGGGGGGGGGCCTATTTGTTTATATTATATATATATATATATATATATATATATATATTGTTTTTTTTTGCGCGCAGGGTCCTCGCGCGTGCAGCAACATTGTACAGGCGGAGCCAGCGGCCAGAAATTGTACCGTTGGCGATTGGAGCTGTTGCAGGTTGCAGGAAAGCCTCGGCCTCGTAGCCTGTTGGCCCTCAATGGGGCCCGTTGATTTTGACTCTTCGGTCTGGGCGAGGTCGTGCTTGGGGGTTCCGGCGCCGCAATGTGGACCGTGGGTGTTGGCAAAGACGCCCCAGGCTTTCCTCCCGAAGGAATTTGAGGTACGGGCATCTGTCCTCGCACCCCCACCACAGACCTCGCACCCCCAGAGGCGCGAAGACAATCGCGCATCGCGCGTCGCGGGTTTCGCCGGGGAGCTGCCCTTTCCAAATGGACGGTGCGAGGGCGTGAAGTATTGGAAACGGTATGCGAAGCCGTGGGGCAGCATGAAACAATGTTCGGCCCGCGCTCAGGTGGCGTGGCGACCACAAATCATGCGCATGACAAACATGCGGCGGCGATCGTACCATAGTCATTGAACACTAATGTTGACGATCTAAATGTGTCATGCCACCTTCATACCGATACCATGCCGAACTCGTACCAGCATTCGTGCCATCATCCATGCCATGCCGCACGTCACGCCGGGTCGATGTCCGGGGTGGGCGCAGGGGGGGCTTGCCCCCCAGTCCGATGGATCATCGCCTAGGGTTAACACAGTGGCTATATTCAAAAAGCAGTAGTACCTTGGTTCCCAAAGCATGAGTCGATGACTCTCTGAGGCACCCCCACGGCCTCTTGAGGTCACCAGCTGGCGTGCCCGACAGCACGGGTTGGTGACCGTCCGCAGAGGCCCCCAGCGGCCTGCTGAGGTCAGTGGGTGGAGGTTCCCACAGCTTGCGTCGGTGACCTTCTGGGCCCCCTTACATGCCTCGGTGGGAGGTTCCCACCGATTGCCGATTGCGTGCGTGACCTCCTGGGGCCCCCCAGCGGCCTCCTCGTGTCACCGACCTGAAGTTCCCACAACTTGCGTCGGTGACCGTGTGCAGAAGCCCCAAGCGATCTCCTGCGGTCGCTGGCCGGCGTCATGATCCGACAGCTTGCGTCGGTTACCTTCTCGGGCCCCCAAGCGGCCTCTGGAGGTCACCAGCCAGAGTTTCGCACAACTTGCGTCAGTGACCTTCTGGGGCCCCAAGTGTCCTTGTGGCGTCACCGGCTGTTCCCACAACTTGCGTCGGTTACCTCCTGGGGCCCCCAAACGGCCTCCTGAGGTCGCCAGCCGGAGGTGCCTAGCGCTTGCGTCGGTGACCTGTGGCCACCAAGCAGCCTCCTCAGGTCACGGGCTGGAGGTTCTCACAGCTTGCGTCGGTGATCTTCTGGGTCCCCCAAGCGGCCTCCTCAGGTCACTTGATGGAGGTTCCCATACGTAGCTTGCGTCAGTGTCCTTCTGGGGCCCCCCGTTGCGTCCTCCTGAGGTCACTGGCCAGAGGTTCCCACAGCTTGCGTCGGTGACCGGGGGTCCCCCAGCGGCGTTTTCAGGTCTCCGGCCAGAGGTTCTTATTGTTTGCGTCGGTGACGTCCTCGGGCCCCTAAGCGACCTCCTGAGGTCATAAGCTGGAGGTTCCAACAGCGTGCGTCGGTGACTTTCTGGGGCCTTCAAGTGACTTCATGTTGCTACCGACAGGAGGTTCCTACAGCTTGCGTCGGTGACCTCCTGGGGCCTCCCAGCGGCGTCCTGGGGTCACTCGCAGGAAGTTCCCACAGCTTGTGTCGGTGACCGTCTGCAGAGGCCCCAAGCGGCATTCTGAGGTTACTGGCTGGATGTTCCCACAGATTGTCTCGGTGACCTTCTGGGGTCACCAAGCGGCGTCCTCGGGACTCCGGCCAGAGGTCCCCGCCGCAGCCTGCGTCGGTGACCTTTCAGCAGAGACCCCAAACGGCGTCTTGAGGTCACTTGCTGGAGATTCCCACAGCTTGCGTCGGTGACTTTCTGGGGCCCACCAGCGGCGTCCTCAGGTCACTGGCTGGAGGTCCCCACAGATTGCGTCGGTGACCCTCTGGGGCCCCCCTTACCAGCCTCGTGAGGTGAGAGTTGCACGTGGGACATCGGTGACACTCGTCAAAATTGTAGGCGGTGCGCGGTGCAGGCGGCAGAGCAAAACTAGCGCGCCGTTAGCGTTGCGTTGAAGTGCAACGAGTTGGCCCGCGGGGCCCCGTGGGTCCCGTGAGGTGCACTGGGCATTGGGGTTGGAGGCATTGCCCCGTCAAGCTCTGGGCATCCTTCAGGGTCGGTCCATGTGTGCCCCGCTGGAGGTCGCATTCCAAGCCGCCTGGGCGTGTGCGTCGTTATGCCTTCGGGTTTGGCCCAGCCAGCTGGCTGCAGATGGCATCGCGTAGCCGTCTGGTTCTCTATAATGAGCGCGAAAATGCGAATCGCTTCAACTCGCCGTGGCTATCCAGCAAGCCAGCAATCACCCAAGTACGTTCGCACGACGCTTTTTTCTCATACGCCTCTTCTGCGGGTTCGTGGGGGCCGACAGATGGGCTCGGAGGATTGCGCCGCATCGCCGATGTATCGGCGATGCGGCTCGATGTGGAGACCGATTTCCACGCCGACGTCGCCGATGCATCGCCGACGTCGCCGGTGCATCGACGGTGCATCGGCGATTCATCGACGATGCGTCGCGATCCTCCGACCCCATCTACAGTCAACCCGCATAGTAAAGAACACGGACTTTCGACGGTCACCTTTGCCTCCTTCCCCGTCGGCCCGTTTTTTCGCCGCTCCCGCAAAGTGTCGACGTGGCCCTCCAGGGCCTTCGCATCCTTATTGAGCGTCCTTCTTATACAAGCCGATTCAACTCCGACCCCATCCGGGAGGCCTCTATGCACGCGCCTCGCCGACCACTTCCGCCGCGGGCCGCCCCATCACGCGCGCGCAGGTCTCTCGGCGGCGGCCGTCCTCCCGAGGGATGACGCCCAGCAGCGCGGATGTTTCGGCCTCCTCAAGTGCGAGGACTCGGCGATGGTTCGAATAAAAGCGGGGGGTCAAAGGAGGAAACGGTACCCATACCTCTACGCTTCCCTCGTTTTCCCTTCCTTGGGCGTCCTGGGGGGCCTTCGTCGCCACCGCTGGACTCGCTGCGAAATTACGGTCAGACGCACCCCGGGAAAAGGTCCGGGGAGTAGCAGTATCGGTACCTTTCGGTTTCTCCGAGGGGAGAGGCGATTACTCCACCTCCTCCCCCTCTCCCTCCTCCTCCTCCTCCTCGTCCTCCTCCTTCTCCTCCTCGTCCTCCTCCTCCGTAGCCATTTTGGCTCAAGTCACCATGTCGCGCTGCGGCCGCATGGAGACCTCTGATCCGAGGCCAGTCCCCAACTGCTTCCAGCCACATCCAGGGGTGAGCTGGCACCCAAGCTTTCTGCCGCCACATCCAGGGGCTTGCGGCCGCCCACTCCTGCTCATTGTTCTGGCATTGCAGGCTGCCATCCATATCGTGCTGTCGAGCGGCCCGACCACCGTCGCCGCGAGCCAGCTGGACTTTGGCTCGTCTCACGTCGCCGTCTTCCGCATCCATAACCAGCTGGACGTCGACTCGCTCGTTTCCCAGCAGCAGCAGTCGCCACGTGGTGGCACCGCGAAAGCCTTGGGGCCTGGCGCTCTCACATCCAACTTCCTGAAGCAGAACAGCAGCCAGTTCGACAGCAGCCCACAGTCGCAGACATGTCATCCTCCAGTGAAGAACGCTCTACCTCACGCAGTGCCCCATCTGCTAGCCGCAGAAGGAAAGATCGCCGTCGAGACCGCGAACGTCACGACCAAGATCGCGCTGCTCGAGGTTACCCAGACCGTGCTGATAAAAGTGGTCGAGCAGCACGCGCTACCATGGACTCGCTCGGCGACGCTGGCAGCGCTACTCAAGCGGCACCACGATCGGGGCGTGCATCTGGGCACGCCGCTCGCTCCAGCAGCCGTCCCACTTCGCCATGGACACTGGAGATGAGGAAGCCGCAGTCTTAGCACGCGCTGACGCCGTCACCGCAGCACACCAATTTCAAGCAGGTGAATGGACAGAGCCCCTTGGTGAAACACTACATCATGACCCTCTCAACGCTGCTGGCCCATGGCGAACTGGAGGGGCAACAGCCTCTGGAGGAGCGGCCGCCGTCGGAACCACCGCCGACACCGAGACCGCCACCCCAGGCGAACCCGCTCGTCCTCCAGGACTGGACCCTGAACTCGACAAAGCTCTCCAAGATCTCACGCAAGCTCAAGTTGCACACGCATCCCGTACCTTCCAAGCTCAAGCCAGCCAGCTGCTCAATGAGTCGCGTGGAAGCTTTCGCCAACTTCTCGCGCAGCAAGTTCAAGCCACTGAACGCCGAGTTGGCACCCTTCATGATGTCGTCGCACGCACACGTAGAGAACAAGACCGCCAAGCTGATGAACAGAAAAAGATGTGGCAGCAGATCGACCAGATGCGAGAGACCCTCGCTCTCGCCGAGGCTCAGGTCCCGATCACGGACCTTTCCAGGCTCGCCGACTGGGATCGCGAGATCGACCCCACGATCTTCACCGTCGGAGCGCAGCGGCTCATCGCCCCCGACGCGCTCCTCAACGACTTGCAGGAGTGGATCGCCTCGGCCAACCTGGGCCCCGACGCTGTCGAACTCCACGGTGACGAACCTGCTCGTAGATCTGTGCTTCAAGTTAAGGGCGGACGCGATGTGGCCATCCCGCGCGCCCTGGCGCTCGCCCGTGCCCTACGTGATGCTGGAGGCAAATGGAAGCGCTTCACCTCCGTCGACACATCGGGCACCCCGGCGGGCATCTACCTCAACCCCGGCAAGTCGCCAGAGCAGATCCGCACCGAGATCAAATGTAAGAAGCTTCTTCAGCTCCTTCAACACCGTCATCCTCAAAAGTCATGGAGAGCATACCGAGCCAATGGCGAGATCCACTGCGATGCCACGCCTGTCGCGCGCCTGGGCGTCAAGGGACAAGCCGACCCCCACCATCCTCGACTGGAACGAGAAGGCGTTCGAGCTCGCCGCCTTCCGCGACATCGATCGCGGCGCCATCCTCACGTCGTTACAGGCGCTCTTCGCGGACACTGCGGAGGCCACGTGGCGGGTTTAGCCACCCCTGGGCGCCGTGGAAGCCCGTCGAGGACGATAGGCCCAGCTTATTCATCACGTGGAACGCCAGGGCCCTCATGTGCCACAAGCACTCCAGGCGCCACCGCAAGCAGGCGGCACTGCAGCAGTGCATGCGAAAAGGCGCCGTCATTGCCCTGCAGGAGGTCCATGGCTCGGAGGCGCTCCTCCGCACGTGGGTTGACGCGCAGCCGTGCCCGTGCAAGCTCTTCTTCTCCCAGTTCGTTGCGGCAGACGATGGCGAGGCTCTCGCAGGCACGGGCGGCGTTGCTCTACTTGTGACAGCCAGCGCCTGCTACAGATAGGAAATGGAGAAAAGGGGCAAAGTAGGGTTTGAGATATGATCTAAGGTCCATACCCAAAGTACCCTGCAAATTCGACCACTCATCCGTGCGCCGCGCAAAAGTACTATCCAAAGTGCCCCCGCTTTTCGGGGCAAGTACACAACGCAAGGCAAGTTTCGATCGCCGCAATACCATATGTACACACGCACACTCGGGGCCCCGCATCGGGGCCCCCGCGGCAACGCATGGCCTTGGCCAAACAAAACCGAATCGTTTCAGCGAGGTTTGCCGTCGGCAAGGCTGAACCCGCCGCCTTGTAAACCACGCGCGGGCTGGGCGCGCGCAAAACCAACGGGTCGCGCACCAGGCGGCGCGCCGCGCATCGCAGCGCTCGAGCACCGCATTCCCGCAGTAGCGGTCAAAGCCAAAATGGCAACGGAGGTTTACGAGGGAGAGGCAAGGGAGGGTGGAACAGGAGAGGAGTGGCGGGGATGGCCAGCTCAGAAAGGGGGGGGCGGGAGGGCGGGGGGCGAGAGGAAGGGGGAATCGGGGGGGGATCAGAAAGGGAGCACGCTGAAGAGGATGGAAAAGAGGAGTAGCGAGGAGGAGGGATGAGGAGGAGTGGCGCGGGCGAGGAGGAGACGGGAGAGGGGAATGAGGCAGGGGGGAGAGGGGCGGGGGGGTGCGGAGGACGGACGCACAGAGGGGAGATGAGGAGGGCGAGGCAGAGGGGAAGGAGGCAGAGGGGGGGGCAAAGGGGCGAGGACGAGACGGGAAGGGGAGGATGACGTAGAGGTAGAGGGAAATCGAGGTCGATGGTGGAACTCGAGGGAGGCGGCGGTGGCAGGATATTGCCAATGAGGGGGGATGCGCGTCGTTGGCGGGGGAGGGGGGGGGGGGGGGGGGGGTGGGGGGGGGGGAGGGGGGGGGGGGCGGAGTGAGGCGGAGGTGGGGGGAGGGAGATAGAGATGGAGGAAGGCATATTCAAGAACATAATAAGGCTGAGGAGAAGACGGCGGAAGAGAGGAGGTGGAAAAAAGTGGACGCGGAGAAGGGCGGGGGCTGGAAGTTGACAAGCGGCGTGGAGGGGGCGGGATGGCGTAGGGGAAGGACGTTGAGGAAGAGGGAGGCGGGTGGACGAGGACGGACGGGAGGGACGAGGTGGAGGTGGAGGGGGGGCTCAGGCATGGACTAGGGGCGTTGAGGAGGAGGAGGGAGGGAGAGGAGGATGAGGACATGGCACGGCGCCGATCCCCCCATTGCGCACTCTTCGCTCTCCACGACGGCAGGGGGGACAAGAGTCCAATAGCTTGGCCGAGCTCTGAAGCAAAGTCCTGCCACCCAGGCGCTTCCAAAAGGCAGGGCGGCGGTGATTCGCCGTGGGCGTCTTGGATTATTGACTACTACTCATATTCCTCTCAATGTATCCTCCCTCTCCTCATCCTCTTCATGATCCTCGTCATCGTCATCCTCGCCATCGTTGTCATCGCCCCTCTCTTCATCACCCCTTCCCCTCGGTCCACTTCCGCGGGCCTCGGGGAACGAGCGCTTCTTCAGGGTGCGCACCTGCTGGGGGCCTTCCGCTCGGCGGCCGCCGCAGCCGCCGAGCACATGCCGCGGCGTCCTCTGCTGGATGCGCCCAGGCCGACTTGAGCGAGCACATGCTCTTCATCAGGTCGCGCATCTGCTTGGCCATCACCTCCTGCACTCCAGCCGCCGCCACGTTCTGTTTGATCTTGTTCGCGGCCCTGCGGAGCTTCGTCGGCGCGTCAGCGTGCTCGACCTGCGCGTGCACCAGCATGGCCGAGAGCTTCGTCGCCAAGCAGTCATTCTTGATCTCGAGGGCCCTGGCGAGGAGGGCGTCGTCCACCTCGTAGTTGATCACCGTGGCCCACACGTTGTAGGAGTCGATGGCTTGGCTCAGCGAATCCGTCATAGCGCTGAACTCGGGGCCGTTGATCTTGAGGATGCTCCCCTTGGCAATCTCCACGGCGCCCCTCACCGTTGCGTCCTTTTTCATCGTCGAATGCCACGGCTTATCTTTGGATTCGCCTCCTGTGCTCTTGGGCTCCGCGTCGTCGCACTGAATCTTCAAAGACTCGCTGTTGACCGCCCTCGAGATCATGGAAGCATCCTGTTGGACGCGCGTGGCTCTGTCGAAGGCGGCCTTGAGAGCAGGGACCTTGCTGGGGTCGCACTCGGACTCCTTCGCCTTCGCCAGGGAGGACAGCAAGCCGATCATGATTGTCTTCGCCGACGCGTTCTCCAATCGCTTGCCGTCGTCTGCGCCCAGTTGGCACCATTCTTCCACGTGGTTGACTAGTGGGCCCCAGCACTCCACTAATTCGACGCAGTTAGTCAACTCCTTGGCGGCATCTCCAGTCAACCAGTCGGCCTCGATGATCTTCTTCAAGATGGAAACGCATGGCTCCGTGGACTCAGGAGTCTCGCAACTCTCCCCGATGCACTGCACGACGCTCGACTGGATTGCCTTGGCACTCTCTGCGTGCGCCTCGGAGCTCCGGCCTCCAGCAGCCAGGACGGAGCCCATGACAGGAACCACGCTCTGGCACTTGGCAGGGTCCTTGAGGGAGACTGCAGTCAAAGCCTGCGCCAGCGACGCGAGGCCCTGGTTCGCGTTCCATAAGTTGATGCTCGCCTCAGCGTCTCCGATCTCCTTGAGGGCGACCTGCCAAGCAGAGCCCCTGGAAATCAACGTCTCCTTGGCTTCCTTCAGCAGCACCTTCGCCTCGGACAGCTTCTGCGTCTGGAGGGTGTTGTCCAACTTCGCGTAGTTCTTGTCGACGGTGGCCCCGTGCACGTACTCCTCGAGTTTCTTCGTCAAGTCGGCCTCGAAGTCCTCCCAAGAGCCAGGCCGACACTCAAGGTGAAGTTTCGCCACTGACTGGACGGCCGCCAACATGTGCCCCCCATCTGCAAACTCGGATAACGTCATGCTCTTCAGCTTGTGATGGTGGGAGGCGACGATGGGCAGCCACTCCTTCGTCTTCGCGAAAAACTTGTGGTACTCGTCCTTCATCTCGGTGTAGTCGGTGGACCGCCTGACCAGCAAGGCGAGATGACGAAGGCACGCCTTGCCAGGCCCGCTCTCTACGCAACCCGTCAAAGCAGACACGGCGTCATCGTACTGGGTCACCTTCGGGTCGATGAGACTCAGCAGCGCTTTCCACGAGGTGAGCAGGGTGGTAATGAGCACGTCGTAGTCCTCATCGTCGACGACGTTGTCGTCCACCCAGTCGAGCCAATCCACGCATAGCCTCTTCAAGGCGGCTTTGCCAGACTTGCCATTGGAGATGCGCGTGTTGAACACTTCAATCATGAGGGAGTCGGACATCGAGATCTTGTCCATCTTGGATCCGTCAATGGTGTAGACGCGCGGGTCGCGCGGCTTGAACGTGGCATCGTCGTTGTCGGTTGTGTTCCATGGGGCGACCACCCTGAAGAATTCCGGGGCCGAGCAACTGCCCGCGAAGATCATGTTGCCGAATCGCGTCTTCAAGAGCTCGTTCTTGATAGTGGACCTCACGTCCTCGCCGCTGGTTTCGATGACGAGGAGGTGCTGGTCGAGCTTCTCGGGGTTGATGTTCTTGATTGGCTTTTCCACCAAGGCGCAAATTGCCTCGGCGAGCTTGCGATGGGCATCGAGCTCCTCAACCAGCTCGGCATCGCCAGGGATGGCCTTGTCCAGGATGGCCGTGACAGCATCCCTGGCCCACCGAATTTCTCTGCCCATGGAATCACCATTCCAGCACCTCTCAAGATTGAGGGACCCCTTCCTCCGCTTGACGAGGTCGTAGCTGTCGGACTTGTCGGGTGGACTCATCGCCGGGGTGGTGGACCTCCGCGCTGCCTTCCCAGCGCCAGTCTTGGGCCTCTTGGACTCGCTCTGGTCGCCGCTGTAGTGCGTCATGGAGTCGCGCAGCGCGGCTGGGTTCAACACGGGGGCACCTAGGACTGACGGGCTTGGGCTGTGTGCCGAACCAGGCATATCAGGCACCCTAGTCGAGCCTTCGCCCAGCGACGACGCACCATCATCACCTCCGAGAGGAGCATCCTTGCTCTTCTTTGCGTCGATCACCTTCTTGTAGTTCCCACCCTTGAGCTTCAGCGACTCCACAGTGTGCGCCTCGGTCCTCGCTTTGGTGAGGACGTGCTTCCAGAGGGGGTCCTTCGTCTTGGCATCGTTGACCGCGTAGTCGAATGCTTTCTTGGCCTGGCCCGCGAAGAGCTGCGATTCCTGCGTCATCTTCGGCGTGCCCTTCTCGATGGTCATCGTGGTGGACACGTCAACCTCCAGGTGCGGCCTGCTGGGGTTCGGTATCAGGATCCCTTTGAAGGAGTTGCCCTCTGCATCGACCAGGTCGCCGAGCCGCAGGCCGACCTTGTCGGGCTCGTGGCCGCCCATGGCCGCAATGACTTGCTGGCGGGTCAAGGCAACCATCGGCTTGGTGACCTTCACCTCGAGGGACTTGGTGTCAACCACGTCGCTTGCGAAGAACGAGCGCGTTGCCCCGTCCTCGACCTGTCCAGCCTCCTGCCACTCCTTCTGGATCGTGCTGCCCTCGTCTTGAATGCCTTCGATGACGACGCAGATGTCACCGTAGGTGGTGAACGCCGACGTGTAGCGCTTCCAGCACTTCTGGCAGACATCGACCTGGCATTCAGAGACTGCCTCACCGCCGTCACAGCACCCGCAGAGGCCGCAGCAGAAGCCGCAACTGGCCCTCAACCGCTTGAGGTTTCCAGAACACAGGGCACCTGGCTGCGGTTTGGTGCGTTCCCTTTTCTTGCCTCCACCGCCACCGCCAGTATAACCCTTTCCCCTCAGCGACATGGCGGCTCTGGGCTGCGGCAGGGCGAAGGGTGGCCTGGACGTTACTCCATCAATGTAGCGCAACGCGCGCGCCCCCTTGTGCTAGGTCCAAAACACCTTTGCAACGCAGACAATGGTTGATGCTAAGATGGGTTCGAAGGTCCTGCCCAAAGACGGGGGGTCTCGAACCTGGGCGGGCGAGCTCACCGAACCTGGCCCGAAGAAGTACCGCAAACGCACGGCGCCTCCGTGCAAATTCTGTAGTCTATTCATACGTGCTCCGACGTGTTCCTACGTGGTCCAATCTGTTCCTACATGTTCCTATGTTTGCCTAGCTGCTCTTATATGTTCCTATGTATTCAAATGCCGACGTATTCCTATGTATTCCTAGCGGTGCCTACATGGTCCCAGCTGTTCCTAGCTACTCCTACCTATCCCTGTCCATTCCGACCTCAATATTCTTACCTATTGCGAGCTATCTGTAGTTATTCAAGGCTATTCAGACATGTTCATAGCTATCTCTACATATTCCTACCTGTTCCTAGCTAGACTGACCCATTCCTACGTATTCCGACATATTCCTACATATTTCTGCCTACCCCCACCTAAAGCAGCGAGGAGGGGAGCCACTGGAGCACCCCTTGGGCGAGGAGGGCTCGGAGGAAGGACAGGAGGGGGAGAGGAGGAGAAGGAGAGGATGAGGAGACTCCAAGCACAGCCGCTCAAGCGTTCAAGCCGCCAGGTCGTGGCCACTGGGCCTTCGGCCGAGGCTCTCCTCACCCTACAACGCCCGCGGGTCATCGGCCGTGGCACTGGGACGTCGGCTGAGGCACTCCACTTCGGCCGTGGCCACTAGGTATTCAACCCACCAGGTCGTGGCCACTGGGTCTTCACCCTACAACATCAGCGGGGCCCACGCCGTCGTCGGCGCTGTCCTGGATGATGGAGGGCTCCGAGTCGTCGTCGCAGTCGGCGCCATCGTCCTCGCTCGGGTTATCGATCCTCCTCATGTCCTCGGCGATCGTGGCCTTGAGCAGCAGGTGTCGCGGCACCGCAGGGATGGCGTAGTCTTCCCCGCGGACCTCCGCAGGGGACAAGACAGAGTACAATGGGACAAATCAGAGTACAAAGGGACAAGTCAAATCACAAGTTTAGGGGGCAAGTCAGAGCACAGGGGACAAGTCAAGCACAATTCCCTCAAAGAGTAGGAGGTCGCTGACCTTGATCAGAGAAATCAACAGAGTAGGAGGCCAACCGAGTAGGAGGTCCCCAGTGGAATAGTGAAATCAACAGAGTAGGAGGTCGCTGACCTTGATCACCTTGGGCGGCTGCGCATTGGCCTTCTTGCTGTGAACCTTCAAGAAGCCAGGGATGACGACGACGCCCCTGGTCTTCACCTCGTCACAGACGACGTCCTGCAGCGCCTGCATGACGCGGCAGACGTCCCTGTAGGAAACCTCCCTTTCCTCGGCAAGGTTGGGCTCCCCGCCGATCCATAACGTCGTCTGCTTGGCAATCTTCAAAAAGAGCAAGCTCTGGTCGAGCGCGCAACGGGCGTTGGCGCGAGCAGGCCTCGGCGCCGCGGCAGCGGGCCCGGGCTCGGCGCCCTCGGGCGGGCCAGGCTCCGCAGGCTGGATGTCCTCGGGCGGGCCCCCCTGCGAAGCCATCTCGGGGCGCGCGGCAGAAAGGGGAAGGTGCGGTGAGGCCCTATGCCTTCGGAGCTCGGGCGCTCGATCATCGAAGCCTTCGGAGAGCGGGCCAGGTGGCAGGAAGTCTGGATCCCGCTGAGTGGGCAAGAGGCTGGATCCCACTATGTGAGGCCACCAAGGCTGAGCGCACCAAGTGGTCCCACCATGTGGGGCCTACAGTGAGACCCCACTATGCAAGAGGCTGGGCCTCACTATGTGGGACCCCGATCTCGGCGCACCCCTCACGCAGATCGTCTGGCGTGGACGTGACTCGCCGAAGCCTATGGATGGGGAATGTGGTGCAAGGGGCATCACCTCAACTATCGACGACCCCCCGCCCCCTGTCATGGATGGACCCATGTGGCCACGTCCACGCCATCAGTGTACCAGAGACGTACCCAACCCATTTGGACGAACTGGCAGGACCCTAGAAGGAAACCCACGGGGCCCTAGCAGGACCAACCAACCAACCAGCCAGTGCGCCACGGGGCCTGGCAGGTTGTAGGCCGAAGGCCTAGACGAGTCAAGCAAGGGCAATCAACGGACTTCCCAGAAGCTCACGAAACTGCCAGGACACGAGCAGGGCCAACCAACCAACCAGCCAGCAACCCACGGGGCCTGGCGGGTTTTAGGCCGAAGGCCTGGACGATTCCACGAAGGGCAATCAACGGACTTCACAGAAGCTGGAAGAAACTGGCAGGACACGTGCAGGACCAACTCACCAACCAGCCAGCACGCCGCGGGGTCTGGGAGATGTTCGGCCGCAGGCCTACGCAATTCAACGAAGGGCAATCAACGTAAAGTACAATTGCAATGAAGCGTGCACGGTTCCTCTCGCACAATGGCAATGAACGCAGAAGTACATCAATCGTCGGACATTGCAATCAACAGCGTGAAGAAAGACAAGGCAATCAATCGTGTTATCGGACAACCACCTCATATTCCCCGATGAGACAAATCATCCCCGAGGACAAGGCAATCAATCGTCGGACAAGGCTAAGGCGTGTGAGACTTCAACATCAAGATGCACCACAACAGCCTGAACACCAATGCGCCCCAAGACAGCCAACCAACCAACCAACCAGCTAACGAACTTCAACCAGCCTGCGACAGCCTGAGGTGGCCCCAAGACGGCCTTGAGATGGCCCCGAGACTGCCGACCAACGAACCGACTAACCAGCCAACCAACCAGCCCCATGGAGACCCCCACGGTAGCAGTAGAAGTAGGAGTAGTAGAAGGAGGAGTAGTAGTAGTAGGAGTAGACGTACTTCTACTCTACTACTACTGAGTCCTAGTCTACTAGTAGAACTAGTACGTCTTCTACTACTAGTAGTAGTCTACTAGCCCTAGTCTACTACTACTAGTAGTATTACTAGTAGTAGTCTACTACTACTACTAGCCCTAGCCTGCTACTACTAGCCTACTACTACTACTACTACTACTACTACTACTACTACTACTACTACTACTACGACTACGACTACCACTACGTCTACTAGTCCTACTACTTCTAGTAGTAATAACATGCGTACTTCCATTCTACGTCTACTAGTAGAAGTGTACTCCTCCTTCTACAAGTAGAAGTAGAAGTAGGAGTAGAAGTAGTAGAATAGGAGTAGGAATGTACTTCATACCGCTCCCTGTGCGGTAGGAAGGCAGACAGGGGGAACGTAATAGGGGGGAGGTACCAACTGGCGGCAGCGGCGCGCCGTCGGTCGGCGCCACGGGGCACTGCTTAGCAGCGAGGTAAGGGCCCTTCGCAATCCGCGCTCTCAAAAGAGGGGTAGCGCAAGGCCCTTACCACGACCCCTGCGGCGAGCCTGTGGCGCGCTTGCCATCCGTGACCCCCATGCGGTGCCCGATGGGAGGGAACCCGAGAGACTCCCGAACCCCCGAAAGAGCCCAGCTGGGTTCCCTAGCGCCCTCGGGGTCCATGAGAAGCCCTGGGCCCCGTGAGCCCCCCCCCAAAAAAAAAAAAAAACGCTTCGGGGAATGAGAAAGGGGAAAGGCAGGAGTTGGTGGGTTTTTTTTTGCATCAGACGCTGCGCACGCACATCACGCCTCCATCGCGGAGGGGCTGCCAAAAAAATGAAAGGCTCGCCGAGCAGGCGAGCGCAGGCGGCGGTTCGGCGGCAAGGGGAGTGCATCCACAGCGCAGCTAGCCAGGCATGTGCGACATATTCTAAAATATTTTAAAATAGCGTCGCAGGAGGGGGGGGGGGGGGGGGAAGGCAACCGCGGAGGGGGGGGGGTGGGGGGTTTGCAAAAATCCGAGCCGCATGGAGAGGGTGGGAGGGGACTTTTGCGAAAATCGCATGCGGCAGAGGGCTGAGCAAACTCCTTCACCAGAAAAGGGGGGAGGGGGGGGACTTTGGAAAATCCCGAGCCCACGCGCGCGCCTGCCCAGCTGATCTCGCGGCGCCTGGGATAGATCGGCGCCGAGGCAGATGTAAACTAGCGCGCGCCTGGGTAGAGCGGTGGAAATCTTAGGCTATATGAAAACGCGCCTGGCTGCCGCAGGTGCCCATCTTGGCGCACGAAGACGCAACGTGGCAGCTGGGACATGCAAACTAGGGGACGGTAGATTATACCACCCTCGGCAAAGGTAGCCTGCGAAGTACGTTCCGAAATACGTCTCCAAGTACCACCGAAAACAGCCCCGCCGCTCGAAAGTACTGCGCGAAGTACCCCGCCCCGACACAAGTACCTTCCAATGTACCCAGCCAGCCCAAAAGTACCGTCCAAAGTACCGTTGCCTGCACAAAGTACATCCCGACGTACTGGCCCAAGGCACAAAGTATTTTCCAAAGTACTGGTCCCAGGTACAAAGTACATCCCGAAGTACTTGTCCCTGGTACAAAGTACATCTCAAAGTACTGTCGCAGGTACAAAGTACGTCCCAAAGTACTGGTCACAGGTACAAAGTACAATCCAAAGTGCATCCCAAAACACATCCCAATGTACCTCCCAAAGTACCGTCGCCTGTAGAAAGTACACCCCGAAGTACTAGTCCCAAGTACAAAGTACATCCCAAAGTACGGGCCCCAGGTACAAAGTACATCTCAAAGTACTGTCGCAGGTACAAAGTACGTCCCAAAGTACTGGTCCCAGGTACAAAGTACAACCCAAGGTACCCCGACGATTTGTCGAAAGTGCAAAGTACGTCCCAAAGTAGTGCTCCCAGGTACAAAGTACATCCCAAAGTACTAGTCCAAGGTACGCCCCACAATTCAATGTGTCGGTCCAAAAACCAAGAAGTATTCGCGCGCGCGCCATGCGAACCAGTGATTTGGAGAAGTACACGCCATCGGCTGGGATAGCGAACACGGCGCACTGCACAACACTGCAATCGTTCGAGATACCAACCAGGGTACCGCGCGCCTTCTGCACATCCAAAGTACCGCATGCTGCCATATGCTCCGCGCCCGCGCAATATGCGACAGCTACCCCAGTAGTACTTCGCGGCTCAGAAGCCCGCCATGCAGCCGCGACCGATGTAGGCGCCGTGCAACTGAGCGGCAAACAAATCGTCGGCAATGCGCGCGCTACGCAGATGCCGCGCCAGGGCCGCATGAGCAACCATGCATTGGGGGCGCAGATCGAATTAGCGATTGGCACCTACCTAGACCTACTCGGCGCAGCTGGTATGCAAAACAATCTTTTGCGCAATGCACGCCAGCCGCGCACAAAAAAAACTAATGGCTGACCGCGTCAAATGCGCGGCCAGACAGGCCAACGCTCCTTTCGTGCGCACTACGTTGATACTGACATCTTGAGCGCTGTTTTGGGTTCCATAGCGCCTTCCTTGAATCGATGATGTGTCAGGTACCTGATCAAAACACAATTGAACTTTATAATTTCTACTGGGCCGAGGGGGGGTGGGGGCGGGTCGGCGAGGACGGGGGGTGAGTTACGGTTCGCCACTCGCTGCGGCGCTTTAGAAATCTGGTGTTCGAGCCAACGCGCGCGAACACCCGACTCTCAACAGAGAGCAGGCTCTCGAACCTCAGTTTGAGCCACGCTGAAAAAGGAGGAGGGCGACGAGGAGGGGAGAGAGGGAGAGGGAGGAACGATAAGAGGGAGGGGGGATAGTTGAGCAGAACGAGAGAGGTAAAAGGAGCAGGGGAGGAGGGACGGTGCGGGGGAGGAGGAGAAAGGGAATGAGAATGGAAATGGGGTCGAGGAGGGAAAAGGGGAGGAGGGGGAGGGAGGAAGGCGAGAAGGAGGGGAAAGGCGGGGGGGTAGAGGGTGAAGCAGGAGGGCGGAGGGAGGGAGAAGGAGGAGGGAGGAGAGGAGGGAAGAGGATGGCGGAGGGAGAAGGGAGAGGAGGCGCGCGCGCGCCAGGGAGGGAGGGAAGGAGGGAATGGGGGTGCACGGAGAGGAGGGAGAAGGGGGGGAAGGGGGAAGGAGGAAATGAGAGGAAGGATGAAAAGACCCAAAGCCCTCCAAGACAACCCCAGACAACCCCCCTAGACAGCCCTCCAAGACAACCCCCCCAGACAGCCCTCCAAGACAATCCCCAAGACAACCCCCCCAGACAGCCCTCCAAGACAATCCCCAAGACACCCCCCCCCAAGATATACCCCCAAGACAACCCCCCAAGACAACCTCCCAAGACGAACTGCCCAAATCACGGCCGTGCTACGCGAAGCGCAAGGATATCCTCATCCTCCCTCCTCCGCTCTCTCAGAAACAACGTTGAAATTTTCCCTCAATCCATGATCGAGGCCGATTCCGCAGCCAATGCGAATGAAACTCCAACGACCCAATGAATCCTCGGGGAGCGTGTCACCAGCTTCAGCATAGGGGTCATTGCCCGTCAACCGAATGGCAGCCGCGAGAACACTCTCAGTGAGGACCTGGGACTCCGACCCAGGATCGTACGAATCGTCGTGGATCTCGATCGGGTGCTCTGGGTGCTGGCCGGGCGCGTCGTTGCCATCGGGCCTCTGGGTGCTGGTCGGGCGCGTCGGGTGCTGGTCGGGCGCGTCGTTGCCATCGAGCCTCATCCTGGCTGCCTGGGGCAATATCTCTAGGCTGCCAACGCGGTTCAGCAGCGCACGGCCATCAGAACCCATACTCGAAGACTTCTTGGACAGCCACTGCGTTGCGGGCACTACTGGTGATGGCGAGATGCGCGCTGGCACTGTCGGTGGTGCTGGTACTGGTGATGGCGCGATGTGCGCTGACACTGTCGGTGCTGGTACTGGCGGCTGCTGTGCCGAAGCTGCTGAGCCAGCAGCTGGCTCGGCTGTCAACGCTCTCGGTGATGCTGACGGGCGCGGCGACGAAGCTGCTGAGGCAGCAGCTGGCTTGTCGGCACGTGAACCTGCGTGACAAAAAATACACTGACTGAAGGGGGAGGGCGGATGTGCAATCGATCTGGACTCGTTGAACTTTACTTGCGCTCCCGTTGGCGTTTGGGCTGCAACGAATCCAAACCGATCCAGTACAGCATGCTAACCCCCCCCTTCTGGTCAGATACCCAGGGACCTGGCTCTGGCACGATACTGTTGGGGCCCTCGCCTGCTGGGCCCAGCTGAACAGGGCGGGATTCCTGATGCACTTGGGGTTCCCCTGTTGGACACGGAGCGACGAGCTTAATCTCTGTAGGCAGCATGAAACGGAAGCTCCTATTCTGGAGTTCTGGCGGCAGGTTCCCGATCTCCAACTTGATTTTGAGGTTCGGGTTATCAATGTCAGCAGATGACATGGCGGCGTACTTATGTAGCACGAGGTCTGGGATCTACGCACGCGCGCTGCCCACCAATATTCTGCTTGGGCCTATGTCAGTTTACGCGCATGCTTACACAACCCCAAGTAAGTTCACATGTATGTTTAGGTCTATGTAAGTTTACATCCTGATTTGGCAATCGCCAACCAACCAACCAACCAGCCAGCACGCCACAGGGTTTTAGACCTAAGGCCTGGACGATTCAAGGAAGGGCAATCAACGGACTTCCCAGAAGCTCACGAAACTGGCAGGACACGTGCGGGACCAACTAACCAACCAGCCAGCACGCCGCGGGGTCTGGGAGATGTTCGGCCGCAGGCCTACACTATTCAACCAAGGGCAATCAACGTGAAGTACAATTGCAATGAAACGCACACGATTCAATTCGCACACTGGCAATCGAAGGATGGGAGGAATTGAGCAAGGATGAGGGTGAGGGAGAGAGGGCAGGGCAAGAGAGAGCAAAGGCGTGGGCGGTAGTGATGGTGAGGACGGATTCGCATCACTGTCACCATTTGTATGGATCAAGGCGCTGCATCTGGCTCTGAATCCACATCAGCGCCTGCAACAAGGGGCCGCTCCTTCCCGAGCAACCCCGCTGCGAGGGGACCGAGTGTATGGAAATATCGACGAGCAGCCTTCCTCTCCGCCCAAGTTGGTCTGACGTTGTGCTTGTGATCGTGGTTCGTGTGAGCTTGATGGTGCATGCCCAACCAAGCAACGAGAAACCCTATAGGCCGTCCCTGGGCCTTGCGACCACCCGCATGGGACGTCCGCGTCTTGTTGCATAACTTACCACCTCCGTGGTGAGCGCAATAGGCTATGAAATCTCCCTTCTTCGCGTTGAAGGCCAGCGTGCCACCAGGGACGAGGATGCTCTCGTCGTGCTCACCTGCTGCCCCGAGTACTGGCCCAGGCGGAGGTGGTGGTGGTGGCGGTGGCGGAGGTGGTGCTGGAGGCGGTAGCGGAGGCGGAGGCGCTGGCGGGTCAATCGGCGTCGACGGGTCATCGTCGGAGCCGCCGCAACCGCCAGGATCGACAGGCTCCTCTTCGCCTTCTCCAGGCCGAGCTGGCCCTCAAGGTCAACGCTGGAAGCTTTGGATGATGGGGAAGAGCTCGGGAAGTCTGGGAACTCGCCACAGTGTTCTAAGTCCAACAAGACATCCCCGTGCACGTCCTTCACGTCACCAGAATTCGTGGAGGAGCACTCGGCCTCCTCGTCCAGCAGAGCGCCACCGGAAGCGCAAGGAGGGTCGTGGTGCCCATCTTCGTCTGGATCCTGCTGCGACTGCCCATCGCCGCCTCCGTCGGATTCATCAGCATCGCCACCGCAGTCTCCAGGGGCGTCGGGGAGAGGGACGAGGTCCCAGCCAGACTCCACCTGCTCCCCCTTCGCCTTCTTCCCTCGCTTCTTCTTGACCTTCGCCCAGGGGGGCAACCACACAACCCGACAGACGGGCGCGCCTGTATCCACGGGTGGCTCCATAAGCTGAACGTCGACGCAGTCGGCTGTGATGGTACCCAAGGGGGCGCACTTCCAAGATACAGTGTAGACGCACGCGCACCAGCGCAGTGCTCGGTCAAAATCAATCATCGCCCGCCACGAACTTGAAAAATCTTGAGTGGCCGTCAGTCGAGCACTGGATGGCACCACGAAGTCTCCAGAACTGAAATCGCAACTCATCCTGTGAAAGTCCGATCTCCATGGTGATAGACTCTGGTGGTCAATGTGGTGCCAAACCCCTTCAGCAAGCGGAAGCCCATCGATGAAACTGTCGGCGTCGAGATTCAAGTCCTTGGCCTCTTCCTCCGTCGGCTGCCGCTGGCCAAACAAGAAAATGAAGCCTTCTGCTTTGGGTTGGAGCTGCTTTCGCATGATACCAGGTGGACAAGCACGCTTCAGGGCGACATCAAGTCCATCGATGAACTTCTTTACGTCGCGTCCAGCACCTGTGCATACGCAGAAGCCCACCCTGATGCAAACCGCGGGCTTGGGCTCGTCGTCATCCCACTCTGGACGATCAACGTGGCCGACTGTCTCGTGAAATCCAGACCAGATGTTTGCTAAGACATCGGTGAGATTGTTCCTAGTAACTTCATCGCCGCATGACAGGGCCCTCTTCACCCTTTCACTGATGTCGAGGGACTCCCACACGAACGACGTCAAGGAGGCTGAAGATGAAGTGGATGGGATGAACTCGCCACGCCGATGTGCCGAAACATCCATCTGCCCGAAGATAGACTGAACCAATTCTTGGCCTCCCGTGTCGTACCACCTGACAAGGGCATCGTCGATCTTTTTCCCTTCCATGCGCAAGCACGCCGCCTCCAAACGAAGCTGGCGGTTCAAGTCGACGATGTTGGCCATGGATGTCTCGATTGCGGCAGCGCTGCCACTGAAGCTGCAGACGTCCATCGGCACGGCCAGGGCACTCTCACCAGCTGCGGAAGCAATGTCGCACAACGCCTTCCTGCCCTCGGCCATCTCCTGCAGCGCGATCCTCGTCCTGTCTCTCGCAACTCTCCTCATGGCGCGCCTGGTCGTCGCCGAACGGGCGGGTTGCGCCTGCTCTCGCTGCCCTGGTGGCAACGGCGCCTCGCTTGGCATACTCGGCCTTCTCCTCTGGGCTCAACGCAGCGTGCGCCAAGGATGCCTCGTGCAAGTCTGGGCGCCCTGACGTGCCCAGCGTGCGCTCTCTGATGGAAGCTCGCCAAGCGCCACCGTGCCCTCTGCTGCGTCTCTTCGGGCCCTCGGCGCCGCTCGATGGAGTAATGGTCTTCAGTGCCGTCTTCCGTGCTGGTCGAACAAAGCCACTCCGCAGTCGTCGGCCCTTCTTCCTGAAGACCTGGCAGATCCTCTGGGCTGAGAGGCGCTTGATGTGCAAGGCGTGCGTCTGCACGCTCAGCCCAACCAGAGCCCTCCTGATCGTTGCGTGGCTGGCCTCCACGCTCGCCGTCTCCCGGGGCGTGGCCGACGCGACGTGAAGCAACTCCCCGATGCATTCAACGGAAGCCAGACCATCGGGGCTCTCAGCCGCGTACTTGCTGATGATGGCCTTGCTCCAACCGTCCTTGAGGTCCTCGCAATCGTTCACGATCCCCGTTGCCAACTCAGGCTCCCCAATCAAACGGAAGAGCTTGAACGGGCAGCCTTGGTGGAGTTCCCTGAGGCCGTTGCACATGCACCCCAGCTGGCTCAGCATCAAGAATGCGCGCGTGCGCAACGTTGAAATGCGGCAGCTGACTGGCACGATATCCCACTCGCGCGAGGCGCACATCACCGTCCGCAGGCAGTCGAAAAAGTCCGTCTCGTTCACGCTGCAGCTTGCTGCGATCAAAGGACAGGCGTCCACAATCATATCGGGGCCGATGCCAGACCTGTGCTGCAAGTTGCGGAAGCTAATGCGCCTGCGATGGACCTCGCCTGCCCGCTTCAAGTACGAGTTCATGATTTGAAGAAGAGGCTTCAAGATGCGACGAATGAGAATGAGGTGGACTTGGGGGAAACACTTCCACAACCACCTGACCCCATACGCACGGTGCTTCGACTCGTCCTTCCGCCGATCGTCGAGGGTGATCTCATTCTGCTGCGCTGCCTTCCCACCCTCTTGCTGCCCGCGAGCGCCTGCGCGTGCATCGTCCTCATCCTCGCCAAGCTCGAGATCTGCGAGATGCCCCCCAGCGCCGTTCAAGTTCTCTAACATGCCGAGGGCGAAATTGCGCTCCAGCGGATCCCCGAGGTCAGTCTTGTCGAAGCCAGTCCACTCGACGAAGGTTCGCGTGAGGAGCCCGTGGCAAAGCTCCAGCAATCCTAACCAGTCCGCGCACTCGTCGAAGCCTGTCCATCGACTGCTGGGCCACACAGGCGGTTTGCCATTGGCCACGCAGGCAACGAACAATGTGATAAATTTTGAAACGCAATCCTCTCTGGATTCGCAACATCCCTGGCAGCAGTGCTCCACGATGCTCGTGTCGGACCAGCGACCGTTGGCCAAGGAAGCGATGGCGGATCGCCTCAGCCGCATGCTGCCCGAGGTGGGCTCGAGGAGCGTATCCAGTACCATAGTGTTGTGCTCAATGCCTGCGCGCGAGGGCCTGGTGTTCTCGTGGTGCACCAAGTCCCTCGAGATCACGCGCCGCAATTCCGAGCGAAACTGTCGCATCGCATCCGACGCGCAGAGTGCTCTCGCAACATGGGCCATCATGCTGGTGCGCAACTTGACCTGAAGAAAAACAGTTTTGTAGAAGCCGTACACCCGATGTATCTCGCACAATATTTTCAAAGTGCTACTCGTGGCCACTCGCTCTCTGGCCAAGTTCCGCTCGTATCGTTTGATGGAGCTAGCCCCGTCGGTGGTGACGACTCTCTGCACGCGCTCGAACAAAGCCGCGACGTCGGCCATCATCGGGGAGCTCCGATCTAAGGACTCGTACAGCGCCTCCGCGGTCGTTCGGGCCATCGACTGTATATGACAATCCATTGGCATCTGAACTGAGACCATGCCGGGGTCAGGAATGTCAAACAACATCGCATACATCATTTGCGTGTTGCGGAGCTTGGCCACGTGGGACGTCTCGCAAGTGCAGCTGATGGGCACCAGCTGCTTCGGCCGAACAACGCCATCTGCAGGAAATCCGTTCGCAGCAGGTGCAGGAAGATGATCACGGTCAGCGAGCCTCGTGTACATTGGTGTCTCGTCGTACCTCAACAGCTCTGTAAAGGTGACGGCCCTGCCACCCAGCTCTCGAACTTCTCGAACAAGGCTGGAACACATTGAGCGGGCATCGCACCACTGCACCAGCAACGATGCGCAGGCCGTGGCGCACAAAAACTTCTCAGCGCTCTCGCGACGCATGCCAAATACATCGCGACATTCAACAAGCCAAGGGAGGATCGACGTCTTCTCTTTCAGGAGGTACTCACCAGCACGGCCCAAGGTCTCCTGCGGGGCATCGGCCGATGAGCCAACGCGAGCCACGGCGAGCGCACTCAGCCTCTCAACGCACAGCGCGGCATCCAGCTCCAACTGCTTCTGCCGTGCGCGATGTCCTGCGGCGGGCGCGAGAGGGAGATCGGCAGCACCACCAACACCTGCAGCGGGCGCGATGGGGGAGATCGGCATCACCAACACCTGCAGGGAGTGCGAGGGGGAGATCGGCATCACCACCAACACCTGCAGGGAGTGCGAGCTCGGAATCACCACCCTCACCTGCAGGGAGCGGCGCGGGAGCGCCAGCACTCAGACGCCACAACTGCTGGCGAGCCTGCTTCAAGGCCAGCCTCCCTGGCGCCCACGCGACCGACCTTTTCTTGGCCGATCCAGCTCGTTCGAGCTCGTCTACCGTCAACCCGTCTGCGAACACGTCGGGCCGCCCCTGGGCCGAAGGCGCGGGCTCCCCGCCAGGCTCGTCCTCGCCAGGCAAGGCGACCTCGTCGGGCTCGCCCTGCGAGCCCACGCCTCCGTCGGAGGGCAGGGGGCTCACGGTGACCTGCCCCCAGCCGCCATCCTCGCTGGAGCTGTCGTCCCCGGCGACGGCCCCCCAGCCCTCGTGGCCGAGCATCGGGGCCCGAAACGTTTGAGCCAAAATGGTTACGGGGTGATGTTGATGATGATGATGTTGACGATGACTTACGGGGGCGACGGGGTTTCAACGCAAGAGAGGGCCCCGACAAGAGCTCCAAGATGCACCGCGTTTCAATAAGAAACCTCCTCCTCGCTCCCCCTTTCGCTTGCTCCTCTTCCAACCCATCCGAATCGTCCCATTCTTACCTCGCGCCATCCTCATTTCCCTCCTCCCCCTCCCCCTCCTCCCCCTCCGTGTTTTCGCCTTGCCCCCCCTCGCGTTTCCCATCCTTCGCGTCGGATGAGGGCGCCGGGATGCGGGAGAGGAGGAGGGAGGGAGGGAGAATGATAATGGGGTAAAGATGAGGCTAAGATGTGGAGGAGAGGCCTAAGGATGAAGTAACACTGCGGCAGAAGTTTGTTCAGTTGAACCGTTTGCGCCATCCCCGCCGCGGTTTGACGCCGAAGGGGAAGCGTATCCCTTTGATGCGACCACAACAGTCGCCGTTCCTATGACCACCACTACTACCACCACTGGCGGTCACTACGACTACCCCTACTAGTATCAGCTACGACTGCTACCACTACTACCTCCGCAACGGAGGCCAGTGGTATTGTTACAACCACTACAACGACGAACGCCAATATAATGGATCAAACACTACTAGGTCGAAAAGAGCGCACGTTCTGCGAAATGTCTGGCCGCGACAATGCTTCATAAGCCAAATGCGTTGTTGCGCTGGCTACTACTTCTTCAAGGGTTATGCACTTTGTTTGCGGAGGCTGAACTACTCGAGAATGCGTCTGTTGTTTGACGCGCAGTATTTCGAAAGTACTTCTTATGATCGTAAACTACATCAGGGCCAAATTTCGCCCTACTTGTGATGCTACTTTGAAACGTACTTCAAAGCTCCGCCCCTACTTTGAAACCTACCTTAGATCATATCTCAAACCCTACTTTGCCTGTTTCAACATAACCCCAGCTGTAGCAGGTCCCGGCTTTCACAATGCTCTACTTATTCCGCGGCTCCCACACGCGCAGCTCGAGCTCTTGCAACCCGAGCAGCTCCCTATCATCAGCCATGAGGAGATCGTCAAAGGCCGCGTCCAGGCGGTCGCCATCACCAACGCCACCTCGCGCAACTCCATGGTCATCATGAACGTCCACAACTACGAGATTGACGCTCGGGGTCGCGAGCGCATCCAGCGCTCATGACACATGCACCGCGCGTGGGCGGAGGCCAACTACCAGCACCGTACCTTCCTCGCTCTGGGCGATTTCAACACGGCCAGCCGCCCGCCGAACAGCTTCTTCCAACCTCGACCACAGAATGCACGCCTGGCACTGGACAATAGCGCGCGTCAGCAGCAGCCCTTTTGGAAGGCCCTCTGCGACAGCATGCTCGAGATCGAATCGGACCTCCCGGCGCGCTTCAACAAGGCTGACTTCGGGAGCCTTGAGACGGGGGTCAGTGCAGACGGGGGTCAGCCAGGGCGCCAGATCCTGCAGGATCCTGCGAAGACCCCCTCGGGCTGACCCGGGTTTGGGAGCCGCTCGTGGCCGCCAGGCGGCCGCGCATATTGGCTGACCCGGGTTTGCGAAGACCTGCGTTGCAGTTTTTTTTCCTGCATTGCAGTTTTTGGTTTCCTGCTGACCCGGGTCTGGATTGACCCGGGTCAGAAGATCCCTGATGACTACTCCGCGTCGGCCATCGACAGAATCTTCATCAGCTTGCCGTCGCACGCGATGCTCGAGCTCACTTCCTGCGTCAGCATCGCACGCGACGCTGCCATCCTCTCGGATAGCCTCCTCAGTGACCACGCCATCGTCTCGTACTCCATCGGCATCAAGCCGAAGACACCGATCGAGGAGCAGGCGATCTCGCCCGCGATCTTCCGCGACCCCTCGTACGCCAAGTACCTCCAGCAGCTGCTAGATCACACCGTCACGCGCCACGGGGCGATCGAGACCGGCTGGCGCGCACACAAGACCCTCATGGTCGAGGCTGCGAGGCTTGTCCGCGATGATTGGGTCAGCCGCGCTGCCGGCGAGATCGGCAAGTCAAACCACTCCGGCGGCCAGGTGATCACGGCACGCTCGATCTCGCGCGCGGTCTGGCGCCAGGACATTCGTCTTGCTCGCCGTCTGCAGTCCGCCACCGAGCTTGGCACCACGTTCCTCACCATCGACGACGGACACATCGCGCTCTCGGACGCTGCCGAGTTCGCCATGAAGTCTGCCGCGCTGCACCGTGACTTCGAGGCTAGGCAGCGATCTCTGGCTCAGCGCGCAGCCCAGCTGCCGCGAGGCTCCCCAGGAGCCATCGACCCCAAGAAGCTCAGAAAGATCACCCGTTCCTCCCAGCGCAGGGCCCTGCTCTGGGCCCCTTGGAAGCGCCGCCTGGCCCTCCAGGGAATCAAGACCACCGGTCCCGAGGGCCACCCAGGAATAGCCAGAGAGAGCTGCGCGGTGGCGGATGCCCTCCGCGCCCACTGGCGGCCCGTCGTCGAGCGCAAGCACGTCGATGTCGCCGAGGTCCAGCAGTGCATTGACCAGCACATGCCCAACCATCCCATCATCGACGTCGGCGCGCCCACCAAGGCGCACATCAGAGGCTTTCTGCTTCGCGCTGCGCCGTCCTGCGCCTGGGCCCGACCTCTTGCCGCACCGCGCCTGGCTTGCCATGGGCGCGTCTCTCGACCTGCTGGAAGACCTCGCTTGGCACCTCTGCTCCAACCCCGACTTCATCCACGACCTGAACGACTCTGACTTCGCGTTCCTGCCGAAGGGCGACAACCACACTGGCGAGCTTACCGCGGACCGCTTGCCTGAGGACACCCGCCCGCTGTCTCTCAAGAACACAGACATCAAGGCCATCGCAGGCGCGGCCAACTTCCTCATCAAATCCGCTGTGGCAGAGCGGACACATTACTCGCAACCGGGCTTTGTCGTGGGCCGCAACTTCACCAAGCACATCGTCAACCTCGACGCCGAGGTGCGCCGCGCTGGAGTTCGCCCTGATGCCGACAAGCACAAGCCCGTCTTCACCAGCTTCGACTTCGCGGCGGCGTTCCCTTCGCTCGGACGTGCATGGCTCTTCGCGTCGCTGGAGCGCTTCGGCGTCCCCGAGGGCCTCATGAGCCTCTTCCGCCAGCTGTGCCACGCGCCCAACAGTTTCCTCAAGGTCGATGGCGTTCGCCACTTCACGTTCCCGATTGAGTCTGGTGTGGCCCAGGGCTGCCCTGCGAGCGGCTCGGCGTGGGCGATCGCCATGGACCCGCTCGTTCGCCACATCGCCTCGTTCGTCGAGTCTGCCGGCGGCATGTCTGACTGCGACAAGGGCTACCTGGGCGTCTGCGCGGACGACGCTGGCCTCCTCACGTTCTCGTTCAGCACGCTGCGAGCTGCCTCTGAGCCCTTTGCCGCAGCTGAGGAGCTTGCGCTCCTCTCTCTGAAGCCCCGCAAGTGTGTCATCGTCCCGCTTTGGGCAAAGTCGTCGCCTGCCACCATCGCCCAAACGAAAGCGCTCCTGGCCGAGCTCTGTCCTCCCTGGGGCGGCTTTTTGGCGTCGGGGCGAGCCAAGTACCTTGGGGCCTTCCTCGGACCTGCGGCCACCCTTGCTCGCCAATGGCTCGCTCCTGGGCAGGACTGGTGGCAGCGCGGGAATACTCCTCAGGTTGCGCAGGGTGGCAGTGACGCCACCGTTTGCCTCCACAGCACATCAGTCGTTTCAACGCTCAGCTATGTCTCGCAGTTTTTCTCGCTCGATCTGAAGATTGCCCGTCGGGAACATTACATTTTCCATAAGATGCTCAGCCTGCCACCAAACACATTTCGCAACGTAGACCTCATTGCCATGGCGGGGTGGCGCCCGCCTCCTGTCCCTCGCTCAGCTCAGATTTCAACGGTCGCCGCTGCCATTCGTTCTGCCACTTACACGCTCCGAGGGGAATGGGAATCTTTCCACACCCGCCTGCGGGACACCGCGTGGGAGGAGAGTACAGCTCACACCTTCCATCGGTGGGTTCAAGGTCAGTGGTCCCCATTTTTCTGGGAAGAACCCGCGGCCATCGTCCAATTCTACCATGCTGTAGCGTGCGGCAAGAGTGCCGCCCCGTTCCCAGCAGCCGCAGTGGCCGCGGCGATCCGCGCAGCTGCCCGCGAAATTCGCGAGGCCCCGAGTGCTGAGCCACCGCGCCGCCCCAAGGTGCAGCGTGCGGTCGCGCTCGCACTGCAGCGGGCCCCCCTCCCTTCGCATTTCAAAGTCACGCTCGAGAAGCGCATCGCAGCCTGGGCCGTTCCTCAGCCACCACCGCCCCCAGAGCTCGCGACCCGCTGGGCTGCTCTGTCGAATGCCCTGCGCACCGTCCGTCCGAGCTGGCACTGGGCAGCGTACAAGACCCTCGCAGGCGGATGGACAACGACCCACCGCATGCACGTTCTCCAGCAGAAGACGTGTGTGTTTGGGTGCCCAGCGGCACCTGATTCAT
This sequence comes from Prorocentrum cordatum, assembly GCA_963575745.1. NCBI lineage: Eukaryota > Dinophyceae > Prorocentrales > Prorocentraceae > Prorocentrum > Prorocentrum cordatum. The sequence goes on from CAUYUJ010006780.1 coordinate 689,587, forward strand.
TCCCTCACTACCTCTCCTGCTCGGTCCTCTTGAGCCTCCTCTGGCCCCCCGACTCGCCCCCCCTCCGCAGCACGCTCGCACGCTGGGGCCTGGGCCCCGCTGCAGCATATCCGTCTGAACCCGCGAACGAGCTATCGTTGACGCGGACGATTCAGCGGATCGTGCTCGCCTTGCACATCTATAACAAACTGAAGCACGCCGCGCCGACCCCAGCCACAATTGCTGAAGGGTTGAGCGCCGCCAAAGCCCTGCTCTGGAAGTAGTCGCGGGTGGTCGGCCTGGAGCGGGCGGACATCTTGCCCTCGTCTCGCTTCGTGTCCGCTTGCCCTCGTCTCTTCCTCTTGGAGTACGTGCACTCCTCGCCCTCCTCCTCCTCCTCCTAGTCCTTATCCTCCTCCTCCTCCTCCTCCTCGCCAAGTCGCCGTTTGGGGGTCAACGTTCGCGTCGGCCCCTCGCGGCAACTTGGCGGGCGCCTTGGCCCCTTGGCCAAGGCGCCCGCTGCTCCTCCTGCTGCTTCTCCTGTTCCTCCCCGCGCCGCCCCGCGCCATGGGTGTGGCGCAGCTGCGCCGGGCGCAGAGGGCGCGTGCCGAGGCGCGGCACGTGCGCTGGCTGGTGGGCCCCCAGCAGGCCAGTGCCGCCCACCATACTCGACCTGATGGTGGGCATGGAGCAGCTCGCGAACCGCGCGCCGCTGTGCCTGAGGACCCTGCCGCTGAGATCACCGCCCTTCGCGCCGAGGTAGCGGACCTCCGCGTCCAGCTCGGGGAGCTGCGGTGCTTGATCACCGCTGAGGCCGTCCGCGTCATGACGACGCCCGCGCCTCTGCCTCGGGGCGCACATGCTGCACCTGCCCCACGGCCTGGCGATCGTGGAGATGGCGTCGCAGACGGACGCGAATGCGAGACTGCGCGGACCCGCAGCCGCAGCCCGCCTGCTGCTAAACGAGACCGCGCTGAAGAAGTTCCTGTTCGTGGCGAGGCTCCGCTTGCTGCGGAAGGAGATCGTGCTGAAGAAGTTGCTGTTCGTGGTGAGGCTCCGGGAGGCAAAGTTCCTGCTGGCTTTCGCCCTCGTGATCGTCAACCTGGTGAGGGTGGTCCTGGTGATCTCCTGCACCACCAGCCTGATGATGTTGGTCCTTGCGATCGTCAGGATCGTCTGCCTGCTGACGTGAAGGAGGAGCACCTGGGCAAGCCCCATGCTCACGACGTTCACGCCGTTCGCGCGCCGCGTCGCGCGTCTACCAGAGTGCGGCGATTCGGTGCAGGCTCTGAGCTGCGCCCCGAGTGCCGGCGGCTAGTCGGCTCTCGTTGACCAGTTTTGGTGAGAGAGAGCAGGGGGTCGGTTTATCCCTTCCGTTTCCTCCTCCTCTCTATTCTTCTGCCGCGCCGCCGCCGCATTGTGCGCGGTGCGCGGGGCGTGGATCCGCCGGGGCGGCAGTGGGCCGCTGGGGCGGCCGCCCCCTCTCTGAGGTTGGGTTTTCTGGCATGTCGGCGGGTGGTGTGGGGGGGGGGGGGGGCATGCGCCGCTTAGCGGTGCAGGGTCTCTCCTCTAACCTTTGTTGCTGGAAGGTTCAGCCTTGTCCGCTCGAAGTGTCCAATTCAATCCTTCACCTCCCTGCCCTCTCCCTTCCCCTCCTCCCGCTGGAGCTCTGGCGGATCTTCTGGATGAGTGGGTCCCTCTCTGGTAGGTCGGTGGCAGGCAGGATGAGCACCCGTCGCAGTGGCCTAGATGAAGGCCCCCTGGACGAGGTTTCCCTGGGTTGGGGCGGTGTCCACCCGAGATGGATTTAGGCTCTCGATCTGGCATAATGCGCAGGTTTGAGAAAAGGCCACAGGACCTGCTGCTGCTCTTGACCAACATGGTCTTCCAAGACAAGTCCGACGGCGGCGCGCGCCCCATCGGGCTCCTGTGCCTCGCTCTGCGCCCCCGGTTGAAGCTCCGTCAGCCTTGCTGCCAGGCATGGGAGAAGCAGCATGCAGAGGCCTTCTATTGGGCTCGCAACACCTGTGAACGGGCTGGCTGGGTGCACAATCTCTCGGGCGGCTTCTGTGCGTAAGTTGGCTTTGGGAGTGGGTCCGTTCTGGTCGATGTAAATCGGTTATATGAACATATTCGTCGTTTGGATATCAGATCTGCTGGGCTTCAGTACGGTTTCCCCATAAAGGTCCTCAGTGGCTACTGTGCAATCGATGCTGGTTATAAGGCTGTGGTCTATGGTGGGGCCCTGTCTGCGCCGATCAGGGCGAATGCAGCTGTGGTGGCGGGTGTTCTGGGGCCACGACTCTGGCTAAGTTGCTGCCACTACATCCCCTGCTTCTTGCGCAGCAAGGACGGACCAATCCTTTTATTCGCAATGTAGTGGACGACGTGGCGCTCCAAGCTTGTGGGCGACCAGTGCAGGTTGCCGAGGTTCTTGCAGGTGCTGCGTAGCAGCTCTTCGCGTGCTTTGAGGGCCTCCAGCTGCCAGTGAAGAACGCGAAGTACACGTGCACGCGCGAGGCCCAGCAGCATGCGATTGACAAGCGGCGCCTGCCAGCCTCGTCTCGGGCGAAGCACGCGGGCAACCTCGGCGCGGATCGCGGATGCTACGATGGGCGGGGGGGGGGGGGTCAGGCGCATCGGTATCCAGAGGGCTTGGTTCATCAATGTGGGGTCTCGATCGAAGCGTCTTCGGTTTCTGAGGGAGGCGGGGCGGACGTGGCCCTCGCGCAGCGCATGGGGCCACTGCCTCGGCTCTCTGGGGCAGCATTGCGTCTGGGATTTCGCCGACGGCCATGCGCGGCCTTAGGCCGTTGGCTGCCCATGCGTCAGGTCGTCGCCCCAAAGGCGCCTCCCTGGGAATTCGGTTGCACTCCTACCGCCTCGGGGAAATCGTGGGCCCCTCTGTGGTCTATGTGGGCCATGTGGCCTTTCAGTGAGCCGCGACTGTCTGGGGCAGTTCCCCCAAGGTTTCGATTCTGAATACTACGGCTGACGCCGCCATTGCCCGTGCTAAGGCAAAGAAGTGCCCTTGGTCAGGGGCGCCGACGCCTGCTGGCGTTGCGGCGCTGAGTCCGCGCCGCATCGGTTGAGAGTTCAGTGGCTTTGAAACGGTCGAGTCGGACCTTGGACAGGTCTGGGACTTCACGCATATTCCCCTTGTGGAATTCAGGCTCCAGGTCCGAGCTCCGGCCATCCGAGCGCCCGATCGGCAGGCCATCGATGCGTCCAGCAATGGTCTTTCGGGGTATCCTCCTTTCTGTGAGGCCTTGAAGCCTCTCCTCCGCTCCTCCCCCTCGCCTTGGAAGCCCCTGCATCAGAGGGCCCTGAGGAGTCTGCTGAGCAATGCGCACTGGCCTCAGGCGCGGCTGCACAGGCATGGTTCCCACAGTAGTGGCACGTGCAGAGTGTGTTCTGATGAAGCGGAGACGCTGCCCCACAGGCAGTATCGGCACGCGGCCCACGTCGCGCTGCGGAGAGACCAGGTCTCACCTGAGCTAGCCCGCAGAGCCGCCCGAGTTCATGAAAAAAGGTGAGGAATTCGCGGAGAGATTTGCCAAGGCGATGTTGTCCGCCCCTTTTTGCTTTGCTCCCTGCCCGAGATCCCGAGCATATGGTTTTCTGTATCAATCGACCTGCCACGGGGCACCTGTCGGGTCTAATTGTTTCTGATGGGTCGGCCTCCTGGCCAGCCATTCCTGGGCTGTCGAGGGCTGGATGGGCTCTGGTTCAGGCTGACCCCCCAGGGAATGTCATTGCAGCATGCTACGGACCAGTTCCGTTCTCCCATGGGCCGAGACAGCCGGCTCAATATGGGGAGGACTATGCTGTCTGTAAGCTGACTCAATGTGCCATGCCGCCCATCGACTTCTTCGTGGCTGCCAAGGGATTGGATGTCCTATGGGGCGGCCCAGGGGCTGGGGCTTCTCCGGCAAGTCCCAGGGCCCACCTTTGGGCGCCCTTCTGGTCCAGATTTGCTCCTGGGGGCGTCTCGGCAACGAAAACGGCTGCTCGCTGCGCGATGTCTGATGTCCACAGTGGAAAGACGACCCTGTGGGAAAAACGTGCTAATGACTCGACCGACATCGATGCTAAGATGGGTGCGGCCAAACATCTTTTGTGCGATGATGACGTGGGCCTTTACAGATGGTTCATGTGCCTACTTGAGGAGTCTACTAAGTGGGCTGCCAATATTGAGGTACACCTCCAGGGCCAGTCGGATCGGCGCGCGGACAATGTGGGCCTTGTCTCCGACCAAACAGCAGCGCCCGACGCCCATGAGCAAGCGCCCGTGCCAGAGCCGCCTGATGACTTGTGGGGTGCGTTGGGGTGCGGAGTGCGTTGGGGCTGCCGGGCTGGATTGGGAGGGGGTCTGTCACGGCTGCCTTGTATGTCAACGGCCACGCGCTGATGATTTGCGACATAGAGTCTCCGCAGAGGTCAGGCGCGCCCCTTGTGGCATGCGTAAAGTGCGGTGCCTGCTGTGAGGACCTCAGTCCAGGTGCCTTGTTGTTCGAGGGCTGCAAGCATCGACCGAGATTCTCACAGGTGAAGCACCCGCTCAGGAGGACCCGAGGGGGCAAGCACCCGCATGGGCGGGCGACTTCCAAGCTCCCGTCCCTCTCTTCGCCCAGCGGCCTCGCCCAGGCTGAGCGGGGCCCGATTGCGTCGCGCTGCAGCCCAGCGCCTGCCCCCGCCCCGCAGGGCCCCCCCCCCCCCCCCCCCCCGGGAAGGCTCGGGCACGCCTCGAGGGAGGAGGTGCCCGAGGCTTTCGGCCTCCTCGAGGGGGGCATCCCCGACGCGGGGGCGCTGGGCCAGGCGGCGGGCGGGCCCCCCCAGGCGCGCGAGGATGAGGGGCCCTCAGGTTCCGAGGGGGGAGGTGTTTCAATAGTTGTTCTTCGACTTCAGGTCGCCCCACAACGACCTCCTCTTCCTCCTCCACCTCCTCCTCCTCCTCCCTCGCCCCTCTTCCCTCGCCCCTCCTGCCTCTTCTCCTCCTCGGGCAACCCGGGTCAGGGCTAACTCGGGGCCGTTTTTCGGGAATCCGCAAACCCGAGTTAACCCTGGACCCGAGTTACCCCGGATAGCTCGGGCACCCAGAGCCCCGAATCATCGGGGGTAGCTCGGGCCACGGCTAACTCTTGCGCGATTTTTTCCCCGGGGAATCCAAGCCCGAGTTGCCCCGTGCCCGAGTTACCCCAGATAACTCCAGGGGCAGCTCGGGCCAAGGCTAAGTCGGGTTTGTTTTTTTTCGGGGACCCTGACCCGAGTTACCCCGGACCCGAGTTGCCCTGGGTAATTCGAGCGCCCAACGATAGGGGGTGAGGGGGGGATGGGGGGGTCATGTGCTTGTCGTTCCCCCCCCCCCCACACGTCAGAGGAGAGCAAACTTGGCACGAATCATCATATGTAGTTTGGGTCAGGGCTAATTCGGGTTCGTCCATGGGGAATCCCGAGTGAACCCCGGGCCCGAGTTACCCCGGATAACTCGGGCGTCCAGAGCCCCGAATTATCAGGGGTAGTTCTGGTCAGGAATAGCTCGGGTTGGTTTTTCGGGAATCTTGACCTGTGTTAACCCAGGGCCCGAGTTGCACCAGATAGCTCGGCCGGTACCACAGCTCCGAATCATCAGGGGTGGCTCTGGTCAGGACGAGCTCGGGTTCGTTATGCGGGGATCCAGGCCCGAGTTGACCCCGAGCCCGAGTTACACCGCATAGCCCGGGCGATACCAGAGCTCCGGATCATCAGGGGTAGTTCGGGCCAGGGCAAACTCGAGTTCGTTTTTCGGGAATCCAAACCCGAGTGAACCCTTGGCCCGAGTTGCCCCGTATATAACTCGGGCGATACCAGAGCCCCGGATCATCAGGGGCAGTTCGGGTTAGGGCAAATTCGGGTTCGTTTTTCGGGAATCCAAACCCGAGTTAACCCCGGGCCCGAGCTGCCCCGGATAATTCGGGCGTCCAGAGCCCCGAATCCTCAGGGGTAGCTCGGGTTGGGGCTAAATCGGGTTTGTATTTCAGGAATACAGACATTAATCAAGCCGGGCCCGAGTTATGGCATCACCGCAGGAGCTTGGGGTGGAAGGCTCGAAGTAGGGGGGCCCACTGGCTGGCGATTCCAAACTCTGTGTCTCAGGTAGGCATCGGCCCCATCTCTAACGACACATGATTCTCGCCGCCACCCCGCGCGAAAAGCCGCGCATCCACCAATGATGAGCCGATCGCCACGACGCGGAACGCATCGCGACACGAATGGCACTGCGCAGCGGCGGGTTCCGCGCGCACGGGGGCACGATGCGGGGGGGGTGGCGCCGAAATGCGGGGAAGTGTCAAGGGGCAGGAATACTGGAAAGCGTCCTCCAGGCAAGGTTTTCGGTATTTCCGCGGTCGCGCCGAGCGCTACGAGGGCGCGGAACGCGCGATGGGGTTTGCCGGAATGGACGGGGCGGGGGTCGGATACCACGCGCGATGCCAGCGTCGCATCTGCGATGGGTCTAGAGCGGAGGAGGAGGAGGGGCCACGAGAACCACTGCGCGAGATCTCCGCGAGATCTCGCGCAGTGGTTCTCGTGGTCACGGGGGCCGCATGCGCTTGGCGCACGTGCGTTTTCGATCGAACGTCTTTATATTTCTTGCGTTCTGGATTCATGAAAATGCGACCTGTTGCCGTTTTAAGGTTTTCTGGGGTCGTGGTATCATTTCCTCTAAAGGAGGGGGAGGGGGAGGGGGGAGAGGAGAGGAGGAGGGAGAGGCGTCTCGGTAGGAACTTGCATCTTCAGTCATTGAAAAGCGTTCCGATGGGAACTGTCTTTCTCTTGCAGACGAGAAGCGTGTCGATTGGAACTTGCTTTTCTGATTGAGTCTCGCGCCTTTGCATCGCGCCCGTGGTGGCGGGGGGTCATGTTAGTTGTTTGGCATGCAAGAAATTCATAGAATCGCCGCCTTCGCGGACTTCTCGCTGGCGCCACCAGCCCGCGACATGCCGCCGCCGCCCGCTTCCCTTCGGGGCGCAGGGGGGGGGCCGCCGCCCATGGCGGATTTGCCCGTGGACTTCGGCGCCCTGGGCGCCGACGTCGCGGCGGCGCCGCCGCCGCGTGCAGGGCGGCTCACTGGAGGGGCCGAGGGGCGGGCAGCGGCAGGAGGGAGGGAAGTGGGGCGGGCGTGGAGGACGAGGAGGAGGAGGAGGAGAAGGAGGAGGAGGAGGAGGATTTAGGGTACCGACGGAGGAAGGTGGGGGGAGGCAAGGGGGGCACTATGTCATCGGCCTTCTCGATGTTGTTATTCTCTCGCTTCTTAATCGCCCCAAGCTCTACCCGTCCAGGCACCCGTGCTCCCCTCCAACTTCGCCATCCCCTCTCCGCCGTGCCAGCCGCGCTGCAGTAAGAGAGGGGGGAGGCGGACAACGGAAGAGAATCCAGAATGCGCTGCCCCAGCAGTTTTGGTTGTATACTTGGCACCCTTCTTCGAAGAGAAAGCGAGGCGATGCGGGTGAGGGGTCCCATGCGTTTCATCACGGCGTCGTTACACTGGACTCTGTAGCGAAGTGCTTCGATTCCTCGCACCCGTCTTTGCCAGAGCAGAGGATCAGTGGCGGTTGTGGGGCGGACGCTATTGTTTGGAATGTCGCAGGTGTTATTCGATGCCCTCCCGTCCAGATCCCGTATAATGACTGTCGCTCTTGGAAGCCCATATGTCAATTGAGTCGTTCGCCATGCGTGCTCGACGCAGATAAGCAGTGTGGGATAGTTGACGCAAGCATGAAAATCCGTGCATTCAGGGTCCCGTCTTACAAATTGGCACAGAAAATAATCAGCTCGGAGATCCCCTTGATATTGACGCCTCTCAATTATTGCGGCATGGCTGGCGTGAGCGAGCCACCCTTGAGCACCGGCGTGCTCGGGCCGAGCACGCCGGTGGGCAGAGAACAGTTGCCAGATGAAATTGTCAGGAACACTTCGTCAGGGACTATCGTCGATGATGCTATGTCTTGCCTTCCTCGACACGTGGATCCATTTAAGCCTGATGTTATTCTGAGGGCGTGGCAGATGAGCGTTGAAATGAAAGACCAGTCAGTTGATTTGAAACAAATTATAAAACTAGCTCTGCAGTTGTCGCTCCCGAGAGAGGAGGCTGCAAAAACATGTGCTGCACTGCGGGATGGCCTCATTAGGATACCCTCGAGGGAGGTTGTCAGGCGAGCGAATTCTCGACGCTTTGCGTACCCCCGCCAGCCTGTTCAAGGAAGACCCTCGGTGAGATGCCTTGATCAGTGAAGAGTAGCAGCATTTCAGATAGCATGTAAAGCTTTTACTTCCGCAGCGATCTCGATAACATATGCATTTTCTATTCTATCATATAGAATCAGAACTTCATGTTTTATGAGCGGCTGCCCCTCCACTTCCTCCACCTCCTTGCCATCCCCCATGCCGCCTATGGGTGAGGGAATGTTTGCCCTCATCTCCATTGGGGCTCTTCCTTCTCCTGCCTTATGCAGGTGCGGCTGACTTTCCAATTGCTTGGTCATTGCAGGAGCTTTCCAGGGTCTTTGCTGGTTCATTGCAGGGTTCTTTGCAGGGCGTGCACAGCAAATGTACAACGCAGCAACTTGCAACGAATTACAATGAAAGGGTATTTGCAAGGGGGCTTTGCTGGGTGCTGCACGGGGCCCCAGGTCAGAGGACAGGGAGAGGGGCGTATGAGAAATTGGAAAAACGATGCCCCTAAACCACCTCACGCCCAACAGGGCTGCTAGGATTTCAAGATCAACATCATTGATATTGCATATCAGAGAACGTTGTACAAGCGTCATTCTGGCCACAGGCATCTGCTAGCAGATGCCTCGACGATCAGAGGCAATAACTTTTTTGTCCTCCAGGAAGATCGGGAACTCTGGCGCTCCGATGTGTCAGTGAGGGAGAGGGCGCACGCTAGTGCACGCATCGAACAGCGCCACATGCCATTGACCACTTTAGGAATGGGAGCTGCGACATTGGCCCATAAGGTATCCAACGTACTACACTGTGCAAGGCTCGAGACTGGGTCAGTCGCCAATCTCGATTCGTGGAGGTACGAAGTGTATTCGTTCACGTCCGATCAGGGACTCGAAGCTGATATCGCAGACGCTCCTTTTCTAGGGAATATGTCAGATCAGAGTTGGTTGACGAGCATGCAGAAGATACGGGCGTCAGATGTTGCTGTGAACTCTTATGATGCTGCATTCTCTTTCATGTTCCCGATTGCCGTGACCATTAACGACGACTTACATATTTTTTACAACGCTCTGGAACGCGCTGTGACATCTGCCCCCGCGTGGGAGTTCATGGACAAAGCCTGTCATGTTTTTGCGCATTTTCTCGGGGACAAAGGACTCAGAGGCAGGTTTCAGGCTGTTTGTTTTCAAGGCCCCGGGGCAGACAGCAAGAAACACATGTTCGATTCGTGGCGACATGGGACAAAATTCACGTGGAAGTGGGAATACTTGCAAGGGTTTCTTACGGATCTCATCAAGGTCGTCCCCGAAATGGCGGAAGTATACAGCGTAGCAGCGATGAAGAGGGGAACAGAGGAGGGGGAGCATCAGTGGAAAGTGGGTGAGCTTAGCGCGAAGAGCATCGACGATATCGGCGCTTACCTCGTCATGTGGCGGTACTTTGTTCAATTAGCAAAGGTTGTTTACGCCGTGGCTGCAGGGGTGCAAAGGGAAGCGAACTGGCAAGAACGGTGCTGGTGCCACGAGCACGTTTTCGAGTCTTCTGATCGATCTCTTAGCTTCGTCGATCGTTTGAATAAGTATCGTAAAGTTGCTCGTCACTGTGACTGGAAGTGCCGTCGGGGGTGTGAATTGGCCGCAGGGCACTGGCAAACCCACATAAACAACATCAGGGATTGCACTTCCAGGGATCTACAGAAGCTGTACATGGAGTGCTCGGACGATGAGAGGCGGAAGCTCCAGGCGCTCGAACGCGAGCTCAAGACCAGTATAACTGAGCAGCTGCATCTCAAACTGTCTCCTTGGGGCAAGCTCCCGCTAAAACTGCTCGGCATATATGTGCACATGCAGTCTGGTAGTCTGGATAGGGCGAGGGAGGTGTGCAGGGAGTGTTTGGAGGAGAAGGATGAGGCGATCGGTGCTGGGCGGGGGGCCAAGATGCACAGGGTAGCGCATCGCCTCCTCGTGGACCCAGAGCTCCCATTCGGGACTCAATTGGAGGGCTTCGGTCGGCGGGGCGATGCAGAGCTCGGCGTCGATGTTTTGCTGGAGTTAAGGAATTACGCCCTCTCCCCCACGGTCACGAGGAAAACAGAAGGGTCCCATTCGAGGATCAGTGGGAATATGCGGAAGAGTATGTGGATGTTGCCGAACTTGTTGAATACGAGATTAAAGAAACCAGAATTGTGCAGGCGTCTCGATGACGAGGATTTCTTTGCCTATGCGTGTTCCCAGTGGGCGAAGAGACTATCTAGAGGCTTGGTAGAGTTCACTTTCCCAGTGCAGGATCGATGGAAGGCGAAGGTCATGGCGATGCCCCTTCCCCGAGCAAATAGTAGCCGTTTTCCCCCAACACAAAATTGCGAGTCATGGGGTAGTCGGGGCTATGCCCGCCTGGGCAAGAGGGCGGGGGCCAGCAGGGTGCACGTCAAAAAGGGGTTTCTCGGCATCCATCGTCGTTTCGTCGAGTGCATTTGCAGTTAGCGTGTCGGGGGGGGGGGGGTAAGGTAGCCAGTTCGCGCGTCGGCCCTCCCCCCAGGTCCTTCCAGTGAAGGGGTTGCACAGTAGATTGTACCTTTACAAAGTGGATCAGCAGTTTCGGAATCTCGACGCTGAAGGGGCAACTTTTTCTACGTGGAAGAGTGAGATCGAAACCAAGATGAAGCCTGTTTCAAAGAATGCGAGCGCCCTTCAGAAGCACATCATATCGTTCGTCCAGGATCGCCTCGCAGAGCCAGGAACCCTCTGGAGTATGCCCCGACGCATTTTCGATCAGCTTGTCGGTGGAGTCGTTGCTGGCGTGGACCGTGATATTCCGTCGGAGAGAGCGCTCCTGACTTATCTGTCTGAGTTTCACCGTGGTGCCGTCATTGAATACGATTTCGCTGGCGAGGTGAACGCGTTTTTCAGAGTGGTTAACGTTGAGCCCGCGAAGTCACGCGTGATGCATCCAGGCCACCTCGACGTCAACAGATACCTCGCGAGCGTTGTTGTGTTAGAGGCGGTTCCTGGGTGTAGTTGGCAGTGCATGGGGAGGGGCCTTGGGTGGAACTGTCGGGGCCTGCGTTCGCGTTGCATGGCTGCGCTTGAGCTTGGCTGGGGGGGAGGGCGCAAGTCCACATTCTGAAGGATCTGCGATGGGGAAGTGTTTGAGCGGCGTGTCAGCGCACGGGGGGAGGCGGTTCTGGGGGAGGTCGGTTGAGGAGGGGGCACGGGCGGCAGCAGTACGACGAAGGGGAAGATATGGGGAGGGAGGTGGAGCAACATGCTGGCGGTGGTGGGCTCGTATCCCTGAGGCATGGCAGTTTGCAGCATTATTTTGTGGATTTGTCTGTATTCGCGGAGATCGGCTCTCTTGAGAGGCTCTTTCGCTGGGAGGTCGCTCGGACCACGTCGGAGCTTGTCCTTGAACCCAGTGCCATGACTTCCATTTGTTCCATGATTGGTATTGGAGGGGTGGGCGAGCCCGACGCTGCAGTGGACATAGCGCGCGCTCTGGTGCGGCTAGGGGCTGTGACGGGCCATGGCGGGCCCGTCGAGGCCACTCGGTTAGCGGAAATTTTAGGGCATGCCGATTTCGCAATGCTTGGCATGATGTCTCAGCTCGGAACCATAGAGAGCTCGCAGAACGAATTTCTGGAGGACGAGTTCATTTTGAACCCTGACCACGTGCGATGGGTTGGGGGTATGTCGTGCCAGTACCCTATGTCGGCCTTGCTCACGCCCTGCGTTGGCGCGATGCCAAGGCGGTCCAAGCTCGCGTTGATCAATGAACTTTTGCACCAAGGGTGGAAACTTGGGGACAGGGATGCCTTGGATTTCTATGATGGGGAATCGGAGAAGGTGTTCTGGCCATCACTGTTCTACGCAAGTGCGCTTTACCCCCGAGCCCTGCTCGATGCGACGTTCATTTTCGGCAAAGGTTTCCACAGAATTGTGCATGCAATGCCGCACGGTTACTACAGAGTCCTGCTTGAGTCTGATACCCCTGGCCCGATCAATGATTTCCCTGACGTGAGAGCGCTTCGCGATGCAGATTTCATCAATTTCCTCCAGGGCACGCCTCTGCCTGCAGCACCCCCCGCCATAGAGGACGCGCCAGTTGGCGCTCCAATCGAGGACGCATTGGGTGAAGTGCCCGCAGCGCCAGCACCGCTACTTGACCTTGGCATGCTGGTGGCCCCCGCGGCTGGCCGCGGCCTGAGTGGAGCACCGTTCAGGGTGGACATCGGGCCATGCAGGGTGTTCTTCGACGGATGCCCCCACCAGAGCGGCAAGCAGCGCGGGTACGTGACGTGTCAGAATGCTGACCACGTCAAGTGTTTTAAGTATCGGCAGGTGGACGGGGGTGTCACCCACGTGTTTATGTTTCTATTCGTCCCACTTCATGTGTCGCTGATCCCTCGAATAAAGTCCTGCCAACTCCCTTGCTCGGCCCTGCTGGCATGCCCAGCATCGCCCATGGGGGTCTTGTCCCCAAGCAGGGCCGTAGGGGGTCGGCGGCGGCAAGTTCAGCAGATCCGCAGGCATTTCGATGACGGTGGGAGGGGGGCGGTTGCAGCAGTGGCACAGTATGTGAAAATATGTCCTGCCAGGTGGACCTCAATCCAAGCTGGCAGCACTGTGCTGCGTGGCTTAAGTTGTGGTGGGATGTTGGTCTAGCTATTGGAGATAAAGAGGATCACAAAGGATATGTACCGCCAGCAGCTGATGTCGATGCTCTTGCCAGGGATATACGCTGAGATTGACTGCATGGGCGGGGTGGGTGGAGGAGGAGGGAGGCGGTGGGCGAGCGTGTGCGCTCGCTCCGATAGGAGTGCCCAGTGCCCAGGTGCAGAATCTTGACCCTTAGAGGTAGCAAGCAAAAGTTTTATCTTCGAGCGGCTCTCAGCTTTTCAGGTGGTCCTGAGACAACAAAACACGGCCTCTTGGGCCGTCTGTAAGCTCTTTGAGCCCAGATTCGGTCATCTTGGGCTCATCTGGGCCGTCTTGGGGGTTCTTGGGGGCTTCCTGGAGCCTCGTGGGGCCCTCTTAGGTCGATTTTAAGATTCGATGACTGTCATAAGCTTACACTTGGCGTCCTATCCGCCCGAGGGCCCCCATGGCTTCCTGTGTGCGAATCCACTTGCGATTCAGGTGCGATTCGGGTGCGAAAGATGCGATTCACACGAATCGCCAGGCCAGTTAGCTGCGATTCAGGTGCGATTCAGGTGCGATTCGAGCCGGAAACTTCCGATTCACTCGGGCCGGTGGGGGTCGCCAACTGCTCGAGATTAGTTTGCGATTCGAAAGCGTTTTGTGGCATTTCCAGAGGTGCGCGCGTCGAAATCAGTCGACGTGCCGCACTTTCCGATCCCTGTTTTTGCATTTTCGGATGTTGAGACTGGTAGGCATTCGGCTCGCAGGTTCCGAGTTGCATCAGTTCAGCCCCGCCCTTCGAACGCCCCATCCAACTTTGCCATCATCTACCAGCATGGCGGGCCAGGGCCCGTACGACAAGCCGGCTGGATATGACAAGGGAAAGGGTGAGATGTGGTGCACACTGTGCGGCAACCACGTTGTGAAGACTGATTACCAACAGCATTTCGATCAGTGCATTCGTGCGTCGTCCGCGCTTCCCCGCGAGCCCAAATGGTTGGGGTTGACAGCCGAGAAGAAGCCCGTCCAGTGCGTTGCGCAGGGTTTGGCCACTGCTCTTCGGGAGGACGCGCGTGGATTATTGAGGCACGTGAAGCAGTCATACCTATCGGCTCCAGGCTTTCGTCAGGATATTTTCGACTATGGTCCGCGGTGGGACTTCGGTTGGAGTCTCGGGACAAACAACTGGTTCGGCCCCAAAGGTGGCCGCGTAGGGGTTGCAAATCACTTTGTCCTCAGCCCCTCCCCTCTCCACTGCCTCCTCCTCGCCATCCTCCTGCACTGCCTCCTCCTCCTCCTCCTCCTCGCTATCCTCCACTGCCTGCAGCGACCTCCATAATTAGTTGCATTTCGTCTTATTCGAATAAGACGACATTCTGTGGCTAACCCCTCCCTGGAGTGGCTGACAATTGAACGTCCGCCCCTCCACTGTCTCCACCTCCTCGCCGTCCTCTATGCCGCCTGTTGGTGAGGGGATTTCTGCCCTCGTCTCCAAAGGGGCTTCGCTGTCCTCCTGCTTTGTGCAGGTGCGGCTGACTTTCCAACTGCGTTTGAAAAGTCAGGAGCACGTTGCCGACGGTGACGCCCGACGCGCGGCAGGGGCCGCCGTCGCCTTCTCCCCCTCGCATCCCCCTCTGGGTGCGGCCCCCAGGTTGCAGCGGCAGTAGTCGCTGGCAGGTCAGGGATTTTATCGTCAAGCTTCACGAGACCCAGGCTCTCATGCCGCCTTTTTCTGCCTCCCCCCCGCCCCCATGTGACCGCAGATTCCGTGCTTCCACGTGCCGTGTCAGTTGTAGCTCATGTCAGCGTTGCGTTTGGTGTGCATGTTACAATGTAAAGTCGGTGCTCGCATCCCACTTGCACGCCGCGCGCTCCAATTGTTTGATTTACTTGCGGGCTAGGTCGTGCATCAGGCCAAGGTCTACATGACGAACATCGGGAACGACCCCCAGGTGCTGTTGCCGCAGCCCGAGTACGCCATGACCGAGGGGGCGAAGCTGCTCGTCCAGTGCGGCGAGTCTTATAGCAGTATGGCGCAGCCAGGTGCCCGCTATCTTCTCTTGTTGTTGCGCCCTTTGCTTGATCTAGCCATGGCAATGCCGCTGTTGCAGTATGGCGGTATGCAGCGGATGGTTGTCAGGGAGGCGAAGTTCTGACGCTTCGCGTATCCCCGCCATCCCATCCTGGGAAGAGCGTCGGTGGGATGCCTTGATCAGGGAGGAGTATCAGCATGTCCGATAGCATGTCAAGCTTTGCTTTCGCAGCGAGCTCGGTAAAATAGACATTTTCCATTTTGTGATATCAAGGAATCATCTCCTATTTTATGGACGTCCGCGCCCCCGCAGCCTCCACCTCCTCGCCATGCTCTATGCCGCCTGTGGGTGAGGGAATTTCGGCCCTCGTCTCCATTGGGGTTCGCCCTCCTCCTGCTTCGTGCAGGTGCGGCTGACTGTCCAGAGGCGTTTGAAAAGTCCAGCAGGGTCTTTGCGGGGTCCTTGCAGGAGCCTTTGCAGGGTCTCGACAGCAAAATGCAACGCGGCAAAATGCAACGCAGCAGCATGCAGGATCGTTGCAATGGGGCTTTGCAGGGTATTGCAGGGGGGGCCAGATGTGAAATTGGAAGAACGAGCTCCTTAAACGACCTCGCGCCCTAAATGGGTTGGTGGGATTTGTTTGGGTTGGTCACAGTCTGTATTGCTCGCGTACGCTCGCTCGTCCTCCCCCCTTCATCGGTAATGCCGACCAGCAGCACTTTCCTTCAGCGGTGGTTCGTTGCAGGCCGTGGACGGCTGAAGAACCGTGCAAGATGAAGTGCGAGAGGTGCCGCGAGTGCGGCTGTGAGGCGTGCTACTTCTGCTGCCTCAGGATGTGGGATTTCCTCGCGAAGTGGGCCATCGTGGTCGTGTACCAGCATCGCGGGACCTTTGCATTGTTTCAGCCCCGCAGGCTGGGCGGATTCGCCCCGACAGTTTTTGCCATCATGAGTTTTTCGTTCGGAGGTGAGTCGCTCGGGCCCCTCAGCTCTCGGTCGACCGAAAGCGGAGGGGCCCGAACGACTCACCCCGAGCACAGAATTCATGGTGGCAAAAACTGTCGGGGCAAATCCGCCCCCATTCTCTCCATAATCATATTGTCCCCATTCCCGTCTTCGTCCTCCTCGCCCACGCCCGTCGTTGTCATCAGCCTTATCCACCCGCGATTAGCCAATCCCTTCGGCTCTTGCCTAGGACGCCGACGGCTTCCCAGGTAAAGTACATTATCGAGGACAAGGCGTACCCAATCGTGGGGGGCATCGTGCTCGTGCACTCGCCAGCCGCCTTGCACGGGATCTGGGTTCCCCCCGCATGCGAGGTGGAGAAGTATCCCTGGTTCAGCATCACCGTTCGCGGAGACTGAATTTCTGCGTTCCTGCCCTGAGAGGGCTCGGGAGTGTGATGATGAGGGAGGGGGATCTGGGGCTAGCTATCGGAGGGCGACTGGAGCGGGAGGGGATGGAGAGCGGGGGGTGAGCGATGAGGGGGAGGAGGGAGGCAGCAGGATGTGGACTTGGTTCTTCGGGCCGTGCCGCCGTGGGGGGGCACCAGGCCGCTCCGTAGCAATCCGTCGATTGTTACTTATCCCGAACGTCTCGGGATTATTCAGGGGGTGTTGGCACGGACCAATCACTGCGAGTTCTCGAGGTTGTGTTTCGCCTTCTCGGGATTTTGAAATGCTGATTGCCGCCTCTCATTGGCCAGGCAGCGCAGCTTCGGGGTAGATGCGTTGCGGCCGTCGCGCCTCATCTGGGATTTCCTGGAAACAACGCTCTTGAAAACACGTGCAGTTCACCATTGTCGAAATCCCCTTCCCTTCCTCAACCTTAACGTGTCCCTCCCCTTCGTCATCCTCCCCCCCATCGTCGCATTGCGTCCCCCCCCCGAGTTTTTCGGCCTCGAGGTTTGCGCCGCTACCGCAGCGCGACGCTGTCACCTGCAGCCCCAGCTTTACGCGGCCCACGCCATGGCCGACGCGGCGGCCCCAGGGCAGTCGGCTGAGGCAGGAACCCCCGCGCAATCGCCCGAGGAAGAGGCTTCGGCTCTTGGTATGGGTATCTTTGGCGAGGAGGCTCTGGATTGGTCTTCAAGTGGCTTGCCGCCGAACTTCGTCTGTGTCAAGTGCGACGAGGAGTGCCCAATCAAAGACTTATCTGCGTCTGGCGCGCGCAAGACTGCCACGAAGCTTCCGAACAACCCAGTCGAGCTGATCTGCAACAACACGTACAAGGGCCTTGCAAAGCGATGGAAGAAAGAAAAACAGCTCAAGCCTTGGTACGATCACCTGTCGCCTGAAGAATCAATCGAATTCTATAGGAAGCACAAGCGGATTGCACAAAAAACAGGTGGCAGCCAGCGCGGGCAGAAGAGGAACTTCCAGGTCGATGTGGCCCAGCAGGAGCGGAACGTCACTGGCACAGAGAAGAGGAGGAGGGTCCTTTGGAGGCCGTTCAGCGTGTGGAAGAAGGATGAGCTCAAGCAGCACCCCGACCTTGGCGACAGGGATCTTCTCACCAACTGGAGGAAAGCCTTGCTTACCGCAGATATCACTAAGAAGTTCGGCGAAGAGTGGCACATCGGCGAGTATATTGGCATCGTCGACGACGACGTCCAGGGCTCCTTCACCGAAGTTGGCGTCCGTAGCGCTACCATGGCCGAGAACTCGGATGAGCTGGCCGAGGCGATGGCAATGGCGAGCAGAGTGCATCAACGGGCCACCCAGGAGCGGTCCGCCAACGGCCCAGCGGCCGTTCTTGCATCCTCGTCCGCGGGCCCTGCCATCGACCCGCAGTACATCTCCAACATCATGGAGGACGACAGCCGCCTGGACTCCTCCGAGGCTGGCATTCAGGCGGTTACCGATCGGTTCGCCGCTCAGGAGAGGGCGCAGAAGGAGCTCGAGGCACTCCACATGGAGGAGCTCGTGGAGGCTGAGAAGTACGACGCGCCCACTGATGAGGGCAGCTCCGCCCAGCATGCGGATCTCAACGTCTACGACCTCGAGAACGAGCACCGCAAGTGGGCGGCGAAGCTGGACACCGCTGCAGACGGCGCCTCCCCTGAGTGCGAGAGCATGGTTACCCACGTGAAGGACGTGATGTTCAAGGGCATTGACATGCCCTCCGACTTCAAGCTCGCGGTGGATGCGGCCAACGCGGCTTCCAAGGTCATTGGGCCTCGTCCTCGCCCTCGTCACCCTCCCACTCCACCCTCGAGTCGTCTTTGCTTTGTTCTCCCCCTCCTGGCTGTCCTCCTGCTGATGCTGCTGACGCCGATGCCCGCCCTCCCCAGGATATGGACGATGCCAGGATGGTCGTGCTCAAGAAGCTCAGCGACCACCTGGAGGAGGTCAGCGAGAAGGTACGCAGCAAATCCCTTTCTATCAACATCGCCGACGCCAAGGTGGCTTTCGCCACGATGTGCAAGGACTTCCTGGGCCCACAGGGCCAGGTGGCTTTGCTTAGGAAGCGTCTCACAGCCATTCGCCAGTTGGTCCAGAAGCACCACCAGGGGGCCATGAAGGCATCGAAAGCTGAGAAGGCGAGGGCGAAGATGAACGTTTCTGCCGAGGTGGTGAAACAGGACGGTGTTGGCACGGCCATGTCCTACATGTACAACGCGGCGTGGGTGTCCAATGCGCGGAAGGACCATGGCCTTCTCGATGCGACCCTCAAGTTCAGGGACTCGGAGGGGGGTTGCGTGAAGTACACCGCGAGCGAGCAGACGGTCCAGAATATCGATGAGAACAAGGGCTTCCAGGGCTTCATCACGTGGTTCGCCGATCTGGCGCAGAAGAGCTCGAAGCCAAGCACGGCTGCCGTGATCAGCAACCCGTCCGTCACCAAGTTCTTGAGGAACACGCTGAAGGACACGACCCCGATGAAGCTTGATCTGTTCCAGCGCCCGGTGTTCCACGATAAGGAGTACAATGACATGATGGCCGCACTGTTTGACCTTAGCCATTGGTCCCACTGCGAGGGATATCTTAATGTGGCACCTGCAGCGTACGGTTTGGCGGAGGTCCGCGTGGTGTTGTCTGGGCTCCTTGTCATAATCGGTGTCAAGTTCAATGCGGCTGATCCCATTTCGGCTAAGATTGCCGAGATCTCAAATCTCTCAGGCAGTGAGCTTGCAGGCAAGGCAGTTGAGGCGGGTAATTTCTTTTGCGTGTGCAAGCCTGGTGACATTGTGTGCTTGCCAGCAGGGTACATCTTGTCGGTTTCGTCGCCAGAGCGCTCGACTGGCCTGAAGTGGGCTTTGCCTCCGAAGTCGGATTCTGAGAAAGATCAGGTCCGTGCGGTGTCTTCCGCGCTGCTGGACGCCTTCCCAGCTCTGCGCGGCACGCACTATGGTCTCTGGCAGAAGTACCTCCAGAGCGCCCCAGCTTAGATAAGCTCACGGGGAGGGATCTGCGTGCGCGAGCGCGCCAGTAGTAAGGGGAGTGGGCGGAGGATGAAAAGGACGGGGCATCGGGCAGTAGGGAAGATCAAGATGAGTGGCATGGGAGGGCGCGTGGCAAATGAGCGCACGAGAATGGACCCATGGGGTAATCGTGGGGTGCGATTGCGCGATGCTTTAGCGGTCCGCCGTTCGGTCGAGAAGAAAAGCCAGTTCTCAGTTGCACTTGCATCTTCGATTTGCCATCAGCTGGGAAGATGAGACAAGGCGGAGGAGGACGACGAGGCTGAGGAGGAGCAGGACGAGGAGGACGAGGAGGACGAGGAGCGAGGACGAGGAGCGACGAAGGTCGGCGAGGATAAGGAGAAGGCTGCCCAGGAGGAGGGCGGAAGGGTGAAGGAAATCTTGGTAAGGAGGCGGAAGTGGGAATGAGGCTGACGAGGATGAGGAGCAGGGTGGCAATGAATTCGAAATAACTTTCAGCAGCATCCCTACATATCATCACTCCCATCCTTCCTCTCGTTCCTGCTCCAACCCGCCTCCCTCGTCGCCTTCTCCCCCGACCCAGTTTCCCTGCCTCCTCCCATGCCCGCCTCCCTCCAGGGCTGCCCCTGCATTCCGCCTGCGCCCACTGGCATTCGTCGTGCACGCTTCACGGTGACATGCGGGAGTGGAGGCCTGAATATCCGCTGGAGTATCTGTGATATTCATTGGGTTATCTCGTGGGCCGCGCTGGACTTCCTGGACCACCTCGTATATCTACATGCGCTGGGAGTTTCTTGGCGACTGGCGTTGG
>CAUYUJ010006780.1:714637-732137 GCA_963575745.1 Prorocentrum cordatum
ACTACTACGTATTACTACGTACCACTACTACCACTACTACTACTACTACTACTGCTGCTGCTACTACTACTACTACTACTACTACGATTACTAATACTAATACTAATACTAATACTACGACGACGAGGACGACGAAAACAACTACTACTACGACTACTACTACTACTACTGCTACTACTACCGCGACTACGACTACGACTATTTCTACTAATGCGACTACTACTACTACCAATACTGCCACTGTTACAACTACAGCGAGTAGTGCGATTCCGATAAGTATTATTTCGACTGCTGGCACTACCACTACTACTACTATCCCGGCGTCTACTGCCACTACTACCAGTATTTTCTCTCCCACTTGTACTACGAGTACGACTTTTATTACCACTACTATTACCACGACTACTACGACAAGTACTGCTACTATTGTTATGAATAGTATATCTACGGGTGTTATGACTACTACTACTACTACTACGACTACTACTACTACTACTACTACTACTACTACTACTACCACTACGTCTGCTACTACTACTACCACCAACACTACTGCTAGTACTACTACTAGTAATAATACTACTAGTTAGTACCACTACTACTTAGGACTACTACTACCACTACTACTACTACTACTACTACTACTACGGCCACTACTGCTACGTGTTATATTGTTGTTGATGTCGTTACTACGACTGGTACTTCTACTTCTACGGTTACGGTTTTTAGTACTATCGCTACGACTCGTAGTACTTCTACTACTACTACTACTACTACGACTACTACTACTGATACTACTACTACTATGTTTACTAGTACTACTACTACTACTACTATTACTACTACTAGTACTACTACTACTTCTACTACTACTACTACGACTAATACTACTACCTACTAGTACCTACTATTACCTACTACCACGTACGTGTTACTATTACTACTACTCCTACTACTACTACTACTACTACGACGACGACGACGATGACTACTACTGCTACGACTACGACGACGACGTCGACTACTACTACTACTACTACTGCCACTACTACGGCCGCTACTACTATTACCACTACTACTACTACTACTATTACTACTACTACTACTACTACTACTACTACTACTGGTGTTACTACTACTACTACTACTACTATGACTACTACGACTACTACGACTACTACTACTACTACTACTACTACTACTACTACTACTACCTACCACTACCTACTACTACTACTACTACTACTACTACTACTACTACTACTACTACTACTACTACTACTACTACTACTACTACTACTACTACTACTACTACTACTACTACTACTACTACTACTACTACTACTACTACTACTACTACTACTACTACTACTACTACTACTACTACTACTACTACTACTACTACTACTACTACTACGACTACAACTACTACTACGACGAGTATTACTACTATTATAATTACTACTAGTACTGCTACTACTGCTGCTACTACGACGGCTACTACTACTACTACTACTACTACTACTACTACTACTACGACTACAACTACTACCACTACTACTTCTACTACTACTACTACTACTACTACTACTACTACTACTACTACTACTACTACGACTAGCACTACGACTACGACTACTCCTACAATACCTCGTACGTGCGTTCGTCCTGAATCTCTTTCGGCAGCCTCAATTCTTTGCGCTAGAGTTGACCATCGGGGGTTGGCCCCGTTGTGCGATTGATCCTGTCGTGGTTGATTTGGTTTGCCAACGCCGCTTGCCACATGCTCATGACTGTCGGCTCGCGGAGAGCGACCGCCATGGAGATCGCAACCTTGTTCGAAGCTTTCGACGCCTTGTGGCGCGTGCGGTGCAGCACGCGCATCACAAAACCGCTGGGCTGACGGCGAAGCAGCACTGTGTCCCAGCACTCGCGGACCACCGCGTAGCCTTTGCCGTCGGGGTGCGATCAGTTCTACGGTGCTGTGTTCATCACCCTCTTGATACCATGAACGAGCACCGCCTATTCTATTATATTATATTTTCGGGCGTGTGTGAATGCTGCTGGGCGGGGCGCGCTTCAACAAAATCAGACCCCAGGGAAATTGCCACCCGGTTCATGTGGGAGGCCACGCAACAACCGAGACAGAACCGCTTTCCCAGCTTTGGCTGGAGGCTCGCATGCCATCTCGTATGCATCTCTAAGGTCTCGCGGGGCCTCCGTACAGTGCTGCCCACACACCTCGCAGCACAGCACACTTCGGAGCGTAGCACCATTCATGTCAGCATGTGGCACAATGATGGTCTAAGGTGCTAGTCCCCCCACCGTCCTCCACCGACGGCGGGCCAATCTCGTCAGGCGGGCGATCATCGCTTGGCACATCAGGAGGAGGGCGATCGGGAAACCGCTATGCAGGCTGCTCCGCAAGCGCACGGGGTTTGCAAGGAGATGGCCAAAACTCTGACAGTTGATTTCTGTTCACAAAGGACCAAGGGCAGAGAGCGCACTCGATGATCGAGGATCGGATGGAAACAGGGTGACCGATTGTGGCCAACCTACAGCACCGCTCCTCAAGAGCAGAAGCCTTACAAGCCCTGTCGTGTGAGACATTTTCGGGCCTCTCACTCTGGGGTTTGAACAAGCATTCACGCTGGACCGACAAACGGTTTCAATATAGGCGTTCCCATTAGCAAGCGAGTCCTCCTAAGAAGAACCTCGGCGGACTTATTACATAACATTCAATACAGCTCAGTACCACTTATAGGATGACGAAGGCCATCACATAGATGGGGAAACCGAGAGGTACCGATACCACTACCCCCCAGACCTCTTACGGGGTGTGTGCTGACTGGAATTTCGATGCGAATCCAGCGGTAGAGACGAGGGCTTCCCAGGAGGCCCAAAAAGGCGAGCACGAGGGGATGGTAGCAGTATGGGTACAGTGCACTCCTCTGGGAAGAGTGACCCGTGAGTCTTGAAGTCCACGTCCTGCCCTTTGTGTTTCTGCTCGCGGAGGGTATTCGAGACTCTGTGGGACTCGTCGACCGCCCGCCTTGCACGTGGCGCCCAGCAGGCAGGAGGTCGATGAGGAGGAGAATGAGGAGGAGGAGGAGGAGGAGGAGGAGGAGGAGGAGGAGGAGGAGAAGGAGCAAGTGGTCGAATACCGATTTCTGACCACATCCACCTCTGGATCCTCGATTCTATGATAGGCCCTCGGGGATGGAAGTGGGTAGTTGTTCCTTCCCCTGGGGCGGGAAAACTGCCCACCTCCACTGGAAACCGCTTTTCGCAAGGCACCTCGGGAAGTGGGTGTGGTCAGAAATCGGTCTCCTAAGAGGATGAGGAGGAGGAGGAGGAGGAGGAGGAGGAGGAGGAGGAGGAGGAGGAGGAGGAGGAGGAGGAGGAGGAGGAGAACGAGGAAGGAGATGAGGAGGAGGAGGAGGAGGAGGAGGAGGAAGAGGAAGAGGGGGAGGAGGAGGAGGAGGGGGAGGAGGAGGAGGGGGGGGACGACGAGCTGGAGTGTAAGGGAGGAGAAAGGGCGCGGGAGGCGGGAGATGAGGAGGCCAGGGAGGGAGAGGGGGAGGGCGGAGGAGGATCCAGGACGAGATTCTCCCCTCCCCCACACTCCTCATCTGCGTCCCCCGAGGAAATGCAGGAGGGGATCACGGACGGAGATCCAGGTGGAGGGGAAGGCGAGGAGGAGGAGGAGGAGGAGGAGGAGGAGGAGGAGGAGGAGGAGGAAAGAGCACTGATGGAGATGAGTACGTAGGTCATATAAAGGATGCAGATGAGTACGCAGCAGGAGGAGGAGGAGGAGGAGGAGGAGGAGGAGGAGGAGGAGGAGGAGGAGCAGGAGGAGGCAGAGGAGGACGAGGAAGACGAGGAAGACGAGGACGAGGACGAAAAGGAGGAAAAGCAGGATGAGGAGAAACAGGGTGGGGAGGGCGGAGGAGGAGGAGGAGGAGGAGGAGGAGGAGGAGGAGGAGGAACGCAGAGTGGCGAAGAGAAGGGAATGAAGAGGAAGATAGGGGGACCCCCCCCCCAGCCGAAGGAGGGTCCACCGCCAGAGAGCCCCCGAGGCAGCGCCGCCGCTCCGCGGCGCGCATGCGTCGGCGCGGCAGGTGCCTAGCCGACGACGTCGTCGTCGTCGCCACCGCCGCCAGACCCCCCCCACGCGTCGTGAAAAGCGTGCGACGAAGGTTTTGGGCGATGGTCGGCCTCCTTGAGCCGTTTTGGGACCCACGGGCCATCAAGGAACACCTCGCGAAGAAACTCCGATCGTGGGGAAGGGGTCCAGACTTCTCGGGTCCATGTGGTGGAAGACTCACTCTGTCGGGGGTCTGGGCCACCGCCGCCGTCGTCGTCGTCGCACGCTGCCTGGCCTGGTCCCGTGGTCCCCTCGTGCAGCGGTCGTTGTTGCTGACCCCCAGGCTTCCCGGCACTTCGACAAATCACAGTGGCAAGCATGCCAGAATTTCGGCGTCAAGGGAGGCGTTCCGAGCCGCTCGTGCGAGAGGGATGGCCCCCAGAGCCGACGTGCCAAAATGGCTCGGTGTCCGGGATCAGGCACGCTCAGGGCTCCCGCCTCCAGCTGTCCGAGGAGCTGTCGGAGCCTCAGTGGACGAAGACCACAGGCCCCGAGCGGGGCAGGAACACTAGTCAGGATACGGTCGGACCAAGGTATGATATCGAGGTCGGTTCGGGGAGGGTGCCCTAATGTTCTTCGTGGTTGTTGGATGTTCTTGTGCATCTTGGGGAGGGTACCCTTGGATGTTCTGTGTGTGTTGTCCGGCGAAGGGCCTCATGTTCTTGAAGGATGGTATTATGTCTTAGGTCCAGCCGTAGTTTTCAAAGCGCCCCAGATCTGAGCGAAGCAGCAGCAGCAGCAGCAGCAGTGGGCCCCGGGGAGGGTTGCGAGCTCAGACGTCCGACGTCACGATGTCTTCGTGACGCTGGCCCCCGGACCTCTAGACCATCTATTGGGGACGGCTTCTCGTACCAGGTAGTTCGTTGACGGTCCCAGGGCACGACACTGGCATCCGAAGGCCCAACCTGAGGAAAAAGCAGCCGCCTCGATTGGTTCGTCACCCGCTGGATGCCTATGAAAGTGGCCAGGCCAGCTTCGCCCGCGGCGGGCGCGGCTGGGGCGTGCCGGACGGCGAGCCCCAGGAGACGCTCTCTGGCCATCAATGACGGCGGCGGCGACGCCGCCGGGCATCGGGCTGCAATGGCGGACGACCGACGACCACGACAGACGACCGACGGCGACGGCGACGTCGACTGCGGAGATGGCGGACGCACGACGGACGATCGACGACGGACGGCGGACGACGACGACGCCGACGCTGAACGGCGGACGCCTGGCGGACGCCAGAGACGGACGACGGACAACGAATGGCCCCCTGGACGACGGGCGACGACGAGGCCGAGTGTGACGGCGGCTGTTGCCCGGTGGCGTGCACCCGGTGCCCAGCCGCGCACAACGCATTACGAAATCTGCTGCATGCAGCTGGTTTCGGCCCCGCCGCCGGGCCTATTCCTCGATACACGGGCGCCTCCCGGCGCCGGGAAGCGCTGGGAAAATCAGCTACGTGTGTTGATTCTCTACCCCACGCTTTGCTATCCCCCCCTTTCGTTCCCCCCGTATCCAGAGCTGGCCTTGGGGTGCTCCTTCAGCGTCGGGGGCTTGACGCGGCAGCTTCTCGGGGGCTTTCGAAGGGAGCCTGGAGACTTTCTCGAGTGCTCCTTGGGCCCCTTGGGATTGTCTCAGTCTCCTGTGGGTCTGCTTGAGGTACACAATGTTCGCTCTTAAGTGGGAACCGATTACGATCGGATCCTTCTTGAGCCAGGGGCCACGGAGAGTCTACCAAGGAATGCTATTTCTCCTAATTAGCGCTTGCACTAAAGAGACTGAAAGACTACAGAAAGGTTTCAGACCGACTTCGGTGGGCAGTCAAGGTTCTTGGGTTCCCAGTTCAGGGACTGGAGTTCCCGGCGCAGTAAGTTTCCCAGGTTCACGAGTTCTGGGTTGTGGATTATGTAGTGGCCAGTTCCTTGCGACCACGGTCATGATGAGATACTAGATCGTATGGGGTGAGGAGGATAAATCAGATAGTAGAGAGCAGGGTTGAGCGGAGAGAGGGGGAGATATTCGACTGTAAATCATGGGAGCCTTGTATGACATCGGAATCCTGTTTTTAGAGCGCACAGGTGTGCGCTAGCGTGTCATGGTCACTGGGAATGCGTCGATGTAGCATCGCTTAGCGTCGATTTAACGTCGGTAAGCGTCGATTTGCGTCGGCACTCGCAGGGGCCAGCAAGATGGGACTGGAGGCTCCCATGAATTGCACCGAGAAGAGAGAGAGAGAGAGAGAGTAAGAGAGAGAGAGAGAGGGAGAGGGGAAACAAAACACATAAAGAAAGAGAAAGGCAGACGAAGAGAGAGAGAGAGGGAGGGGGACAGAGAGAGAGAGAGATAACAGACAGTATAGATCTAGATCATAACGGATTGATATTGTAGATGGAGAGGGAGTGAACACGGGATAGAGAGGGAGAGAGAGAGAGAGACACATACAGTTATAACAAACAAATCAATGAGTAGAGAGAGAGAGAGAGAGAGAGAGAGATCGCACAGAAGAGACATACATAAAAAGAGTGTGTTACCAAGGAGCGCGCGCACGCACCCCGCCCCCTCGACAGAACCGTGCGGGGTGGATGTTCCTGTGCGCGCTCCCGAAATTCGTGTCCCAGCCCCCCCCCCCCCATCTGACTCTGCTTCGCTCGAGAGTGAGCTGCCTCCTCTCCTCTACCCCCGCGCCGTTCCCTCGAAAAGGGGAAACGACGAAAAATGGTGGCGTGCGCCGCATCCACTGAAATCTTGCCGTGCGACTATGAGTATCGGGGCCTCTCGCCGCGAGTGAAATCTCGCGCGTCGCTGCGCGATTGGTCAGATGTCGGGAATGGAACGCGACATGTGGAATGCGATTCGTCGCGTTGGGGCTGGTGCGCGATTCCGGAATTCCTCGTGCCAATGGGGCGGCGCCAGAGCGCGCGCGGGAGCACTCGCGCGTCGCATCGGCGGCGGTCTCGGAGCGCGTTGATTCGCGCGGGGGTCTCGCTGCGCGAACGAATTGGCGCGTCGCCGCGCGACTATAGGCGCGAGCTCACGGTTCGCGGGAAGTCCGCGATGCTCGAGGTTTCATATGGCGCAGGTAGTGCGCGACTGATTACGTGCAGCTTCTTTGCGCGAGCTGGCAGCGCTCGAGCGCGCGAGGGGGGATTTCGTGTGTCGCATGGACGGCGATCCCACAATGAGATTTCAACGCTGCCGTGTTGATCCGCGATCAGGATGGCGCTTCATTGCGTGAGTCGACACGCGCGCGTGCACGCGGATGTCTCCGCGGATGCGTCGCAACCGCGTCGCATGTGCGGGCGTTCTGCCATGCAACCACCGAGCGGGGGGAGGGAGGTCGGCATGCACAAAAGTTGCAAATCTTTCTCGGGATCCCCCAGGCCGTGTCAGGATTCTTCGAGCGCGTCAACACGTTGGTTTCGGTCATTGTTCTCAGAAGCTGTCTGTAGCTCCACACTTTCACTCTGGCGGCGTCGCCGCTGCGTCTCATCTCCTATGGCCTCCTGTGGCCAACTATGGTTTCATGATGGTTCTTGCAATTTCCTGGGGCCTCCTGCGGCTCTCTGGGGCTCTCTGGGGTTTCCTGGGGTTTCATCGGGTTCCCTTGGGCTCTCTGGGGGGTCCTCATAAGGCTTCCTGAGGCTCCCTCGGGCCCTGGGGTTGTGTATGGGTTCTGGGACCCCTGTGGTTCCGGGGGGGTCCCTAACTTCTTGGTGTCTCCTGTTGTTCCCTGAGGCTCCTTGGGGTTTCATGGGGTTCCGTGGGGCTTCTTGGGAGTCCCTAGAGGTTCCTGAAGTTCCCTGAGGCTCCCTGGGGCCCTCCTGGATTTCTGGGAGCTTCATCTGGTGCCCTGCGGTTTCCTGGGGCTCCCTGGCGCCTGCTGAGGTTGCCCGTGATTTTCAGGTGCCTCCTGAGGCGTCCTGGGGTTCCATTGGTCTTCCCCGAAACTCATGGGGTTCCTTGAAGTTTCGTTACGTCGGGCCACCTGGGGCTCCGTGAAGATATTTGGGTTTTTTCGTGAGTGTTTCTTGATTCTTTCGTATTCACTCAGGCTTCCTGTCGCCTTCTGCGGTTCCTTGGGACTCCCTTTTTTTTCTGGGCTCCCTGGAGCTTCCTGGGGCGTCATTGGGTTTCCTGGGGCTCGCTGGAGCCTCGGAGGGGCTCGTTGGGGTTTCAAACTTTCTTGGAGCCTCCTGGGGTTCCCTGGGGCTCCCTGGGGCTCCCTGGCGCCCTGACGCTTCCGGGTGTTCCCTAAGATTATCTCGTGCCTCCAGAGGTGTCGTGGAGTTCCCTGGGTCTTCAAGAAACTCTGGCTCCCTGGGGTTTCAAGAAACTTTAGCTCCCTGGGGCTTTCTCTGGTTCCCTGAGACTCCGCGGGGTTCCCTGTGGTTTCCTGAGCCTCCTGCGGCTCCGTGGGATTCCATGGGGGTAGCTTGGCTTCACTACGCCTCCCTGGGAGTGCCAGGTGCCTGCTGAGCAACCGCAAGTCTCTCTCTTCCCAGGGCCTCTCTGTAGCTCCCTGGGGCCTGCATTGAAACCTCCCTGGGGTTGTGGAAACTGCCGAGGCTCCCTGGAGGAGTTTCAGGGATGGGCCATATGCCTCTTCAGCTCCAGGGGGCCTCTGGAGACCGCGCCTTTTTGGAACCACCCCCAGGCCAAAAAGTTCCAGAGAGAGAGAGAGCAATTCTCTGTTGCGCGACGCACAACGAGAGTGAGGCGTAGTCCAGCTTCCGCACCTCTAGGTGGCGGGCGAGCCGACTCTCGCTCGCTGTCGTAACTCACATGGCACTCCGCTTAACGCTCCGACCATCAATCGGTCGCTGCCTAGCGGTAGTCGGACGAGTTGCTCGCTCAGGAGAGGAAGGGAGAGAGAGAGAGAGAGAGGAAGAGCGAGGCATTAGTCATACGTGGAGAGACATGTGTCTGTATACGCACGCACATGCAGATACCTCGACATGCGCATACACGAATACAAAACTGTGTACACACATTTCCACTACATAGTTCTTGTTCGCATGCATACCTGTGCATACATTTGTGGAGAGATAGACAAATATGCCATGCATATACATGAGAGAGATGGGGCAGAGAGAGAGAGAGAGACAGAGTGGCATACAGACAACGAGAGAGAGAAAGAGAGAACACCACACAGTATAAGTGTTCATACATACAAGAGAGAGAGAGAGAGAAAGAAGGAGATAACCCAACAAACTAAAGTGCGCGAAGTGAGAACAAGTTACTTCCCCGATCAACGCTTGCACCGAAGGGTTTTTATTGGCGACTGGCAGTAGGCGAGAGTTGCGTGGCCGATTTCGGAGGGCGGCTGGGTTCCCAGGTTCCCGGTCCCAGGTCCCGGGCCGATCTCGGTGGGCGGCCGAGTTCCCTGGTTCCAGATACGGTGTTCTTGGCACGGTAGGGTTCCAGTGTTCTCGGCTTGCTCGGTGTTTGCGGCCAGCTTCAGAATGAGGCAGCATGTAGAGTAGACGTGCCAGACAGTAGAGAGCATATTATGCAGAGAAGAGAGGACATACAGTACGGGTTGGCTAATCAGAGGGCAGGGCCGTTTGAGACGATAGACCGGGAGATAGGGAGAGAGGGACAGAGGGACAGAGGGGGAGAGATTGAGTGTACATACGCACGTATGTAATACATATACATGTATATACATATATGCATAAACGTATCAATCTATATATATATATCTCGAGAGAGAGAGAGAGAGAGAAACAATGAAGAATACCAAGGGTGAACAATGTCGCATATAGACATACATGCATGCGTACATATGTTCTACACGCACGCTTATATCTACCTATACGACCACCCTTTGAGTGATGAGGCGGTTATAGGGAGGCGGGAGAGGGGGGGAACCAACATCTGACTCAATCGATCTCACGATCGATCTCACTCAACGGGACACCACGGGACACCACGGGCCACCGCGGGTCACCGCGGGACACCTCTCGATCTCATTATCGGTCTCACTGTCGATCTCACTATATCGATCTCACTCAAAGGGACACCATAGGACACCACGGGACACCTCGAGACACCACATCGATCTCACTATCGATCTCATTATCGATCTCACTCAAAGGGACACCACGGGACACCACGGGACACCTGTCGATCTCACTATCGATCTTACTCTCGATTTCACTTTTTGGGGCACCACGGGACACCTCGGGACACCACATCGATCTCAGTCTCGATCTCACTATCGATCTCACTATCGATCTCATTCAACGGGACCCCACGGGACACCGCGAGACACCTCTCGATCTCACTATCGATCGCACTCGGGACACCTCGGGGCACCACATCGATCTCAATATCGATTTTACAGGCTTACACCACATCCGCGACCCCTCTATAAGCTACTGCGCCTCCAGGACTGCAGTCCACGAGGCTTGTCCGAATCATGACACGGCGCTCGACATCCTTCCTGTTGCTTCGTTGCTGTTATCGCATTTTCCGGAACCAACGCTTCGTCCCGATACATTCCTTGGCGGCCCCCGGTGGGCTCGGAGACGGCTTCCGGCTGCACGCCGAGGGTGTCAAAAATCTTTCTCGTGGGCGTCAAGCATATTCGTACCCGCGGCATTTCCGCGGATGCCCCGCGCGTAACCAATCCGCGCGACGCGTATCCGCGGGATCGCGCCCCAGAATCCACACCGCGAGGGCGCGGATACGGATATGTTGCCGTTCGTGAGAGGTCGGGGTGCGATGGCGGAGGGCGGCGACGGCGGCGGCGACGGCGACGACGGTGGAACCGACAGTTCCAAGCGGGGCGAGGAAAAGTAGCAAGAATGCGTCAAGTTCAGGGTAGTGTGTGGCACGCTCTGGGATGTCCGTTGGGATCTCGTGGCGAGGATTCTCGCAGGCCTCTTCGAGGCAGTTTCGAAGGATCTTGGGGGCCGTTTTGGGGCTTCTTTTGGGCCTCTTGGGGGCTCCTTGGGGCCTCTTCGGTGCCTCATGGGGGCCTCTTGGGGCCGCTTGGGGGCCTCTTGGGTCCTCCGGAGAGCTTCGTTGGGCGGAGCGCTGGAATTCGCGGTTCGTGGTCCCTCTTTTGGGCCCTTCTTGGGGCCGTCTTGGAGCTCTCTTGGGCCGTCTAGGGCGCCTCTTGGGCCACGTTGGAGTTCTTTTGGGTTGTTTTGGGGGCCTCCTGAGAGCCTGGTGGGCCGTCTTGGGGTGGTCCTGGGGGCCTCGTTCGGGCCTCGTGGACGGTTTTCAACGCCGTGAAGGATAACAAGTTGGACATGCTGAAAATTCACGTTTTCCATGGAAATTTCAAGATTTTGGTTTCTTGGGGCTTCTTAGGAAGGCTCTTGGAGGTTTCCTCAGGTGTCTTGGCGGCCTCTTGGGCCGTTTTGAGCTTATCTTGGGCGTCTTGGAGCGATCGTTCGGCGACTTTGGGTTCTCGTGGACCGTCTTGGCGGCTTCTTGGGAGGCGTCAAGTGCTGTCGTGCAGCTCAAAAGCGAGCCCAGGGAGCCCAGACCGCCCCGGGTGATTTCGGCCCTGGGCCACCCGGGGCCAGGGGGGGGTCAAACTCCCGGTTTGGGGTCCCTGCAGGGGGGGATTCTGGGGGGGAGCAATCTCACACGCCTGGAAGCCCACAAGGGGTCGGCGAATCCTACTATCGATCTCACTATCGATCTCACTCAACGGGACACCACGGGACACCATGGGACGCCACGGGGCACCGCGGGACACCGCGAGCCACCGCCGGACGGGCGGGCGGGGGAGAATCATTTG
Source organism: Prorocentrum cordatum (assembly GCA_963575745.1). Taxonomy (NCBI): domain Eukaryota; class Dinophyceae; order Prorocentrales; family Prorocentraceae; genus Prorocentrum; species Prorocentrum cordatum. The sequence continues at coordinate 726,526 of CAUYUJ010006780.1, forward strand.
TCTTGACTTCGCCCTAGCAACGGCGGGTTCATTCCTCTCGCGCGCCCACGCAGCGTCGCCTCGCCCGCACGCACGACACGAACTAAACGAAACGATTTTCCGATTGGGGGTCTCCATTCCACTGCGATCTCACCCCCCAACCTCCGATTGTAATATATTTGTATGAATACATCTGTATGGACATATCACGGCATCATGAGAGGTAATCGACAGTGCAGACGAGAGGATGCATATTAGAGTGTTAGAGCAGAGTTCAGCAAAGAGAGAGAGAGAGAGAGAGAGAGGACAAAAAAGAGAGGACACACTATGGGAATTAGTCCACAACGAGTTGCGAGGGCACATGCAGTAAAGAGGAGAGAGTGAGAGAGAGAGAGAGAGAGAGAGCGAGAGACAGACAGATGGCAGGCGTTGAGTGTACAGGGCACTTTCAAGACATCCACTGCTTGTTTCCCCTTGTTTATTCCCAACCCTCCTTGGTTGGGTATTCGTTTTGAATAGAGCAGTGTGGTCGCGTCCCTTCTCCCGCCTCCCGCCTCTTCCTGTCTTGCCCGCGGGGGGCTGCGATCTGTGAAACTGTCGCCACTTTCGAGGCCTGCTGGGGGGCCCAGCACAGTGAGGGCCACGGCGGACCCAAATTAGACCTCGCCATCCCTGGGGGGCTGCGATCTGCGAAACTGTCGCCATTTTCGAGGCCTGCTGGGGGGCCCAGCACAGTGAGGGCCACGGGCGGATTCAAATTAGACCTCGCCATCCCTGGGGGGCTGCGATCTGTGAAACTGTCGCCACTTTCGAGGCCTGCTGGGGGGCCCAGCACAGTGAGGGCCACGGGCGGACCCAAATTAGACCTCGCCATCCCTGGGGGGCTGCGATCTGCGAAACTGTCGCCATTTTCGAGGCCTGCTGGGGGGCCCAGCACAGTGAGGGCCACGGCGGATTCAAATTAGACCTCGCCATCCCTGGGGGGCTGCGATCTGTGAAACTGTCGCCATTTTCGAGGCCTGCTGGGGGGCCCAGCACAGTGAGGGCCACGGGCGGACCCAAATTAGACCTCGCCATCCCTGGGGGGCTGCGATCTGCGAAACTGTCGCCACTTTCGAGGCCTGCTGGGGGGCCCAGCACAGTGAGGGCCACGCGCGGATTCAAATTAGACCTCGCCATCCCTGGGGGGCTGCGATCTGTGAAACTGAAAAGGCTTGACCTCGGGGGGCCTGCGATCGGAGTGAGCACAGTGAGGGCCACGCGCGGATTCAAATTAGACCTCGCCATCCCTGGGGGGCTGCGATCTGCGAAACTGTCGCCATTTTCGAGGCCTGCTGGGGGGCCCAGCACAGTGAGGGCCACGCGGCGGATTCAAATTAGACCTCGCCATCCCTGGGGGGCTGCGATCTGCGAAACTGTCGCCATTTTCGAGGCCTGCTGGGGGGCCCAGCACAGTGAGGGCCACGCGCAGATTCAAATTAGACCTCGCCATCCCTGGGGGGCTGCGATCTGCGAAACTGTCGCCATTTTCGAGGCCTGCTGGGGGGCCCAGCACAGTGAGGGCCACGCGCGGATTCAAATTAGACCTCGCCATCCCTGGGGGGCTGCGATCTGCGAAACTGCCGCCATTTTCGAGGCCTGCTGGGGGGCCCAGCACAGTGAGGGCCACGGGCAGATTCAAATGAGACCTCGCCATCCCTGCGGGGCTGCGATCTGTGAACCTGTCGCCACTTTCGAGGCCTGCTGTGATCCCCGTTTTCGAAGTGGCTAGGAGTGCTCAGGAATTGTAAATCATCAGCTTTATCAAGCCCTTTTCCTGTAGCCAGTGTCCTGCGAGTCTCCCGAATTCCGTCTGCAGACATATGTAACCCTCGCTCCGTCATCGCCCCCTTATAAAGTATCCTAAACTATTTGCGCCCCGCTTTTGCGCAGGGGTTGGGTACGTCGCCAGGGTAATTCCCAACCCTCCTGCGTTGGGTACTCGTTTTGAATAGAGCACTGCGGTCTCCGTTCTCCTCCTCCCGCCCCCCCCCCTCTCTTCCCTCCTCCTCTCCTCTCTTGCTTGCCTTCTCCTCCTCTCTTCGCTCCTCCTCTTCTCTTCTCTTGCCTTTCACGTCATCCCTGGCGGGCTGCGATCTGCGGAACTGTCACCACTTTCGAGGGCTGCTGGTGGGTCCAGCGGAGTGAGGCACCACGGGGACTCAGATTAGACCTCGCCATCCCTGGGGGGGGGGCTGCGATCTGTGAAACTGTCGCCACTTTCGAGGGCTGCTGGTGGGTCCAGCGGAGTGAGGCACCACGGGGACTCAGATTAGACCTCGCCATCTCTGGGGGGGGCTGCGATCTGTGAAACTGTCACCACTTTCGAGGGCTGCTGGTGGGTCCAGCGGAGTGAGGCACCACGGGGACTCAGATTAGACCTCGCCATCTCTGGGGGGCTGCGATCTGTGAAACTGTCGCCACTTTCGAGGGCTGCTGGTGGGTCCAGCGGAGTGAGGCACCACGGGGACTCAGATTAGACCTCGCCATCTCTGGAGGGCTGCGATCTGTGAAACTGTCGCCACTTTCGAGGGTTGCTGGTGGGTCCAGCGGAGTGAGGCACCACGGGGACTCAGATTAGACCTCGCCATCCCTGTGTGAAACTGTCGTCACTTTCGAGGCTGCTGGTGGGTCCAGCGGAGTGAGGCACCACGGTGACTCAGAATAGACCTCGCCACCCCTGGGCGGCTGTGATCTGTGAAACTGTCGCCACTTTCGAGGGCTGCTGGTGGGTGGCCAGCGGAGTGAGGCACCACGGGGACTCAGATTCTGACCACGAGCAATGCTCGCGTGCCCTTACTCTGCGGTTCGTGCCACGTGGCGCTGCGACTCGAGCTGGCGGTCGTCCTTCGGACCCGCAGAAACATTTGCTGAGCTCGATGAGCTAGGGGAACTACAGGAATAAGTGCAGGAAGCGGAGGCCGGTCATGCACTCGCCGATACCTCGTTGCTCTGTCATCGTCTTTGCTGTTGCATGATCCTTATCTGGCCTGCCGGCGCCGCGGCTCGAGCTGGCGGTCGCCCTTCGGGCCCGCGGGGACATCTTTTGAGACAAGTGGACGCCGCCGCCTTACTTGCAGGCAGCGCATTGCATTCGCGGACAGCAGCATGGCAGACCGCAGTGAGATCCTCAGTCGCGTGGTGTTGCCAAGCCTGGTGGAGACGCGCGTGATCGACCTGAAGTCCCAATCGCGCGTGCACTGTACCTGCGTGGCGTTCAGGCACGCGCGTGATGCTGCTCGCTCCGCGTTCAACCAGCACGTCGCCAGTGCAACTTTGGACGATGGACAACCGATTGATGATACGCGACCCCGGCCTTGAGTTTCTTTCCCGCGGGCCGCCCGCAGACCTGGCGGCGCGCCTGCGAGCGTTCAGCTCCCGCGCTGAAATGTGCGGGAAGGAGGCGGAGAAGCTAGCGGGCGAGCTACGCCTCGCTCGTTCCTTGCACTCTAAACAAGTTTTATCATGTGGAACTCTGCGACGACATGGCGCAGGCAGCGCTGCGGGTTTAGCTCGCACTTGAAAAACGCGGCAGTCTTCTGTCTCCTCCCGCCACTTTCATCGTCGTCCTATTCCCCGCCTCACCTTCTCCATGCATGCTGCTGCTTCCGCGATGGCCTTTCGCCCCCCCCCGCCCTCCATTCCATCCCTCTCCTACCCCTCGTTCCCGTACCCGTTCTTCTTCGATCCTGGGGCTTCAAGCCTCGTCTTTCGATCGTCGTCCTGTGAATCGTGCAACGCATGCGCATCCCATGTAGCTTGCACAGCAAATCGCCGCGTCTACACTGTCGTTGTCCCTGCTAATGTTGGCATACTCCTCTTGCCATTTGATGCGCGTGGGTTGGGTGCGTCGCAGGGTAATTTTTGACACAGTGGAGCTGCGTTGTTTCTGCTTGAAGTGATATTGGGCCTGCCATGCGCCATCTTGGGGCCGTCCTGGAAGGGCCCTTCCTTTAGCATATGCGGCCAGGTTGCTGTGTTTTACTTGGCCATTCTCGGAGCCATATCGGGCCCACCTCGAAGCCTCTTGACGCCCTCTTGATGCGAGTGATAAGAAGGCTCCCAATCGAAGGGTGTTCAATTGCCAGGTGCTCTTGGGCGTTTTCTCGCGAGTGATTTTCGATTATTGCAACCGCGCGTATCTCGATAGCTCACTTATTCCACGGATTTGCATGTTGGAAGGGCATGTCTTTCCCGTGTGGATGACTGTTCTGTTGGAGGGTTCGGCGTAGTCTTTCTTATGGGCAAGGGAGAGTACGAAAAGAGCAGAGCCAGAAACAGAAAGATTGGACGGCTCGGGGTCGGCAGTTTAGCAGTGGAATCTCAGGCGACGACTTTAGCCCCTGGTACAGTGATCGGGGCTTGAGCGAGGTGGGACCGTTCAGGTTGACGCGGGTCAATGCCAACAGGGATCAGTCAGGCGCCAGATCCTGCAGGATCCTGCAGAGCCAGGGCCGCACTGACCCCAGTCAGCGTGCAGGATATTGAAGGATCCTGCAGGGTCTTGCAGGATCTTGCAAGGCCTGACTGACGCAGGTTTGCGTTGACCCGAAACAGCGAAACAGTGCGTTCCAGACAGGCGGACGACTTGATCCCGATTCGACCGACTTGCCCGATCCCGTTGTCATCGACGGACCCACAGCCCACCCCGGATCCGATGATCGGGGTTGGGTCGCTGATCCGCTGATCCGTCGGTCAGATCGAGATCGGGGCGGGGCTGCTCGATGTCCCAATCGGTGGAGCGGGTTCGCGCCCTCGGATGGACCAGGCTGGTCTCACGATCGTGGTCAGGCCTGGGCTGTATGGTCCGGTACTGATCGGGGGAGCCTGTTTCGTCGTCATCGGCTGGTCTGGGAGAACTGATTAGAGAGGAGGGACAGGGGAGAAGGACGGAACGGGTGACGGGCAGGTTCAGAAGGACGAGGCGGATGGAGATGTGTGAACCGGGGGAGAGCACCAGCCGGAGCGGGACGGGCGGGGGCAGGGGATAGGGGGCGGGGAAGAGCAGAGGAGGGGGAGGGAGAAGGCTATTTGGGGAGGGAAGAGGAGGAGGTGAAGAAGCGTGGAGCGCGAATCGGCCTGCCTCCGCAAAGGCAGGTCCCAGAAGAGAAAGTATGGAACGCCTGGGGGTGAAGCAGAAGTGCAACAGGTAGGGGAATTATGGAGGCGGACATGCGGGCAGCTTTTCAAACGCATGACAGCGTGAAGCACGTACGCCACAGAGCCATTCTGTCGGACTGGATTGCAGAGGCGGCGGAAAGGGCAGTGGAGAGGATGATGAGGTGGAGGAGGAGGGGGAGATGGACGGGGAAAATGATAAGGCAGTGGGTGAGGAGGAAGAGGCGGTGGTGGACGAGGGGGAGGAGCAGGATCATGTGCGGCAGCAGAAGGGAGGATGAGAGGTGGGAGGAGGAGGACGAGGAGGACGTGGAGGAGGAGGACGATGGCGACGAGGAGGAGTGAAGGGAGGAGTGGGAGGAGGGAGGAGGATTAAAAGGAGGAGCAGGAGGAGCAGGAGGAGGAAGAGCACGGGATAGAGGAAGTGAAGGAAGAATAGGAGGACGTGGCGAGGAGGATGCGCAGAGGCTGGATGA
>CAUYUJ010006780.1:737137-834637 GCA_963575745.1 Prorocentrum cordatum
GAGGGTGCTTGTGCCCACTCCTCTGGTTCTTCTCAGCTCTGCTGAGAACCTTAGGCCAGAGACCCGAATTGATACGGCGTAAATATTCCAACCCTGTTGCTGTAGGGGGTTCGCACTCTAAGGCAAGTTTCCCCGTCTTATGGGAGACGAACATACCACATTGAGAACAGAACCAAACTCCCAGCCCAGCGTGGAACCTCGGACGATGGGTTAAATGAATCCACCCCCCTGCTACATGTACCTGCTTTCCCAGGGGGGGTCTCATATAAGTGCCATCTATATTGAGGAGGTTAAAACACTCTGATCTATAGAATTCTACTTTAGTGGCTATTGTGGCGGAACCTTTACAAATCGTGCATTTGCGCCCTGTCTCGTCCAGCTTATGGGCGGAGGCGAAAGCTGCACACAATGCTGGGGCAGGGGGTCTGACAGGCTGTACTCTGACTCTACGTGACTGTCGACTGCCTGCTGGGCAAATCGGGGCAGCTAGTTTCTGGGCTCGCTCAAATTCCAGGGCCTCTAGGGTGCTTCTCAGGAGGCGCATGCGAACGAGGTAAGCTTTATTCTCTACTAACTGGATCTGCTGTCGGATCTGCTTAGGCACGCGATGCTGCTCGGCGGCAATGCTGGCAAACTCGTCCACAACTGCATTGCCATAAGTGAGAGACCGATTCGCATGTCCACGTTGGATGTCATCAGCTGTCTGATGTGAGCGCACGAGTAGAACCACAAAGTCTCCTGTCCGTCGCTGAAGCTCTTGCCCAACTTGGTGCCAGAGATCCGCATCGGGCCCTTCAGGATGGTTAGGGTGGCCATTGTGGAAATTCAAATATACTCCTTCACAGTCGGTGATGAAAATCACGTCATAAAAAGTCACCTGCAGGGCTAAGAGGAGGGCAGAGAGTTCGCCTCTTACCACTGTTTGGCGGGTGCCCGCCAAAGGTCCCCAAAGCGCCATCTGCAGTTCCATGCCGTTGGCGTCCAAGTCGGTGAAAGCTGTGATGGCCACACCTACTCGTCGTAGGACTGGTGAAGCCGTGTCGGCTCCTCCACTGGCGTCGCCAAAGATGTAGAGGGGGGACGGGCCTCGCCGTCCGACCTCAAAACAATCTGGCGCGAAGGTGTCGATGCCACACGTGCTCCAGTCGGCTGCTGCCGCAGGTGGCGGCACGGCCGTCCAGGCCCGAGGTATCAGCCCTCGTGTCCAAAAACATTCAAACATATCTTGCTGCGCCGTCGCCTCACCTACGAGGTGCTCGGTGGCGTCGTAGGCTGGGCTGCTCTTGTGCTGGTCGCACTCCCATGCGCGGTGGAAGGCGGTCTCCTGCTTGAGCTTGCAGCGCGGGCACTTGCCGTCGGTGACGGCGTTGGTCTGCTCACGTACTCGCTCCTTGGGCCAAGTAGCCCCGACGGCGATCGTGAGCATCAGTGCAGACAGCCTGTTGCCCTGCTTCATCTTGGAGAGGTAGTCCAGCAGCTTGCGGTAGGACCGATTGTCGATCCCGTGCTCCATGCCCGATCCTCCATAGTGCGCACTGGCGAGGGAGAGGAGAAGGAGGAAGAGGAGGAGGAGGAGGAGGAGGAGAAGAAGGAGGCGGAGGAGGAGGAGGACACGGAGGAGGAGGAGGAGGCGGAGGAGGAGGAGGAGGGGGAGGAGGACAAGCTTTTATTTCTGTGTGTTTTTTTATGTTATTTTTTCCTTTACCTTGGTTTAGTTACTTTTTAATTTTATCTTTTGAGACATTTTTTGTGTTCACTATTACTGTTTTTTTTTTACGCCCCTGTACTCCTTACTTCTTATTTTCCTTTTTTTTTTCTTCTCTATTTTTTCCTATCTTTTTTCTTAGTAGGTGCGCTCGCGTCATATCTGACATCCTACCCCTCCCTCCCATCCCTTACCATGGCGCAGATCCCCTCTTTACTCGCACAGTCGGATGTCGAGCAGGGCAATGATCCCGAAAGGGTACGCGATGCATTGTAGAGCACGGCATGGCATGGCGTAGAAGAGCACCGCGAAGCGTAGTATCAACCTAGCATTGAATTGCATGCCGTGGCATGGCACGGGAAATGACGCCAGCGCTGCAGCGGGAGCACGAGTCGAAATGAGCGGAAGCGCGGAAATAAGGCCAGCGCTGCAGCGGGAGCACGATTCGGAACGAGCGGAAGCACGCCGGAATGGGCCCGGGAGGCTCCCGAGCGTGGAATGGCCTTTTTCCGGCGCCGCCTCGGAACTCGATTTTCCGGCGCCGGCCGGAACCAGCTCTGGACCCGGCCCCGGCGCCGGCCCGGGCGCCAGCTCGAGCGTCCGGCCCGGGCGCCGGCTCGGGCGCCGGCCCGGGAGTCGACCCGGGATGCCTCCCAGGCGCCGGAAGCAGAAATTCAGCATTTTCAAAAGAAAACTGTCTATTATAAATGGCCTTTTTCGGCGCCGCCTCGGAACTCGATTTTCCGGCGGCGGCCGGAACCGGCTCCAGACCCGGCCCGAGCGCCGGCCCGGGCGCCGGCTCGGGCGTGCAGCCCGGGCGCCGGCTGCGAAAGGATAATGAAATGTTGGCGGGAAGGCAAGTCGGAGGATAGTTTACGGAGTTTTTTTGTGCTGGCCGGGAAGGAAGGAAATGATGCCAGCGCTGCAGCGGGAGCACGATTCGGAACGAGCGGGGCCCGAAAATGAGGTCGGCGCCTCAGCGAGAGCAGCATTTTGGAAAAAATGCAGGCGAAAACCCAACTCCGAGGAAACCTGTGTGTAAAAAAAATACGCGGGGGGGGGTCGGATACTTTCAAGCCGTCATCAGGGGAAGAGGGAGAGTAGTATTCATATTGAGTATAATAATTGTGCAGGCGGAGGAGGAGGAGGAGGAGGAGGAGGAGGAGGAGGAGGTCAAGGCTCGGTGGCGTCCAAGAGGGGGTGATGACTAGGGAAGGGTGGATATCATTTCGTGGGCCATGATATCTCCTCAGATTTCATGACGTCCCTTCTTATTTCAGTGTGTCCCGGGCCCCCCCTGGGGCCGCGCACATGCCGCCGGACATGATTTGCGCCCCCCCTCTTGGCCGTCCCCCTCTTTGGACGCCTCCGATCAAGAGACGGGGTCAATGCAAATGGGGGTCAGTCAGAGCGCCGGATCTTGCAGGATCCTGCAGAGCCACGGTCGCATGGACCAGGGTTTGGCTGCAGGATCCTGCACCATCAGGACTTTGCAGGGTCCTGCATAGCCTGACTGACCCGGGTTTGGATTGACCCGGGACAGTAGATCTCCGAGCCGTGGCTGCATTGCCGTGGCCACGCCCAGTTCAGTTGCTCTGCCCTGGTCAAGAGGTCTCGCGTGTTGGCTCGCCTGTGGCAGTTGGGCCCTCCGGTGGTTCCAGGCTTGCATAGTGCGTGTGCGTGTGGTGGTTCACCACTGGTGTGTGTGTATGTGTGTTGGGAAATGTCTTTCTGACTACTAGCAGGGGCCTCCCAGGACTCGCCATGAAGCAATTCGGACCCCGCCGTTACTGGGCTCCTGTGGAGCCCTCCCCGGGCCCCTGGGCCGTCAGAGAACGGCTCGCGGGGAGAGATTCTTGGCCCTGGGTAGAACCCGTGGGGTTCCAAGTAGGCCCCGCTTTTGTTGGGACCCATCTCCTCCATACGGTTGGACTTGCTTTGCGTGTCGCGCCGCCAGTTCTTGCCCAAGGCATTTCGGCGCGGCACGCTAACCACTTTCCCATTTCCAAGCGGCAACATTTCGAACTTTTCCGAGCATGCCGCGCCGCGGCGCGCCGCGACACGTTGTCCGCTTGCAAGGCATAGCGTGTTCCCAGGGCCGCCGCCGCGACATGCTGAGCAACAGTTCCTGACCGCACCTTGAGATCCTAGGTTGTAATCAAGCAGTTGCCACATCGCAAGAAATCACGACAGCAGCTCTAGACTCCGTCCTTCTGCGGCATGTTTCGAGCCGCATCGACCTGTGATGGTCCCAGGGCCGAAACCGACGGAAAACGCCAGGATTGAAAACACGCAACGCCCAGATGTCGGGGCATGCCAGCAGGATGGGCTGACAATGAGCACCCATGGCCATGCGGCCCCTAGATTTCGGGGTGGACTTCCAGAGAGGGCTACGGGTGTGCGTTGTCGGATGGGGGCCCCCGCTCGAACGGGAGCCCAGCCTCGGGGTCCGACAATTCGCACCCATGCCTAAAGCGGCCTCGTCGCTTTGCCTTTCCCCATTCCTCCTCCCTATAGGTTGTGTGTGTACGTCGCGCCGGGGCTCCTCCTCCTTCTCCCTCCTCCTCCTCCTCCTCCTCCTACTTCCGTGCATTGTGGCCCTAATTTGCACACAGCGTGTCCCCTGTTGCCTATCCGCCGGAGCAGCCGCCCTCTGCCCAGCCGCCGTCGCAAAAAGTGTGTGTGTGTGTACCGACCTGGAACATATCCTTATCCCTACGCATCGCCCGCTCTCGATGCCGACGTGACGGTTCTCAGGTTTTGTGGGCGCATCCCTGAGATTGTGGTCAGTCTTGCGGTTGGGAGCTTTGTCTTGGCGTGTCGCGCCGCCAGTTCTGGCCCACCGCGCTTCGGGGCGACAGGCTATCCCCGTCGCGGTCCCCGAGCACTGGCGTCCCGAGCCTTCCCGAGCCTCCCATCCCGCGGAGCGGAGCGACATGCCATCCGCTCGCAATGGCTAGCGTGTCGCCGGGGCCGTCGCCGCGACATGCCGAGCAGAAGTTCCTGACCTTAGGGATCAATCACGTGTATGTCGTTCTTGTGTTACCGATCGTGTGCCAACAAGTTTGCTTTCGTGGATATAGATGAAGGGGGGGAGCGTGGCGCGGCCCGAAAGGAAGTCTGAACTTCACGCAAGCCCGTACCCACTCGCACAGCGCTGTCTGGAAAGGAAGCGAAAAGGTGGGTGGGTGGGGTGGAGGGCGAACGCCATGCAAGTAAACTCACCAGTATCTAAGCAACAACGCGTTCCTTTCAAGAGTGAATCTAGCTGCCTACGGCAAGTCCCGTCACAGTGCCAGCGCTAAGTCATTATGTGGCTTTGAGGACGGGAGGCCAGGCACGCCATGGCCGCCCAGGGGGCTCCAGGAGTAGGGGTGGTGCACGCAATTGGGCGCGACGTGAGGGGCGGGTGGGTCCCTTAGAAGGCAACAGCAGCCCCGCCAGGCAGCACTTGGCATTCTCCCTCGCCGCAGCGTGCCAGGAGGCACGGTGGCGGATTTTTGTTTTGACGTCGGCAAGTTGTTTCGCATGGTTTCCCCCCCCCCCCCCCCCCCCGGCCGCCTTTTGTTTGTGGTAAGTAATCACGGTTTACGGATTTCACGGAGCAGCTTTGCTGGCGGATGACGGGAAGCGTCTTCGAGGAACGAGAAGCGAGTTGGACATCCTGGTTGAATTTTCAACGCATTTCCAAGGTGTCAACATGCATACCGTCCAGAATTGCATATCATGAGATCGTGGCGGATTGTTTGTGTCAAGCATTCCGTTTGAAGCAAATTCCCAACAATGAGTTGTTCGCAATACCGCCCTTCACTAACAGAAGCGCGTCGCTTGAGATATCTTTCAACGTTGGGTACGCTGGCTTGTTGCTTGATCCTCAAACTTGGCGCTTCGCCTGAGACATCCTCGAATTATTATTGTGTCGGCAGAGCTGATCTATTGGCACCATGCCGAAAAACCACGCTCCCGCTCGAGACATCCTCGGAAGTGATGTGCCAGCACAGCATCGCAGCTGTCTGGTTTGACGTCGCTTCTAAACATGTCCATTTCGCTCGGACATCCTCGTATCACCGAGCGCGTTCCACTACTCGCAAACGGCAGACAAAAACACATATGTTTGTTTCGATGAAATGTATCGTAGATCCCCCGCGGCGGATCTAGGCCAGTTTCGAGTAGTTAGTTTGAGAGTAGTGGAACGCGCTCGTCTAATTATTGTAGAACTGATATGTTCCCAACGTCGTGGCATCGTTTCGGAAATGTTCGAAGACGAAGTCAGGGCCCAAAATGGACCCCCGGATCTCTTCAAAAGCGCCTTGGTGACTCGCGAAATGACGGTATCGTTCGGGACATCCTCAAAAATGAAGATACACCATGATAGTTTCGAACGAAGTTATATTCTAGCATCGTCTTGGTATCGCCCTCGAAAGGGCCGCACGGCGACCTACACCTGCCTTCCAAAACGTGTAGTTCTGCTAGTGGCATCCTCCAGCAGCTGATGCATGTAACAGTGTATTGGGTTCATGATTGAAGGCATGAAGGCAACACATCAGGCCCCAATATTAACCCTAATAGCACCCTCAAGACGAACGAACATTTCAATTTCACTCGGACACCGTCACCAAACTACGGTTGCACCAGCATCGGAAACTACGGTTGCACCAGCATCGAGGCATCTTCTCCAAACGGGAATGTTGGAGGATCCGCCCCACAGGAGCACGGGACACCAAAGCAACACGGCCGAGAAGCGCGGCAGACCAAAGGAGCATGGCAGGCTATGGCAGGCAGGGCTCGACGTCACAAAGCTCCCCGAGCAGGAGCACCTCCCTATCAGCTCGGCGAAGTCCCACTTCCTCGCCTCCCCCCCAGCGCGGCGAAGCAGATGGCTGATATCTGGGAGGCCCGTGGGTGGAGTTTCCATCGAGCACTCCGATGCGAACATGACCACGAGAGGCGCCCACGAGGGCCGCAGCCGCGCGACCAGTAAGTAGCCTTGTTAGAGCGCGCAGGTTGCACTGCATCAAGGCCTTGGGCGCCGAGATCGGCATCCACTGGGCTGGGCCCACCGCTAGCATGATGTGGGGCCGAACTGTCACGGCCATCCCCGATCGCGAGCTCGATCGCTGGCGCCTGGCAGCAACTCGCAGTGCTGGCAAGTTGCCGCAGGCAGCTCCCCTTGGCCTGCGCCTCCGAGCAGCGGAGGTCACCTGAGGGCGGGACCTCGACCCAGTGGCGTGGACGGCTTGGAGCACGGCGCAGATGCTGGCCACCCTCTTGCAGTCAAGCGAGTTGCCCAGCCGCATGCTGGCCGCTGACCTCAAAGCAGCGGCGGACCGCAGCGTGACGGCCACAGCCCCGCGGGCCCTCTGGGCCCCACCGTCGGATGCAGCTGTGCTCACAATGGCGAAGACGGGGCGAGACTTCGAGTCAGGGCGCCTCCTCGCCACCGACTTGGGGGACAAGCTGGACCTCACCCTCTTGGGGCCCCGCGAGCTCGCAGCGGAGGCCGCTCGCGGAGATCGCCGTGTTTCCGACCGCCATGAATTCAGGAAGCTTGGCAGAGATGGGGCCGCGTGGGAACCGCTCTTCTGGGGCGCCATCTCGGGACTCCTCGGGAAAACAAGCGAGCTGTGGCGACGGGGGCAGCAGGCATTCGTCTCCCACCTCTCGAACGCGCAGTGGTCCCAGGCGCGGCTGAGCAGAGTTGGGCGGCGCGCGCTCTGGATGCTACGCGCGCGGATGCCGCAGAGGTGTGTTTCGGCACAGGCTTCTCGAGCTGCCCAATTCTGAAAGGAGTGCACCGCGACAGCTTATCGGCCATGCAACTCCTGTGCTCGCGCAGGGCCTGTGCTCTGGGTGAGGAAGCGGGAGAGGACTTTTCGCGGTGCCGGCTGCCAGCGCTGACAGTTGCCCTTGGGCCCCGCTCCGACGCCGAGCAGGTGCGGCGGCGCGGTCGACGGCCCGACGACGATTGGCTGAACGCGAGGCTGTTTTAGGACGGCTCGGCCACGTGGGCCCCGCCATCGGCCCGCTGCGGCGCGCGGGCTGGACGATCATCCAGGTCGACGACGACGGCGGCTTGGCGCGGGCGCCCACGGCGCGGCGAGGCGCGATTTGCACCCGCAGCAGACAGCCAAGGATGGAGATGACTTCGCGGTCTGGATGCCGCGCGCTTCTGGAGGCCCGCGATCCAGGAGGCCAACGTCGATTGCAGCTTCACGGCGTCATGCCTCCGCCGCGGGATGGCGTGCGCGACGGCCCCCAGCGGGCCCGATTCGCACCTGTGAGCGAGGGCCCGCGCGACGCTCGAGTTGGGGGGCTTCAGCGTCACCGAAGTCCCCGCGCGCTGCAGCGTGCAAGATGCTTGCGAAGGCACGTTCACGGAGCGACAGCTGCGAGGCAACGGCCACGCCGACATGCGCACTGGACCGAGCCAGGGGGGCGGCGTTACAGGGCCTCGCGGCAAAGGACCCCTGGGGGGTCCCTGCGGGCGAGGGGCGCCGCGGAGCCACCCCTGCGGAGTCCGAGGCGGAGCCGGCTCACCAGGGCGAGCCGGCGACCCAGCAGCAGATGCTCGACGGCATCAGGTCGGCTGCCGCAGTCGGTGGAGTCAGCGTCGGCGTCGCGGCCTTCGTCGCCGCGGGGCGCGTTCTGGCCCGCGGGCCATGCGGGCGGGGCGGTGGCCATGAGGGGCCGGCCGCCCGCGCGTCGCGCGGGGCCTGCATGCGGGTCGGCGGCAGGAGCGGCGCGATGCCCCGCTTGGAGGCGGCGCCACCCTGGGCGCGGAGGCGCCGACGAGAGCCAGAGAGACCGCTGGGAGCGCGGGCTGCGCCCAGGCGGCCGCCAGCAGACGATGGGCGAGAGGCGGTTTTGCCGGCGGCCCCTTCCCCGAGGAGGTCAGGCTCCGCTGCCGGGTCCGCATCGGGGTTAAATCCGAGGGGGGTGCCTGTGATCGCGGTTGGCCTCCTGCCCTTCCAGGAAGGGTAGCGCCGCCCCTGCCCTGGCCGATGGCGACGGGGGCCAAGGCGGGGCGGCGGCGCCGGAGCGCTCGGAGCGGCAACGCCCGGCGCCCGAGGCCCGCGGCCGCGCGACCAGGCTCGCCGCTTTCGGTTTCGACGAGGACGGCCCGGCAGACCGGCCCGAATCGGCGGCGCCCCGCGCCGCGGGCCGCCGGGCCAGCCGCGGCCTGAGGCGCAGAGGCGACCGCGTCGGCGAGGACAGCGGCTGCGGCGGCTAGACGCAGCCTGCCAGCTCGCATGCGCCAGGCGCAAAAAGTGGATGAGCGCACCTCGCAATGCTTTTGCGCGACGGGCGCGTTCCCCGCGTCATCGGGGCGCGCCCGCCAGGCGCCCCCCCCGTCGCATCGGGGCGCGCCCCGTCTGTTTCGAGGGCGGGCGTCGACCCCCGTCGGCCGCCGCCGCCAAGCGGGGGCCTCGCCGCGCTCATCGTAAACGGCGTTGCAGATCTTGGGGGGTCGGAGCTCCTCAACGTCTCCCTTTGAGGGGCCAAAAGGCGTCCTCCTCCTGCCAGGATGGGCGGGCGAACTTGCTGCCTCGCCGTTTTTTCCTTCCGCGGGCCCCGAGTTCCATTCCACCCCGCGCGGCAGACCGCTACGGCGCGGCAGACGCGCGCCGCAGACTGCAGGAATACGGCAGACAACAGGAGCGCGGCAGACCAGAACGCCAGACCATAGGAGCATGGCAGTTTACATGGGGCTTGGTCGACAACCGAGTCACGGCTGACATCTCCAGCGCGACGGGCCAGCGCGGCAGACCGCAGGGGAACGGCAGGCATGCGCGGCAGACCGCAGCACAGCAGACCACGGGAGCATGGCAGAACGTCACGGCACGGCAGACCGCAGCAGCATGGCAAACCAGCGCGGCAGACCGACGCGGCACGGCAGACCACATGAGCACAGCAGACCACAAGAGCACGGTTGACCACAGGAGCGCGGCAGGTTCCAAGAGCGCTGCAGACCTCAGGAGCACGGAAGACCAGCAGGGTAGATACGGCAGATCAGCAAATAAGCACGGCGGTCCACAGGTGCACAGGAAACCAATCCGACAGACCACAGGAGCACGGCAGACCAGCATGGCTGACCACAGCAGCCTGGCAGACCGCAAGAATAAGCATAGCAAATAAGCACGGCGGTCCACAGGTGCACAGGAAACCATTATGGCATACCTTTTCGGCACGGCAGACCAGCACGGCACACCGCAGCAGCACGGCAGACCAGCTCGGGCACGGCAGACCAGCACGGCATATTATTGCAGCACGGCGCACCCGCAGGGCACACCATGGGAACATGGCAGTCCAGTGCGGCAGACTGCAGGAATGCGGCTGATTTGCACGGGAGACATCAACAGTGTGGCAGACCAGCGTGGCAGGCCTGGTCAGCACGGCAGACCAGCACGGTAAACCGCCGGAGCATGGCAGACCAGCGCGGCAGAGCAGACGACACCAGCACGGCAGACCAAAACGGCAGACAACATAAATATCGCAAGCCCGCACGGCAAACCACGGGAACATGGTAAACCAGCACGGTTGATCATGGCAGAATTGCAGACCATAGGAGCATGCTATACCAGCACCACAGGAGTACGGGAGACCAGCACGGGAAACCATTTCAGCGCGTCGGACAAGCATGGCAGACCACACGAGCGCGGCATATCAGCAGAGACCGCGAACAGGGCAGACCAGCACAGCATATTACAGCAGCGCGGCATGCCATAGGGGCACGGCAGACCACAGGAGCATCGCAGACCACAAGAGCACGGCATATTGCAGGAGCATGGCAGGCCAGCACGGTTGACCACCGGAGAGTAGCAGACAGGCACGGCGGACCACAGCAGCATGGCAGCTTCGCGCGGGAGCCTACAGCATCATGCCAGTCGAGTCTGGCAGACCACCGCAGCCCGGCAGACCAGCGCGGCAGACCACAGGAGCACGGCAGAAGGGCACGAGGGACCGCAGCAGCAAGGCAGACCAGCACGGCTGACCACAGGAGCCTGGCAGACCGCAAGAATAAGCATAGCAAATATGCACGGCGGTCCACAGGTGCACAGGAAACCATTATGGCATACCTTTTCGGCACGGCAGACCAGCACGGCACACCGCAGCAGCACGGCAGACCAGCTCGGGCACGGCAGACCAGCACGGCATATTATTGCAGCACGGCGCACCCGCAGGGCACACCATGGGAACATGGCAGTCCAGTGCGGCAGACTGCAGGAATGCGGCTGATTTGCACGGGAGACATCAACAGTGTGGCAGACCAGCGTGGTAGGCCTGGTCAGCACGGCAGACCAGCACGGTAAACCGCCGGAGCATGGCAGACCAGCACGGCAGAGCAGACGACACCGGCACGGCAGACCAAAACGGCAGACAACATAAATATCGCAAGCCCGCACGGCAAACCACGGGAACATGGCAAACCAGCACGGTTGATCATGGCAGAATTGCAGACCATAGGAGCATGCTATACCAGCACCACAGGAGTACGGGAGACCAGCACGGGAAACCATTTCAGCGCGTCGGACAAGCATGGCAGACCACACGAGCGCGGCATATCAGCAGAGACCGCGAACAGGGCAGACCAGCACAGCATATTACAGCAGCGCGGCATACCATAGGGGCACGGCAGACCACAGGAGCATCGCAGACCACAAGAGCACGGCATATTGCAGGAGCATGGCAGGCCAGCACGGTTGACCACCGGAGAGTAGCAGACAGGCACGGCGGACCACAGCAGCATGGCAGCTTCGCGCGGGAGCCTACAGCATCATGCCAGTCGAGTCTGGCAGACCACCGCAGCCCGGCAGACCAGCGCGGCAGACCACAGGAGCACGGCAGAAGGGCACGAGGGACCGCAGCAGCAAGGCAGACCAGCACGGCTGACCACAGGAGCATGGTAGACCACGGGAGCATGGCACCCGCAGCCATTTTGGCGCAATATGTGTCTGCCTCATCGGACAGAGAGCGAAAGCATCCGTTTCTTGCAACCCCAGTCGAGCTGCGCACTGCCGGGGCCCAAAGGTTCGCCGAGCGCGGGGCGCGCCTGGTCTTCGCCTGGAGGCGCGGCCACGGCGCGCCCCCCTGGAGCGCCGCCTGCGCCGCTGAGTCGGAGCAACTTGCGGCGCAGCTCGAGCTCGTGTCGGACCTGGGCCCGGGCGTCGAAGAGCAAGTGCTGCGGCTGCGGCGCGACGCCCCCCCCCCCCCGCGGGTCAGGGCGCGCTCGCGGTCGCCAGTGCCAGCGGCCAAGGATGGGCCCGGGGCAGAGGGCGCCGCCGACGGAGACGGCTGGGTCGCGCGGCCCCGCGGGCGCCAGGCCCAGCGCAAGGCGCAGAGGTTTGCGCGCGCGGCCTCAGGGAACAGCGGCCGCAGCTCTGTCGGGGCGGCCAAGCGCGGGGCCAAGGGCCCTGATAGCGGCCACAGCGGGCCAGCCCGCGAGGTCCGGGGCATCCTGGGCTCTATCGCGCGCCTCGAGGACCTGCGCGATCATTCCCCGCTGGGAGTGCCCGGCAGCTTCGTCGCGGAGATCGAGGCCCAGCTGGCCCGCAGGCGAGGCGAGCTGGAGGAGGCCCGAGCTGCCGCGGAGGTGGCCAAGGCTGCCGAGCAGCCGCACTCCGCGCGCATGCGCAGGCGCAGGGGGGCCAGCGCAGCGGGCAAGGCAGAGAAAGCGCCTTGGCAGGGCCCGCAAGGCCCTGAGGCCGAGCGAAAGGCGCGCGAGGAGCTCGCCGAGCAGCTCGGCGCCCTCGGCGCCGAGCTGGAAGAGGAGGAGGAGGAGGAGGAGGAGGAGGAGGAGGAGGCAGGAGGAGGAGGAGGAGGAGGAGGAGGAGGAGGAGGAAGGAGGGGGGGGGGGAGGAGAAGGTGGAGGAGGAGGAGAGAGAGGAGGAGGAGAAGGAGGAGGAGGAGGAGGGGGAGAGGAGGAGGAAGAGAGAGGAGGAGGAGGAGGAGGAGGAGGAGGAGGAGGAGGAGGAGGGGGAGCAGGAGGAGGAGGAAGAGGAGGGGGTCATCCGCCGCTTGAAGGCCGAGATCCAGGCATCTGCGGAGGCATCCGCCGCTTGAAGGCCGAGATCCAGGCATCTGCGGAGGCCGAAGGGCTGCGCCAGGCGGCGGGGCCCGCTGAGCGCAGCCATGCGCCTGGTTTCCTCGCGCAGCTCCGCGGTCTGCAGGCGGCGCGTCGCGCCGGCAACTTCGAGCGCGCGTGGTCCGAGATCGAGAAGCAGATGTCGGCTGTGGCAGCGCAGCTCGCTCTGGCCATCGCGCCGCCGCGAGAGCCCTGGGCTGAGAGCTGCCCCGTCGACGACGAGCTGGACATCAGCGACGACGAGGCGCCCTTGGCCTCCGCCTCCGACAAGGCCAAGATCCGACGTGTCTGGCCAGCCCAGCCTGCGGCCATGCGCGGCCAGTGTGAGCGGTTCGGGGTAGCCACGGGCCCGTGGCCGCGTGTCTCAGAGGCGGCCGGGCGCCTTGCGTCGTACGCAGAGCGGGCCCCTGCGCGCGCCTGCCCCTGCAGGCGAGCGCGGCGGCGGCCGCGCTGCAGGGGCCGCGGCGGCGGGGCAGCCGGGCCTTTGACCTCGAGGTCGGCCACGAGTGCTCCCTCCCAGGGCCGAAGGGCGGCGGCCAGGTGGGCCTGCCCCTCGGCCGGTCGGGCCCGCGAAGCGACGGCGCCCTGGCCGACTGGGAGGGCACGGCGGGGTTTGGCCTGGCGGGCCACCCCGCCGGGCTGCAGGGCCCGGGCCAGGTGGGCCAACCCCGAGGCCAGCCAGACCCGCGAGGCAGCAGCGTTTTTCTCTTCAGCCGCGGCCTGAGGAGGGTCGGCCATGCGGGCCACCTCACAGGGCCGATGGGGTTGCGGCCAGGTGGGCCCGCCCCGAGGACGCTCGGGCCCGCGAGGCGAGCGCGCCCTGGCCGACAGCCTATCAGGGGACGGCCATGCGCGGCCCCCTCGCGAGCTGACGGCACCGAGGAGGCGCGGCGCGCAGCCCGGCATGAGCCCGCCGGCGCGGCCAGGGACGTAGCCGCGGCCACCTGGCGGCCAGGAAGAGGGCAGGCGCGGTGGGATTCAGCCCCGCGTCGTCGCAGCACGCGCCTTCGGCGGCGGCGGGGGGGCGCAGCAGGGCGGGCCAGGTCAGCAGGCAGGAGGAGTGCAGCGAGTGGTGCGGCTGACGCCACCATCGGGAGCAGGGTGCGAGAGCTCGACCCGACGGCGCAGGCGCCGACGGCCGTTTTCGCCGAGGCCCTCGCCAGCGGCCTCGCCGCGCTGGGCTGCAACGGCAGCGGATGGCGACGCTCCTTGGAGGTACTGGAGGGCTACGCCCGCCCGGTGGGTGCCCGGCCGCACGCCGTGACCCTCCAGGAGACAGGGCTCGCGGCGCCGAGCAAGATGGCTTCTGCGTCTGGCACCGCTGGAGCGCTAGGCCCCCACGGGCGCGCTGCCTTCCACCGCGCCGCCAATGCATGCCACGGGCCAGCTGCACCTCGGGCGGGGTGTCTTCCCTGGTGCGCGAGGACCCGGCAGCGAGGGAGGTGCCATGGGCCGTGCCCGCAGGCGTTTCTCACCGACTGCTGGGAGTGGAAGTGATGATGCCGTCGGGCATGGAGCTCGTGGTCGCCTCGGCCTACTTCGAGCGCACCATCGGGCCGAGGGCAGGCAACCTCGACCTGCTGCGAGCGGCGGCGCAGCTCGCCATGGCAGCTGGGCGCGCGCCGCGGCTCCTGCAAGCGGACTTCAACATGGAGCCAGCGACCTTGCAGGAGCCCAGCTGACCAGAATGTCACTGCGGAGTGGCCATCGGGCCTTGGGGGCCCGACATGTGTTGCAGAGTAGCAGGAGACCACCTTCGACTGGTTCGTCATCGACGCCCTCGGGGCGGACCTAGTCACGGACTTCGGGGACGTCCTGGGCTTAACCTCTCTCGGACCCAAGGACCTCATGGTCGAGGCAGAGAGAAGAGCGCGGAGGGCCGCGAACAGGCGGGAGGCCGGCCGCCTTGCCAAGGGCGGGCGGCATCGCCACCCTCTCGTCTGGGGCGCTATCTGCGAGCTGATTGCGCCCGCGGCTCCCTGGGCTCCAGGAAGAAGGCGGCATTCATTTCGGTCTTCACGAACGCCCACTGGCCGCAGCAGCGCTTCCTGTCGGTCCAAGAGCGGGCCACGGGCGCTGCCTCCTCTGTGGCGCTGAGAACGGCGCGCTCTTCCATCGCATGTTCGAGCGCCCAGCGCTGTTCGGTGCGATGGAGCTTTTCGGTGCGTTTGAAGCGGCGCGCTCCGCGTGTGGGGCAGTTCGGCGAGGCGGCCGCGGAGGACTTCGCTCGCTGCTGATTGCCTGCCCCCATGCTTCGCCCCCCAGGCCTGGGCAGTGGCATCGTGGCCCGCTGGTTTCGCAAGCCTGACGATGGGTTCCTGCGCGAACCTTTGTTTCTGGACGGGCCCGCGTTCGAGCCGACGCGCGCGGCGACCCGCCGAGCTGGATGGGCGACCTGTCAGGTCAGCGAGACCGGCACCTTGGAGGCTGCCTGCTACGGCGCCGCGAGGGCCGACCTGCGACCGCAGCAGACGGCCAATAATGCCAAGGGCTTCGCTTGCTCGATGCTGACCGAGGTCGCGTGGCCAGGGCGGCGCATTCTGCGCGTCGATTGCGCCTCCACAGTCTCTTGCTTGAGGCGAGGGCGCCAGTGCGCCAGTGGCATTGGCCGACCTGGCGCCCACCTTTTGGAGCAGGTTCTTCGCTGTCTTCGGGCCCGAGGACTACGAGGTTCGCAAGGTTCCGGCCCATTTGACGCCGGCGTAAGTGCAGGAGGGTCGCGTCTCTGAGCTGGAGTGGCGCGGGAACGGGCCTGCGGACACTTGCGCCAGGCTCGGGGCCTCGCTGCGCCCCGCCCCGCAGGAGGTGCTGGTGCACTGCAAGGCTTTCGCGCTGATCGTGGCGGAGCTGGCTCGGTGGATAGCCCAGGTGTCCATCCTTTTGCAACAGGGCGGCCTACGCGACGCGCAGGGCCTGCCTGGGGGGCAGGAGTGGAGGCGGCCTGTGGTGACGCACAACGACGGCCCGAGTCTCCACCCTGCTGAGGCGGCCTCGGGCTCGGCACCCAGGCGCGAGCGCCCCATGGCGTCAGCAGCGGCGGGCCTCGGCATTGGCGCGGGGCCGCTCGCCACGCTGGGCCACTGCGCGCGCGGCGCTTTGGCCGACGGCGCGGACGAGGGGCCCGCGGGGCGCTTGATCAGCTGCAGCCGCTGCGGTGCCTGCGCGGACATTGACGGGGGCAGAGGGCCCAAGCTGCGCGCAGAGTGCCTGGGTTGCCCACCCGCAGGGCCCAAGGGCAAGGGCGGTCGAGGCCAGTTCAGCCTTTGAGATCGCGGGCAGCGCCCAGCCAGGCGGTCAGAAGGCCGTCAGGACCCTGCGCCAGATGGACGCCACCAGCGAGCTGAGGGGTGACGGTGACATCCCGGCCTGGTTCGGCGCGCTGCGCAAGGGGGCGGCGCCCGCAGCGGCCGCCGGGCCCGCTGGCCGCGAAGGGGCGGGGGGGGGGGGGGGGCGGACACCTCCTGCGCGTCGAGCTCGTCGCCAGCGGGCGGGCCGCGGGCGGCCGCCGCCCCTGCGCGCCGCCCAGCGGCGGCCGCGGCGCACAGCGGGGCGGCCGAGGCCGCCATCAGCCGCTTGCAGGCCACGCAGGCGTTCGGCCTGGACGAGGACGGCCTGGCCGCGGCGGAGGGGCGCAAGCGGAGGCGCCTCGCGGGTCCCTTTGAGCCGTCTGTTCAGGAGTGGAGAGCGCGCGGCGGCGGTTGGCCGCCCGTGCGAGGACTTCGCGTTGCCTGCCTGTCGAGGCGACAGCACTTCCAGCGGGCCTCCGCAGCACCGACAGGTCTTGCGAGGCGTTGGCGCGCTCCTTCCGCCCCCCAGGCTTGTGGCCCTGTGGGGCTCCGAGGCTCTGGCCCGTTCCCCGCTGGGCCTCCTGGGTGGGTGGGGCCTTGGCGGCCCTGGGGCGGGGCCCAAGGCGGCTTGCCTTTTTTTTTTTTTTATTATCTCTGGATTTCGGCCCCCACAGCTTCGGTTTCAGCTTCGCAGGAGCATGGCAGACCAACGCAATGAACCGCCAGCGATTTCGTTGAGACTCGCTCCTGGGGGTCCCCACATGCCCCAAAGTCTCCCCGCAGGACACAAAGAGGGCCCCAAGAGGTTCGAAGAGCGCCCCAGGAGCCAGTCCGAGGGCCCAGTGGAGTTGAGAGACCCCCCGCATAATCCCAAGACGCGCACAGACAACACAAAACAACCTCGTAGCCACCGAGGCCCCCAGTGCGCGCCCAAAGATGGCCTTGACGGCCCACACAGCCCCCAGGGCAGTTCGAAAAGATGACGAGGACCCATTCCTCCTTCGACGTAATGTTCCTTGTGTTCCTTACCGTTCTCCTTCGTCTTCCTCCTCCTCCGTTTCATTTCTTCTCGTGTTCGTCCTCCATATGTTTCTCCTCGTCTTCGTGCTTGTCTTCCTCCTCGTTGTCCTCTCGCTCCCCACGCTGTCCTCCCCCGTCATCGACGCCGTCATCTTCGTCATCCGCCGCGTTGTCGTCGCAACCATATTTCATGTTTCCCCCCTCTGCGAGGCCAACACGGAAAAAACTACGTTTGCCATTCTTGTCCGACCAGTTTTCTTTCCACGTTGGCAACTTACGTGCGTGGCGCGCCCCTCCTCCCTTGCCGCCCTCTCAAAGAGGCGTGCAAGTTCAGATGTTCCTTCGGACTTCGCCCCACCCTTCTCGCCCTTCCTTGCAAGCGGACTTGTTAAAGTCTAACGAAAAACAGTCTCTCACTGACCCTCCAAACAGGAGGTCGACGACAACACGGATGTGCCCCAAAATTGTCGTCTTCCGTCGGCTTTGCGACCGAGTACATCGATGGAGTGTTCGTTGGTCTGCACCAGTACTCTATGTATATGCTCCGCAGTCACGACGAAGAAAACACACGTCTGAGGTGAATCAACATGGAGTCAATCTCCCACCCCGAGCCCTTGCCAACCGTCAGGAAGGAAACATTTACACAGGCACACATCATTGCCCAGTCCCCTTTAACATGTGGAACATATGGGACGCGGGAGGGTAAAACGAACTTCCATTAGCTTTGGGGAGCGCGTATTGGATGTTGTATGTACACAGTTATGTGTATGTATGCGTGTGTATGTATGTATGCATGCATGCATGTATGCATGTGTGTATGTATGTTTGTATGATTGTCTGTATGTATGTATGTATGTATGTGTATGTATGTGTGTATGTATGTATGTATGCATGTATGTATGTATGTGTGTATGTATGTTTGTATGTGTGTGTATGTATGTCTGTGTGTGAATGTATGTATGTATGTATGTTTGCTTGTTTGTTTGTTTGTTTGCATGTGTGTATGTATAGTGTGTATATATACGTGCATGCTCACACGCATACGTTCGTACATCCACCCGTACATACATACATACATATGTACATACATGCAGGTATGCATTCATGCATGCACACATACATCTCTACATACGTACATCTATACACAGTTACACATACATGCATGCATACATACGTACGTACATACATTCATAATTGCATGCATGCGTATGTGCATACGTACATGCATCCATACATACATACATTCAAACATGCATGCATACATACACCCATACATACCTGCACGCATGTATATACCTATGTATACATCTATACATATGAATACCGAAATGTGCTCAAGTATCTCTCTCTCTATATATAGATGGTTCCGTAAGAATTTCGCCTTTGCCGCCGTCCCTTCTTTATCCTGATGTGATACATCAAAGTCTCGTCGGTGCGTCTCGGCGCTACCTTGGCGCATATGGGAACACCATGCGGGGGCGGATAGGAATCATCAGCGCATGTCGACACGTTGTCGTCGTCCTAGTGGCCTTCGGCGCATCCCGCCACCGTGCCTGGGTTGTGGGTCTGAGGCCTCTTGTAAATGTGTTGGGTGTCGTGGGGAGCCGCTCGGGGGCCTCTTGGAGGCGGTTTGGGCGCATCTTGGGGGCCTCTTGGGGCCTCCTGGGTATCTTTTGGGCATCTTCGAGGCCTCTTGGGCGCGTCTTGGGCGCCTCTTGGGGCCTCTTGGGACCTCTTGGCGGTCTCTTGGGCCTACTGGGGGCTTCTCGGGGCGCACATGTAGAATTGACGGTTCGTGGTCCCCGTCTCGGGGCCCCTTTGGGCCGTCTTGAGTGCTTTTCGGGCAATTTTGGAACCCTCTTGGGCCGTCTTGGGATCCTCTTGGAGGCCTTTTGGGCTGTCTTGCGGCGGTCTTGGGAGCTTTTTGAGCTGTTTAGAGCGGTGGACAGCCGAAAATGCGAGAAGGCCAAAATCCTTCAAAAACCGTTGTAAAATCAGCGATTTTGGTCTCTCGGGAGGTTGAAGCGCTCTTGGGGCCCTCTTGGGCCGTCTTGAAACCATCTTCGGGCGCCTTGGAGCATTCTTGTCCTCGGCAATTCGAACATGGCTTAATTTGCAAGGGTTTTTGGCCTCGGGGACGCCAATCTTGTATAATTTACCAGGGTTTGTTGCCTCGGGGATTGAACATTGCATAATTTAAAAGTGATTATGGCCTCGGGGGCGCGAATCTCCCATATCTTTATATGTCCCACGCCCCCCCAGGAATTCAGGCAACGCGATTCGGGCGTCGTACACTGTTGGTTTGTGCTGCCCCCTCGCGCGCACTTTAACAGTTTACAGTAGGAAGCAACAAGCAGGACTATAACATTGGAGACTTGAAACTGCAACTGGCGCAGGGAGCAGCAACTTCGCCCTACAGCCTGGTGGCCCCACAGGGGATCTGGCGGAGATTTCGATACACACACACATATATATATATATATATATATATATGTATATGTACATTTGCATCCATAGACATGTACATGTACATACATACATCGACATACACATATATATATATATATATATATATATATATATGTACACACATATGCATTCAGAGGGGATCCTGGGATTTCTCTCTTACTTGTGTGTCCCTGGGCCCCTTCAGACAGGATGGGCCGCCGGCGCCGGTCGCCTGGGCGGGGCCCGCCGGCGCCCGGGCCGCTGGCGAGCCCAGCGTGCAGGCAGCGGGCGGCGCCCGCTCTCCCGAGGGCGCTGCGGGCCGCGCCGCGCCGGCGGCGCACGGGCGCGGGCGCAGCCGGAGGCCTTGGTCAGCCACGCGCAGAGGGGGAGGAGGAGGGAGGAGGAGGAGGAGGAGGAGGAGCAAGAGGAGGAGGAAGAGGAGAAGGAGGAGAAGGAGGAGGAGGAGGAGGAGGAAGAGGAGAAAGAAGAGGAGGAAGAGGAGGAGGAGGAGGGGACGAGGCTCGATGCTCGAGGCTCGAGGAGGAGGAGGAGGAGGAGGACTTCCCCCACTTGCGCACGACTTGCTCCTTTTCTGAACTCAGGGACTGAATGCTTGTTTTGTGCCCTCTGTTGAGTCTCCGCCGGGTACACCGAGTATTTTCGTTGGGTGGAGGGCAGAGGGTGAAATCTGTAATGCCGTTTCGATGGATTTTCGAGGCTTCAATCTGCAAAAGGTGGATCACAAGACGGATTGATTGCCGTGATGCAAAAGCCCATATGGATTTCACCCTGAGCCCTCCACTTTAAGAAAACGCTCAGGTATAGGAGGAGGGGGGAAGGCTTCTTCGAAGCGCCCCTGCTTCTTAGAAGGCGCGGGCCTTGTCTGGAGATGTAAGGCCCGCGCCTTCAGAGAAGCAGCCTCCTTCTAAGAAGACTTCCCCCCTTCCCCTACCCCCCTCTGCGCGCCGCCATCTTGGGGGGAGCGGTTCCCAGGCATCTGGCGTCTCGAAGGAAATCGGGAAGGAGGTTTTTCCCTCGAGACCCTGGCGTTGCAATTATTTTGAGCCGGTCGTTTCCGCTCGTTTTCGGGCGTCGGGATCCTCACAGATCGATCCAGTTTTAAAAACGACGCAGAATGATGGGATTTGGGTCTCCGGGCGAAACTTTCCCGATATTGAACTTTTGTTCGCAACGTCCGATCTCATAATTAATTTTCAGCCTTCTCGGGGCCCTCACTGGGCCTCGGGACCGTCAAAAGACGGTTCGGGATGAGAAACCGTTCCCAGGGAAGTGGTCGAGAGGTCGGGGACCCGCGTCTCGAGCGTATGATTTGTTCAATCCGGCGGTTTTTCATCGATTTCGGCGTCCAGGGTCCGTTAGCGGGCACGGGGACTATCAAAAATGGATCGGGGACGAAAAACCACCCACAGGGAAGGGGTCCCGACTTCTGGGGCCGCAGATTGAAAAATCGTATCGAAGGATGTCTGGGTACGGTGGGGCCGTTGATTATGATGAGTGTGCCCAGGAGGCTTCAGAACCGGGGGGGCTTCCTAATTGTCTGATTCTGCGGCCGCTGGCGAAACCTCGTCCTGCGGGTCCGATCGGCGCTAGGGTATCGGACACCCCGCTGGGTTTGGTTGCAGACATCCCTTGAGCCCCAGCCGATTTTTCCGAAGTCTGAGCCCCAACCAGTTCACAGGTTGTTGCTTGCTGACGAGTGCGGCAGTAATATGTATTGCCGATCCATTAACGATGGAGTTCCACATGCTTCCAGGCCGTGGATTCTTGATCCAGCGGTTCCTTATCCGACGCCGATACCTTCACAATTCTGATGCCGCTACCCCGGGCCTCGATTTTCCTTTTTTGGGTGCTTGCAAGGAGGCCCTCTTCGCCAGAGCCGGATTCGCCTCGCGATGCTTGTCAGGACGCGCCCCGGGAGAGGTCCGGGGAGCAGTGGGATTTGTAGTTTTGCAGCAGTGGCGAAGCGTTTTGATCTGCTTATGGGCCCACCAAGAGCTCTAATAATGTGTTTGCTGTGTAGCACGAACTGCTCTTAGAACATTCTGGCTGGGACGGTCTTGTTTTACTCGATCTGCCTTATAGTATAAGAACCTTGCGCTTGTTATTCGAACCTCGTTGTATTCTAAGAACAGATCGTGGTAGGCCTACACATCCCCCCTCGAAGTCAAACGCAAGTTGTTTTGTTCCCGCGACGTGGCGGCGCCCGCGGATCCCCCAATTTCAATGTTCACGCCGAGGCTGGCGACTGGAGTTTTGGGTTCGGACCCCGCGGGCCGCGTTGCTCGCGTTTATTAACATTGGAATTCGGGTGCGAGGGTTTGTGAAAAACAATTTGCGGCTTATTTCGAAGAGGGTGGTGGGAGAATACCAGGACGGTCGATCCCTGCTCAATTTGAGGGCCCCTCCCCCCCCAGGAGCAGCCGCGACGCAGAGGGCGCGCTGGGCACCTGCGGGCGCTGCTTCGTGTTCCCGTTCTAGCGGGGCCTGTCGTCCGGAAGGGCGTTGGCCTGGGGTCGAAGAAGAGCAAACCCAGACATGTTCGCTCTGTGCGCCCAACAGCAGTGCTTGTTCATCTAGAGTAAGATTTGCTATCACTCGGGGCCCATCGGACAACAGCTCTTGTCATTATTACAGGAGTTCTTGCCCATTTGACAGCGATGGTGGTCCAAATGGGCAAGAACTGCTGTCAAAATGACAAGATCTGAAGGGTTCCGGAGGACAGCTACTCGATCCACATGCGCAGGCATTACTGTTGAGCATCGTACCCATACTGTCCGTCGCCTCCATTCATTGCGTGCAAACTCGCGTCGTACAAAACAAACAAATGCGACGGGAGGTGTGCAGCAGTTTTCAGCCTCCGTGGGCCCTCGCCAGGCACGTGACCGTCAAACGCGATGAGAGACCGGCCCTGGTGAAAGGGTCGGGATCTCTGAGGACCCCGCGTTGACAAAAATCCGGACATCGCATGTCTGGGAATAATGCATCAGCATGAACTTTCAGAGTTCCGCGCGGATTTCTTGGATCGACGTTGGGCCACCCCGGCGGCGCCTTGAGCGCCGCCCTGGCGTGCTCCGCGTGCCAGGGAGAGGAGTCCAGCGCCGATCCAAGAAATCCGCTCGCATCTCCGAAAGCGTATGCTGATGCAGTTGCTGCTTCTTTCTACGGGGGGCAACTCGCAGGGTGGGTGCAGTCGGAACCTTGGCATGGGGGCGCTTCATCGTCACGGTGTCCCATCTGCGTCCCTGCCTCCGTCCTGCACCCATCCACTCTAGTTGTTCGGTGTTTGTTGCCCCGTCGCTTCTGATGGGTCTTGCCTTCTCGTACGCTGCTTTGTGTCTTGATGGTGGTTTTTGACTGCACGCGCACTGTGATTGTCCACCGTTCGTTGCTGGCGACGTATTCATAAGGGCACAATATAGACTAGCTGGTATCACCCGTCTTCCGTGGTATAATTTGTTGTTTCCACGCCGCGCACCAAGCGCATCGTTTTCCGACAATTGCATGCAGGCCTCAGCGGTCTCGCCTTCGGTTTCCCTCGACCACCTTGACAGCATTGCAGCCAGCCGCAGCAGAGGATCCACAGGAGAAGGGGGGGGAGAGGAGGAAAGCGGGCTGGGACTGCAGATAGCCGGCAGCAAATGACTTCGGCCATGCAGTCAAACGCAGCAGAGGGGGTCCAGTGTTTCATCATGGGTTCCCGCGCATTCTTCTCTGTTCGGACCCATGTTTGGGCATGATGCCGCCGCTGCATCTGCTGTGAACATGGACGTCCAAGGGTCTGGTAGCCTAACTTTGCATCCGTGGTCCTCTGCTCATCTGTAACCAGGTATCAGGTCTGGCAATGCCGCAGCAAGCAGGAGACACCTCGGACGCCACGGTGCATCGCATAGCGCCCAGAGTGGGTCAAGAGAGCTCGCGGTGTGTGCCCGCTCCCGGTGTCTGCGAGTACTGTGTGATTTTTCTCCCGTCTTCTCCTCCCCCTCTCCCCCAGCCTCTCCCTCATCCTCCCCCGCTTTTGTTTCTGGTCCGCGCCCTCCTCCGCCTCCTCCGTCTCGTCCTCGTAAGGTCAGGGTGCCAAATATTGTCATCCGGCGTGTGATCCTGCCTGCCCTCTTCCTACGGCCAGTGCCCATTCTTCCTCTCATCCTCATCCTCGGCCCGCTCCTCGTCCTTTGATTCGTCCTCTCATCCCCATCGCCTCTCCCTTGTGTTCGCTTCCCCCCGTGCGTATCCTCTTGTTCCGAAGTCCTTCGATCCCTACGTTCTCGCACCCAGTTAGTTTCGCATTTTATCTGTTTGCGTGTGGCGGCCTCTGCCAACGACGGTGGACCCCGTCGTAGATCGCTGCACCCGCTCAAGGCGGCGTCGCATGGTTGGAGCATCCCCCCTGATGACGGAGAAGTTGTCTTTCCAGCGCGTGCCCTGAGATAGCAGACACTTCCACAGGGTACTCCAAGCGGTGTGTCATGCCGTGGCTCTTCTGCCGTCATGGGCCTTCACCTCGAGAGGGATAGTGCAGCTAGTCGCACTTTCATCCCAGCGCCGACGCCGAGCTTTGCTCGTGGCCCCTGGGGATTTCTTTGCGGGTGCCTCTCGGGATCGCCCCGTGTTCGTTGGCAGGGCAGGCCTGGAAATACAACCTCTGGAGGGGGACGAGGCGAGGAGGAGTGAGGGAGGAGGGGGGAGGGGGAAGAAGGAGAACGGCGTGGAGGACGGGCGGGGAAGACGGGGGAAGGGGGAGGACGGAGGACGGAGAGGAAGACGGAAAGGACGGGGATGCGGAAAGGGGGGGCGGGAGGCACGGGAGGAGGAGGAGGAGGAAGAGGAGGAAGAGGAGGACCGTGTTCGTTGGCAGGGCGGCGCGCAGAGGGGGGCAGAGTCAGATGGCGGCCTTCTGGGAAGGCCCCTGCGCCTCCGGACATGTGCGGGGGGGGGGCATGCAGTCGAGACGCTGAAAGAAGGACTGCTTTGGCTTCGGGAGGGGCTCGCTGTTCCCGAGGTCATTCCGTGGCTGCTTCTCCAGCCCTCCCCTTTCACCCAGGCGCTCTCGGTGCCCGTGCAGGGGCTTCGTTCCTCATTCAGTGTCGTTCCTTCTGGTAATGCCTCGACTGTGTGGTGCTTTAGAAGCCCCCCCCCCGCCCGCTTCTCAGGCGCCCCCCTCCCTCGGAGAAGCCTCCCCGCCCTCTCAGAAGGCCGCTCCCTCGACCGTGGCTCCCCTCGTTCGCCGCCAGTGGCCGCGCGGGGTCTGGAAGGGGCCGCCGCCTGCGCAGTTCGCGCCCGTGCACTGCTGGCCGCGGCGCGGCCGTGCGGCCTTCCTGCAGCGGCTGGGTTGGGTAGCAAGTCATGGGAGCCTCGTGTCAGGGCTGGGCCCAAACGCTGTATTGCTAAACTTCGGCTGTGTTGTGTTTTTTGTTTTGGCAGGGAGGTACAGGAACAGAGGTAGAGCAAACCGAAAAACAACATGAAAACAACGAACAACAACGTTGAGGTCCAGCCCTGCCATGTGTACCCTCGTAACTCTGTCCTTGGAGTTCTCTGGCGTCGATTAGCCTCTGGTGGTCGATGGGTTAGCACCGGTTTCAAACTTGGACTAGCGTCGATTGGCGTCGATTCGCAAGGGGCAACAAGATGTTACAGTCAACCCGCACAGTGAGGATGAGCAACTCCCCAAGGTTACCCTTGCATCCTTGCCATTCGGCCCATCCTTGGCCGCCTTCGTTGGCCGCGCCTCGTTCGAAAGGTGTCGACATGGCCTTCCAATGCCCTTGCATCCTTATCATGCGTGCTTATCATACGGGTTGGCTGTAGCGCCGATTTAGCGTAGGTCAGTGTCGACTTAGAGTCGAGCGGCGTCGGTTCGCGCGGGCCGACGAGATGTTATGGGAGGATCCCATGAGTTGCCACCGAAGCTGGGCGCGGGGCCCAATTGGCTTGGGAAAGGGCTGCCGCCCCCCGCTCTTGGCGCTAATGCGCCGTCGACCGCGGCACGGCTGGTCGGATCGGCGAGCACGCCCGCGGCGGTTCCTGGGCACCAGTCCCAGGGCGCACCCCACGCCACGCGCTCTTGGTCGCCAGACGCGGGGTCTGCCCACCAGAACAGCAGCGAGCGGGCGGGTGGGCGAGGGTGGGGAACGGCAGTGCGCCCGCGCCGATCCTGCGGCGACTACCACGGGTGCGGTTACGCCGGGGTGTGGCTTGTCATCTGCTTTCCTGGAGCGTGGGGAGCACCACGTCGCGCCGAAGGTTTGATGTGCCCTCGTCGGGGCGCGGCGGGGAACTCTGTCGAGTTCCTCGCCTGCCCCCAGGGCGCGGGTTGCAAGCCGGACACTCTGCAAACCACACCCGTCGGAGTCGCCGATTCCTGTTCAGGCCGTTCCTGGGCCCAGGACGGGCCGGGCCAGGATCGGTTTGCACCGTTCCTTGATCAGCCTTTGCTCGGGAGGGGTCCTCGCGAAATTGTTCGAGTTTGGTAAAGCGTGGGACCGATTTCGGTGGGCGGTCAGGTTACCCAGTTCCCTATTTCCTGGTTCGGGGTTCCAGATGTTGATAGATTGTGTCTGCCGAGTCTGGCGTGCGGTTGGGTTCCAGTGATTCCAAAGTAGAAGGTGCAGAACATACTCCGAGTTTCTTGATAAGCGTCGGGGGGGGCGTCACCCCCGCCGACAGCCCCACATCGACCCTCGTCGCGGGCAGCCACAGCGCGCCGAAGGCGCTCCGACCCCCCGTCGCGGCGCGGCGACGAGGCGAGGTTGACTCCCGTCGGGGAGTCGCCCCCCGCCGCCTATGCAGACACCACGGGTACAGAGAGCAGAGAGATCGCGGGCTACCGCTTATCCGCCACTGTGCCAGCGGAGCACTCTGTGTGGCGACCCCGGGAGCGCCGCCCAGCAGTCATCTATGTGACACCTCGCTCCTCCTCCGCCTCCGTCTCCGCCTCCGCCTCCTCTGCAGAGTAAGGTTTTCTCTTGGAGCCTATTTGGCCACCGTCTTGGGGCTGGTTTTGGCCTCCGTGGGGGGTCCGCTTGGCCTGCCTTTGGCCGTCTTGGGGCTGTCTTGGGCCGTCTTCGGGCCCTCTTGTCTGTCTGGGGGCCTCTTGGGTCCGTCTTGGGCTGTCTAAGTAGGAGGTCGTCAGGCCGTCTGGTGTCCTCGGTACCCTCTTGTGCCAGCTGGGCTTTCTCTTTCGGCGGTCTAGGGGCTCCCTTGGAGATCTCAGTGGGCCCTTTCGGGATGTCGACGACCGTAAGTAGACGGACGAGCGCAGACACCGAAAACAATTGAAACAAAAACCCAAGGGGAGTCAACGTGTCTGGCTTCTGGATGGCGACCCGGAGCGCGTATGGTGGTTGTCTTGTGGCCACTTGAAGGCTTTTGGGAGCTGTTGAGCGCTTCGCAGGGGCTGCTGGGTGCGTCTTGAGGCAGTATTCGATCATCTCGGTGGGTGGCCGTCTTGCAAGCCCAGGGGCGCCTCGAAAGAAACAGTACAAGGAGTATACTTGGAGACAGACCAGAGACAGATATTGTGTGTGTGGTGTGTGTGCGTTTTCAATGCAGGACTGGCAAAGCAGAGAGAAGAACTTATACATCAGAGCACAGAGTGCAGAGGACAGGAAACAGATAACGCATTGCAGCGAGCAAAGGGTAGAGGGCAAGAGCAGAAGTAGAGGGTAGAAAGCAGAGAGTGTAGAGTAGAGGGTGGAGGGTGCAGATCTCGAGGGGGAGAGCATCAGGGACAGTCCAGAGTGGAGGCTTGAGAGTGGAGGGTACGTAAATAGAGGAGATCACTGGGTGTAGTGAGTAGACACCAGGAGGCACGCACAACAACATTCGTCACCCTCTGTGCCCCTCCGCCACCATCGCGTTGTGGTTTTTTGTGTTCCGCCCGATCCATTGAATCTCTGGCTTTCTCTGAAACCGCTGGCGCCCTCTCAGGGGCGTCGAGGGGGCGGGAGCGGCACGGAAAGGGGCAGGGTGAGGAGCACGGGCCGGGGCACGGGCACGGGCTCGGGGGGGGAGCCTGCACGGGCAGCGGCAGGGCCAGTGTTCTCTTCCTCCTCCCTTCCCTCCTCCTCCCTCCTCCCTCATCCTCCCTTCTCCCTCCTCCCTCAGTCGCCGTGACCTGCTCGAGGTGTTTGGGTGCAGGCCACAGTGGCCTGCGACACCTCCGCGGTCGCGCGACCACGGGCGCCGCCACGCCGCGCGGCCCCAATCGGGATCCGGCCTGGCACCGCCGCCGCCGCAAGGAGCGTGCCAACGCACGCGTGCTCCTGCGGCTTGGTGCGGCGGCAGGCCTACTGGACAGGCACCACAGCAGCGGCAGGATGGCGCTAGGAGATCGTGCACCGTCACGTTCGGCAGGCCATACGTAAACCTGGCGCTGCTCCTTCGTGAAGTGCAGCCAGGACAACTTTGCGTCGATAACGACATGCAGAGGCTGCGGAGCGCCCAAGGGGGGAGGAGGTGGAGGCCAGAAGGAAAAGGCCAAACCCCCCTGGAGGAAGCGCTCTGCCTCGGCAGATAGAGGAGGTCACAGGCGAGGAGCTGCGGCAGGAAACCAAGGAGATGCAGGTGCTAGAGGGCCAGCGGCCTCGGGCAACATCGGCATCGTGCCCATGCTGCCGAATCAGGCGCAGCATCACCCCAGCTGGCTGTCCGCCCCGCCGATCGCCGCAGGACTCAAGCGACACAGGGAGTCCTTGCGCAAGGCGATGGTGGCGGCGGCAGAGGCGGTGAGGGCGATCCGCAGCATGCCGCCGGAGCAGGTCTCCCCGCAGCGCCTCAAGCAGGCGGAGAACGAGTATGCTGCGCTCCACTGCCAGGTCATCCTCGCTAAAGACCCGGCGACGCGCATGGAGAAGCAGGAGCAGTTCGTCAACAAGGCCAAGAAAGCGCTGTCGGCCGCCAAGGACGCCCAGTTCGCAGCGGAGCTGGCGGCGGAGGCGTGCAAGGCGGAGACGGTCAAGGCCCACAAGGAGTACCAGCACGCGCAGGAGTTCATGGCGCAGTCAGCTGGAACACTGGTGCGCCTACCCGCCAGAGGGCGGAGCCCACGCCGCTGCGGAGCCAGCCGCGCACAAGTTCGCCAGGGACGCGGCGGTGCCGGACGACAGCGACGAGGAGATCGAGGACGCGGACGACGACGGCTACGGAGGAGGCTCGTCAGGGCAGCAGCAGATGCCAGTGAGGCCAGCATGGTCACACACACACACACAGGCACGGCCCAAGATCAGAACCGCGTGGCGAAGCTGGAGACACAGATGGGGTCCATGCAGGACACGCTGGGGCAAATCCTCGCGGCGCTCAATGGGCAGCCCCTCCAAGGCCAGCCATCGCAGGCCGCAGGAGCGGAGGATATCCCCGTTCCAGGTGGAGGGAGGCTGCCCACCAGCCAGAAGAGCGCGAGCGCAGGCAAGGCCGCCAAGTCCCCAGCCAAGGCGTTTGCGGAGCCGCCGCCGCCAGGCCAGAGGAGGCCGGCCCTGTCGTCTGGAGGTGCAGCCACGGACAGCTCAGAGGGAGCCGTCAAGGTCATGAAAGACGAGAACGGCGACCCAATCGTGGTCGAGGTGGCGGCATCCCGCTCCCCACTGCAGGAGCTGCAGCAGTGCCAGACGCCGCCTGCCGCCGACGAGAACGCCATGGGGGACGTCAGAGTGGGGCAGCGGCTGGACGCCAACGGGCGGCCGTTGGGCTAGTTTACCCGGGCCAGCCCCCGCTACCGTCTTCAGCGGCGACGGAAGCGACAGGGGGGTGTGGCCCGGTAGACAGTGCCGCCACAACGACTTCAGAGGCGATGCCAAGGAGTGGCGTTGACACGCCAATTCCAGACACAGCAGCCGACATGGCCGTGCTGAGGGCAGCATGGCCAATCTCCATCGACAAGGGCTTCGTCGAATACGGAGAGCAATACCTTCACAGCTCCACCAAGGGAGTACTTTCCAAGTGCTCGCGTCTGCAGGGCGAGTTTGATCCAAGCCTGTTCGAGGCGCTACTCATCTACACGGATGGCTCGGGCGGCAGCACGCGCGGTCATCTTCCTGGGCCGCCGGCCTGGGCCTTCGTCGTGCTGGGCTACACGCGCGACGACGAGTTCTTGCTCATTGGCACGATGGGGGATGCGATGCCGACGCTGGGGGAACAGTTCAGCCAGCCGTCTGGGGCCGCAGAGATTTGTGCGATGATTGCCGCGATCCTCTGGCTCCTGCAGCTCCAGGTGGCTGTGGACGAGACGGGCAAACATGCGCAGCTGCCAGTGATCAGCTTCTTCACCGACAACAACTACGTGGTAGACATAGGGAGAGGAGGTGCCGCGCTGGAGCACTACGCGCCGTACGCCAGCTTCCTGGACAGCATCGTCAAGGTGTTGAGACACGGCGCGGAGGACATCCTCTGGTCGCACGTAAGCGGCCACATGGCGTTCCCGTGGAACGAACTCGCCGACGCCGTCGCCGCGCTGGCCAGAGGCGGCCTCATCGCGTGGCCCAGCGACTTCGACCTCTGGGAGCGCATGGAGCAGGTGCTGCCGCAGGCGCCCTGGCTGTGGCTCAGTGTTGCCCCTCAGGCCGAGAGACTCCAATACCCGCTCCCAGGCCGCCCCGCCCTTGCCCTCGAGGCCCCGTCCCAAGGCCTCCAGAGCTTCCTCCTGAAGCACCTGTCCCAGGGAGACAACGGCTCTCAGGGGGAGGGCCGAGGCAAAAGGAGGGGGGAGGGGCAACCCAGCAAGCCGCGGAAGCTACGGCTAGCAGTGGCCAGTGTCCTGACGCTCGACCCCTGGAAGTCCAGGGTGAGCAAGGGGAAAGCCTTCACAGGTGTCCTCATCCCAGGTAGGATGCAGCCCCTAGCGCAGCAGTTCGGGGACGCGGGCTACCACCTGGTCGGCGCGCTCGAGACCAGGGCCCCCGCCGAGTCCGTCGCGAGGGTGGGCCACTACCTGGCGCTCCACATTGCTGCCGCAGAAGGAGGATGTTTCGGGGTCGCGCTGTGGGTCAACACGGCGGGCCAGCTCGGCGAGGACGGCCCCGCCCTGCAGGGGCAGCACGTGGCGATCGCGCACAAGGGGCCGACCCGCATGCTGGTGTGCATCAGGGCGCCCTTCCTCCACTGCGACATCCCGGTAGGGCATGCCCCGCACGGCCACAGGCCCCCAGGGGAGATCAGGGACTGGCGGGAGCACACCCAAAGGATCGTCGACAGGAGGCCCGACCCCAGCCCGTGGCTCTTTTCCCTGGTCGACGCCAACGCCCAGGTGGGATCGGCCCCCACGGTCGGCATCGGAGAGCACGGAGCGCAGATGGAGAACCTCCCAGGGGCCTGCCTCCGCAAGTACGTCAAGCGCACCGACTCCTGCCTGCCCTCCACGCTGGCCCAGTCCAGGAACAATGTCTACGACGCGTGGACTCCGTCGAGGGCCAGGTCCGCGGAGGACGGCAAGCGCGTAGACTACATCGCGGTACCACAGGAGCTGCTACAGCATGTGGGCGAACAAGGGGTCAACGACAACATCGAGCTTGCGGTCTCCCATAAGGACCACGCAGTGGTGGACCTGCAGGTGCAGCTCCCGCAGGGCCAAGATGGAGAAAGACCGCCCAGGTGGCAGCGCCCCAAGGTGGACAAGACCAAGCTCACCACGTTCTCTTGCCAGGTGAGGTTCGACGAGCTGATGGGGCAGGTGCAGCACCCGGCAGCGAACGTCCACCCCAACGACCACGCGGACTACCTCGACAGCCAGGTCCTGAAGGCGACAGAGGAAGCTTTTCCGCTGGAGCCCAAGGCGCCGAAGCCGACATGGGAGTCGCCAGCCACGCAGGACCTCTGCCATGTCAGGGCGCTGCTCCTGAGGACCACAAGGAGGGCCAGGAACCGCCTGGGTCACATCATGCTGGTGGTTACGATGGCGGCGTGGGCCAACTGCAGCGACCAGGGGATGTGGCACAACCTGAGGACAGCACAGTGGCAGGCATCGACAAGAGGCAGGGTCACGTGCGACAAGGTCATGGAACCATGCCGCACGGCACTGCAGGACTACCGCCAGGTGCACGACTTCTCGGCCATGGTCATGGGCCAGCAGCACCCTGCAAAGATAAAGAAACAAGGAAGAAGAGCGACGCAGTACCCCCAGGGCCACACCTCGAAGCACGTGCCCTTCAACGAGGTGCCCGACTTCGACATCCCAGCTGAAGCAGGGGGCGCCCAGGATACTACCTCATGGGCGCGATGGCCAACACCTACATGCAGTGCCGCCATCGACCCGCCGCTCCCGTGGGACGACCGCGCGGACAACAGCGACCTGGAGGAGCCAGACAGGCCCCGCGGCCCTCACGTCGAGGACTACGAGGGGCACGCTGGCGGCAGATGGTGTTTGGGCCAGAGTGAAGGCATGCTGCAACCCAAACACGACGAGCTCTTGTTAAGTCAAGCCGCCGGGGAAGCATCGGGCAACCTGAGACGGACCAACACCAGAAGCAGCCAAGCACCCGCAGTACAGCAGGGCGAAGTGCAGCAACCTGCGGACATGTGCGACCCGCCGTGGGAGGACGCAATTGACGAGCAGGAAGACCTAATGGGGCACATGGAGGAGCGCTCCACCTGCTGGGTCTACAACCTAGCAAAGGCGGAGGGCAGCCACAGATCATGGAAGCTGTGGTGTGTACCTGTCGTCAAACGTCTCCTAAGTCGGCATCCTGTGAGGCTACGTGCCATCCAGGACACCAGGGACGGCGAGGCCAAGCACATCGACCGCATCGCAGAGGACATCTGCGAGGCCGCGTGGAGCAACACGGTGGACCGCAGGGCCGGCATAATCAACTGGATCTGGTGGCAGGATCGCCAGTGCGAGCATGCCAGCAGGGACAGGCTGGTGGCGGAGCACTGGCGCACCCTGGACAATATACGAGCCGAATTTCGTGGAGTACTTGGAAGGCGGGCTCCGCCTGAAGGCACAAGGCGACGTCGCCAGTAGGAGCAGGTGCTGACCAGTGGCGAGGTGAAGCTGATGGAGGCAGCCATGTTTTGCCGAAGTCAGAGCGGGACGCCTCGGTGCCCCTCGAGCCGAGAGCGTCCCAAGTCGTCGCCACTGGTACGCCGGATGCCTCGAATGGCCACGCTTTGCCAAGGTCAGAACCGGCAGCCTCGGTGCTCCTCGAGCCGAGTGCTGCCTCACGCGTCGCCACGTCGCTGGGTCAAAATAAGCAGTCCAGCAAGCGAGGCACCTACAGCCTGCAGCCCAAGCTACAGAGGCCCGACGGACACCTGTCCCACGAGCGCCTGGCGATCAGCCCGACCCAGACGCTCATCAAGGCCGGAGGCGGGGGACGACTGGGAGACCCTGCTGCCGACCCTCTACTGGATGGCGAGCATAATCCAGACCAAGACTGAGGCTCTGAGCCAGTGGTGCTGGAAGCTGGTGGGCGCAGATATCCTGGCCTCTCACCGCCAAGATGCTCGAGATCAGTACCATCGCATTGCAGGAGACATACGCGACGCATGGGGCAAGAGGCAAACGGACGTAGCGCTTGCACGGCTGAGGGGAATGGACATCGGTTCTCAGAAGCACATGATGAACAAGTGCCTCCCGTCGGTCAAACTCCTCGACGGCGCGCGCGCCACGTCGCAGGCCCAGATGGGGAACAGGTGGCTCCAGCACTTCAGCCTGGTAGAGTTCGCGGCCGACGTGCCGATTGCGGACCTCCACAAGCTCATGCAGGCGCAGTTTGCGAAGGGAGGCTTGATGCCAGACGTACTCGACCCCAGCTGCATCCCGATGTTGGCGGACATGGGGCGCGCGATGAAGATCGCAAAGGCTTCGGCGCCAGGGGTCGACGGCCTTATGGGGAAGCTCTTCCGGACACAGCCGAAGACACTGGCGGCAGCATACCACCCACTGGCAACCAAGTTTGCCTGCACAGGAGTGGAGCCAGTACAGTGGAAAGGAGGCTTCTACAGACACCACCACAAGAAGAAGCAGGCCGAAGAGTGCGGCAACCACAGGTGCTTCGCGGTCACGGCCATGGTGGGCAAAAGGGTGAGGCACTTCTACAGGTCAAAGGTGGCGGAGTACCTACCACAGGCCGTAGGAGACCGCCAATTTGGTGGCGTCAGGCGCAGAGGCACACAGCATGCGTCTGTGGTCACCAGGATGCTGCAGTCAGCGGCGTCCGCCAATATGCTGTGCTTCGCGGCAATCTTCATGGCAGTCAAGAGCGCCTTCTACTCCATGGTCAGGGAGCTGGTGCTGCGCACGCCCATGGCCAAGGCAGACAAGGACGCGATCGCCGAGTCCACGGCCGTCCCGCCCACGGCTCTGGAGATCCTGGAGAAGAAGCTCGAGGAGGAGATGCCGCTGCCCCACCGCACGGAGGCCAGCGAGCATCTGAAGGCATTGGTCGAGGAGCAGTACACAGCCTCATGGTTCGTCTGCGAGAGCTCGGACCACGTCGCTCTTGGCACCAAGTCCTCGATCCCAGGCCAACCTCTCGCCGACCAGATCTACGAGATCGCCATGGCGGAGGCCATCAGGGTCTCGGAGGCGAGGATCGAGGAGGAGGGCTACGGCATCTTTGTCACAGGTGCCAACGTGCGCTTGTTGGCGCAGCAGCTCGACAGCGACCTCGACTTCGAGAAGATACCAGGCCACAGCGTGGCCTGTGCGGACGACGGCACATTCTTCTTCATCGGCGTGGCCGAGGAGGCGATGGATGCGGTGGCAGTCATTGCTGGCATTGTTCTGGACACGTTCGCGGAGTTCGGCCTCGTCCTCAACCTGGATCCTGGCAAATCGGAGGTGCTCTTTGCCTTCGCAGGTCAAGGGGTAAAGGGTGCGAGGAGGACCCTATGGCATGAGTGCCATGGAAGGGTCAAGCTCAGGTCGAAGCACTACGAGGGGGCCATCATCCACGCAGTGCACAACCACGTGGCGTTGGGGACGGTCATCGACGACCACGGCGCGGTGCACCCCGAGCTCTACCGCCGCGCAGCCACCACTACAACCGCTCTCAGGAAGCTGAGAGAGAAGGTCTTCCGCAGCCACCAGCTGGACCTGCCTACCAAGATGGTCTTCGCCGACGCCCTGGTATGCTCGTCGAGATGCTTCTCGCAAGGCAGCTGGCCAGGACTCACGAGGGCGGAGGCCAAGTATCACCGCGCCATGGTCATGGCAGTCTACAGGGCGGCGGCGGGGAACAAGTTCGCCACCAAAGAGGACGGCGAGCTGGACCTCGACGCCTACCCAGAAGCAGAAGATGAGGCACTGCTCGCCATGGTGGGAAGGGCTCGGCCGGAGGACCTGCTGAGAGTAGCGAGGCTAAGGCTTGTTGGCGAACTACTGCAAGCAGGACCACCCCTCGCCTTCGCGACGATGGCCCAGCTCCTCCTGCGGCCCCAGCATGCCAAGAGGCAGTCCTGGCCGCAGATGCTAATGGGGGACCTCCGCTGGCTGCAAGGCTACTCGGCGGACCTGCAGGACCTCCCGGACCCCAACGATGAGCTGAGGCCTTGGGAGATGATGATCCTACGCTCGCACTCCTCGTGGAAGTACAGGCTCAACGACGCGCTCAAGGCGGCGGCGGCACAGCTGAGCAGAGGTCACGCGGCGCGCATGGCAGAGAAGCGCTTCTTCGCCATAGTGCAGCCAGCGGGAGTGCCGCATTCCACGAGGGAAGGCAGCCCTTTTGGGCCCCCGCAGGCAGACGAGCCAGACACAGCGTCGACGAGACAATGGACATGCCCGTGGTGCCAGAGGACGTTCAGGCGCCAAAGAGGGCTCAGAGTCCACATCTCGCAGCAGCACTGGACCATGGTCAGGCTAGCACGTACCTGGACGGACTCAGCAACGCAGTGCCGAGGTTGCCTGACGCTGTTCGACCAGACCCACCACCTCACCGAGCACCTGGCGATTGCATCGCCTGCCTGCCTCGTCGCGACCATTGGCGCGGGAGAGGCGCCTGGCAGTGAGGAGTGCGAGACGCGCAACGAGCTCCCACGAGGCCTACTGAGGAAGAGAGTGAACATACCCGCGATCAAGGCAGCGGGGCCCTTGCCAGACGTGGTATCCCTCAACCAAGACGATGCAAAGAAGGTCCTGCTCGAGGCAGACTACGTGCTCGACGACGCTGCCAGGACCACGCTGCAGGAGGGCTCAGAAGAACGACCCCAGGAGAAGCCGGAAGTTCAGCACGACGAAAGGTACGACCTGAACCAGTTCCGCACCGACAAGTACAGCGGGGTCACCACGGAGGTGAAGATACCATGGAGGATACAAAGGGCAGAGATCTACGTACTCAACCTATTCTGCGGGCACAGGCGCAAGGAGGACATTCAACATGTGTTCGAGTCAGCGCCGAAGTTCGAAGTAATGTCAGAGAAGGTGCACATCATGGTCCTCAGCATCGACGTGGCGATCGACGCTCAGCGCTGCGACCTCATGCGACAGGACAGCCTGGTGGTCTTCCACGAGGGGACCCTGAAGAGGCAGATCGTGATGTCGGGAGGAGGACCGCCATGTGAGACATGGAGTGCGGCGAGATGGTCAGAGCTGCCAGGCCCACCGCCGCTCAGGTCCCACGACCAGTTCTGGGGAGTGGCGCACGCTGCACCACGGCAGAGGATCCAGCTTGCCGTGGGGAATGCCCTGATGCAGTCCATGGTGCTCCTCCTTGCGGCGCACCTGGTGGCAGGCACGGCAGGGTGGTCGGAGCACCCCATCCCGTGCAGCTGGCGGCTGGCAGCCGTCACATCGTAGGCATGGGAGCCATGGCTCGCGCTGCTGTCGGCGCCGTGCTCCACGACCGCGGACTTCGACCAGTGCGAGCACGGCCAGCTGAGCAGGGCCCCGACCAGAATTCTCGGGCTCCGCATGGCGGGGCTCCACAGTCGCCTGACTGCGACGCCTGGAGGAGGAACATGCCCCCACGGGCGAGAGGCCCATGCCACTCTCCTAGGGCGCGAGGAAGGGTCCAAGGTTTTTCGGACCGCGCGGAAGAAGGTCTACCCCCCGGGCTTCTGCCGCAGCATCGCCGAGAGCATTCTGGAGACGCTCGAATCGGCTCTTGACGAAGCGCTCCCGGATGCGCCCAGGGATGAATCCCAGTCTCACCACCTCCTTGTGCAGGGCCTGGCGGACTTCTACGTCTCAGAGATCCCTGCGATTGAGGACGGGGCCAGGGGGTGGGCCCCAGATTTTGCGAGGGGAAAGGGCCGCAGCAGGCCTGACCCTGAGAAGGGTCGCTTTGAGGCCCCGGGCCCGCCTGGCCAGGACCACCCAGGCCCCTCCCAGGATCCTGAAGACAGCCAGGGCCCCGCTGAGGAGGAGGCCTACGCTGCTGAGGTGATTGGTCTCTCTCTCTCTCCCCTCCTCTGTGCCCCGACTCCGCCTCCGCCTCCGCCTCTCCCTTCTCGCCCCCCTCTGACCGACGCCCAGCGGCGCAGGATTGCCGAGAATCTGGCCAGGGCCCAACGGATACGGCAAGAACGCCGTAGGCCGTGGGCCTCTAGGGGCCTTGACCTGCGACTCGCGTGGGGAGCCCCAGAGGGCTGCCCCATGCAGGAGAGCCCCTGCGGGGCTCGGGCGGACTTGCCAAGGAGCGGGTCGGCCTGGGCCCAACAAATCTTCGGAAGGGCCCGACAAGGGATCGGGCCCGCCACGCCGCCCTCCACCTGGCTACAGGCCGGGTCCGAGCCGGCCCACTATAAGGGCCACTGCACGTCGGCACCGACAAGACGCAGAGTTCCACCACCACACCTCCTCCCTCTTCCTCCTCCTTCCTCTTCCTCCTCCTTCTCGTCCTCCTCCTCCTCGGTCTCCTCCTCCTCCTCCTCTCCCTCCTCCTCCTCCTCCTCCCCCTCCTCCTTTTTCCTGCCGTATCCATTTTGGCTCAAGCCGTATCGGCTCATGATGGTCTGTGCGACCCGCTCGGCCTGGCGCCCCCCCCGACCCGCTCCTCGGGTGTTCCTGCTCTTGCTCCGCCTTGGCCCGCCGCGGCCGCTCGTCTCCTCGGCCTCCGCCCCCAGCCACGGCCGGAGGGGCTGCGCCAGGGACGCCGCCCAGCGATGTGATCTCAGCGCCCAGCCACTCCCCTCTTCCGCCCAGCGGCCCGCAGGCACTTCCTGGTGACATCCACGTGCTGTCGACCCAGATTGCGAGCCTCCAAGATATCGCTCGGCTGGGTTCCACCACTCACGCAGCTGAGTTTGAATTGTTCGGGGGCCAGAGTTTTACCAACGGTGTTAATTTCGATCGCATGGCAGCGCGCCAGAAAAAAAAACGTTTCGCATATATAGAGCGCGTTCAAGGCCAGGCGATCCATAGGCGCTAAGTCCGCATCCATGTCTGAGGATGACAAGTCGCACTTGAATGACCTGAGGGCTGTGCTGTCTTTAGGTTCATCGGCTCGCGCCGACTCGGAGTTCGAGATCGCGAGAGGAGGGGTCGTCGTAGATTCTGAAGACCCCAGGACCAGACCAGGGCAGCGCCACTCGTCTCATCGTGATCGCATTTGAGAAGCCATTCATCCAGGTCTCGCTGGAGGACACAGCCCAGCTTATCATTGCACAGTGCAGTCCCATGGGGGAATAGCCGATCGTGCACCAGTATTCGCTGACAAAGAGGGCGATCCTTGACTTCGCATCCGCCCTCGCGCGTTCAGCACGGGAAGCGCCAGAGCATCGGGCATGCTGCGTACCAGAAACCAATCGATGGTCTTGGGCGGGAGCTCCGGGTTCATCGCGCCCCCCAACCCCCGCCAGTCGGACACTCTTCTAGTACTTCGGACAAGCCAGGCCAGGATTATCATCGGCAACGTCTTGGGCGACTTCGCGGTCGGGGGCAGATTTTTGGAGGGGCACATGAGCGGTCTTCTCGACCCCGTGCACCCACTTGCGATGGCAGAGGTCACGATCGTTAAGAATGGTGCACCCGGTCGATCCGAGCGGCTTGAGCAGCCTCGGCACGGAGGCCATCGCGGGCTGCATCCAGACGCTCCGCGACCAAATTCGCCCCATAGTGCGAAGGCCGATCTGTCCAGGAGCTTCCCGCCATGGGCCTTCGGGCGCCCAGTCTGGCTCGTTTCGTCGCTTTCCTCGGATCGCAGGTGCACATAATTATATGATTGACCCGTGCGTTGGCGGGGGAGTTGTTGCGGCATTGCCTGGCAAGCTGGCGGCGCAGCTTGAGGCTTGCTTTTCGAAAGGTCGTACCAGGGCGCGCGTTGACAGCGCGCCCGAAGGAGGTGGCGCGGGGGCCCCGCGGTTCCGAATGTTCGCGCGCCCACCACTCCGGAACCCGTTGGGGCGTAGCAGGACTGAGTCAGGCCCGTCTCCCATCCGCCGCTGATGCCATGAGCGCCGCGGCAGGGGGCTGGAAACTCATGGGGGTCGAGGAGGACAGGTGCAGGACGGATGGGGCGCGGCGAGCTGGACATCGGCAGCAGACAGATGTTTTCACGTCGGAATGTGGGTCTGGGGGAGAGTCGCACCAATCTGACCCGACCAGGATGGGGCGCCTTCGCAGGCGCGGTGCGCGGCGCGGCTCGCCCCGATTGCCTCTGCACTTCTTCCCC
Source organism: Prorocentrum cordatum (assembly GCA_963575745.1). Classification (NCBI taxonomy): domain Eukaryota; class Dinophyceae; order Prorocentrales; family Prorocentraceae; genus Prorocentrum; species Prorocentrum cordatum. The sequence goes on from CAUYUJ010006780.1 coordinate 776,246, forward strand.
TGCTCCCTTGTTGAATCATCTCCAGGTCGCAGTCAACGCCGTCGGGCATGCCTTCAAGACCTGGGCGCCATTTGACCATGCCCCTGTTGTCGCCGCCATCTCGGCCGAGATCCCCGCCGCCTCGCCCTCTCAGATTCCCGCGTGGATTTTGTCAGCATGAATTGCACCGTGGGCTCTGCTGCGTCGCGATCCAGGAGATCGACCGGAGGTTTTCGAAGGGATAAACTCGCTCGGGCCCAGGAAATCTTCTGGCACATGACCCCGAGTTGCATTTCTCGCTGGCGTCATCGGCCTCCGAAGCCCCAACGTGAGAGGCAGCGTTCTGTTTTGATGGCGCATAGAGAATGGCGCGCCGGGGCCCTCTCGATGCGCGTCAAGGCCATGAGGGCCCACCAGGGGGGCCACTGTTGCTTGGGCATTTTGAACCTGATAGGGAAGCAGCTCGGACGCTGCCAGGCTTCGGGGAGGAGGGGGGGGGGCGGGGGCGCAGTCGCTGAAAGTCTTCTGGCGCGGGAAGGGGGCGCGGGGCTTGGGCGGGCGGGGGGGGGCAAGGCGAAGGGTGAGAGGGTGGCACGGATCCAACACCTATGGAAAGTTTGGGAGAGGATGCGCGGGCGATTTGTGCTTCTGGATTTCTAGACCCCGATGGCTATGCACGCTCGCCCCCTCATTCGCGTCGGCTGCTGCGCTCGAAGCACCTTGGGTGCAAATCTTCGCGCGCCAGAAACCCGATCGTCCTCTTTGGCTTGAGATCGCGGAGCATATGCGGACCACTCAAGCTGGAATTGCTTCTAGGCGATTGGACGACGATTCTTTTGTTGAGAGGGCTTCCCGCAAACGCCATTCAGCCCCAGGGGGCGGGGCGGGAGGGCGGGGTTCTCTTTTGGCGTTGGAGGGCGGGGGGGGGGGGCGGTTGACATTGCTCTCGAAATGCATTCTGAAGTGCGCGATGCTTCCGGAAGGAAGGTTCCCGCGAGCACGAGGAGAACGCAGATGCGACATTTCCTAGCGATGAGGTCTCGATTGGTTTGCAGAGGGCTTCACGGCGCACGGTCGACCCGACCCATCGAGGGGGCATATTTGGGAGGGGTTTGCTGGGCAACGTGGTCGAGATCGAATGGCGAGGCCCCGACAGACGTTGACTGGTTGGGGCCGCCCGGGAGTTCTCTGAACCGACTTTAGGGCCGCAGTCTCCTCGTTGATGATTGCACGGCTCCTTGCAGTTTTCTCAGCGATGCAGGTTCCAGATGCATTCCGTGGTTTCCACGAGGAACTGCTTGGGGACAACGTTGCAGTCGCTAACTTCCCCGGCGCGTTGCCATTGGAGCTCGTCATTGCGAAAAGAGCTCGGCAGGGGGATCTTGCTTCGATGTTTTTTTCCTAACCCTCTTGCGTTGGGTTCTCGTTTTGCGGTCGCACACCTCCTTCCTTCTCCTGCCCCCTCTCCCCTTCTCTCCTGTCTCTCACCTCGCTCCTTCCTGCGCGCCAGGTCGCCTCCTACCTGGCCATCCCTGGGGGAGGGGGGGGTACGCTCTGCGAGACCGTCGCCAATTTCGAAGACCGCTGGGGGGTCCAGCGGAGCGGCGTTTTACGCGGATTCGCGCCAGACCTCGCCATGCCTCTGGGGCTGTCCAGAGTGACGCGCTGAGTGGCAGCGTGTTCTGCGGAAGCGACAATGCGACGTATCCAATGTATACAATCGTTGTATAATTGGCACATATCGCATTGTTTTACACTATTATGTCTCCCCCCGTAACTCCCCGTTGGAGTCGCGCCACTCCGCCGTACCACGGTGGTGGGCCCCTCTTCGGGCTCTCAAAACTTTCGTAAACCATGAGAGATCGACGATTTGAGCCTCTGGGGCCTCTTGTTGGGACTCCAAGAGGGCCTCAAGATGGCCCACGAGGAGGGCCTCTTGTTGGGACTCCGAGAGGGCCCCAAGACGGCCCTAGATGGTCCCAAGAGGGCCCGTCAGGCCCCCAAGACGGTTCAAGCGGGCCCCAAGAGAATTCGAAAGATCGCCTCCAAGAGCTAACACCATTTATTGTCCGCTGGTTTTTGACAAATTTTAGCGTTCTCGCGTTTTTCGGCGTTCAGAGGACCATGACGGCCCGAGCAGCCTCCAAGAAGCTTTCAAGACGGCCAACGAGGCCCCCAAAGGGGCACCAGGACTGCTCAAGAGGGCCCCGAGACGGCCAAAAATATGCCCCCAAAACGGTCCAAGGGGCTCCCGAGACGGCCCAGGAGGACTCCAAGAGAGCCCTAAGGCGGCCGCGAGAGGCCTCCAAGATGGCTTACGAAGGGGCCAGGCGGCGCAAGCGCGCCCCAAGCCGGCGCAAGACGTCAACAAGAAACCCCAAGAGGCCCCAAAGCGGCCCAAAGACGCTCCAAGAAGCCCCCACGAGCCTTTCAAGAGGCTACCAAGAGCCCCCCATGAGGCCGCCCAGAAGCCCTGGGGATTGCAGGACGGACGGGCACGCACGCGCGGCAGCCGAGCAGGTCATGCCAACCAACGCCCACACCGTGGCCCACACCTTCCACATTTGAGCACTTTTCCACAGCGGCGATTACGGCCGCAAGAGCCCCAGACCGGCCTCCAGAGACTGGCCTCCGAATGGGCCACACGTCGCAAGAGCGCCCCAAGACGGCCCAAGACGCCCCCAAGAGGCCCCAAGAGGCCCCAAAGCCCAGTGCAGAAGAGGCCCCAAGAAGCCCCCAAGACACCTCCAAGAGGCCACAAAGAAGCCCCCAAGAGGCCCCGCAACGGCTGGACTGTACGTGCTCAGGACGTGCACCCCTCGAAGCGAGAGGAATCACACTAGACCTCGCCGTCCCTGGGGGGCTGCGATCTGCGAAATTGTCGCCACTTTCGAGGGCTGCTTGGGGGTCTAGCTGAGCGATGTCTTAAACGGTTCAAATAAGACCCCGCCATCTCTGGGGGGCTGCGACCTGCGAAACTGTCGCCACTTTCGAGGGCTGCTGGGGGGTCCAGCGGAGTGACGTCTCACCCAGATTCAAATTAGACCTCGCCATCCCTGGGGGGCTGCGATCTGCGAAATTGTCGCCACTTTCGAAGGTTGCTGGGGGGTCCAGCGGAGTGCTCAAATTAGACCTCGCCGCCCATGGGCGGCTGCTATTTGCGAAAATGTCGCCACTTTTGAGGGCTGCTGGTGGGTCCGGCGGAGCGACGTCTTACCCAGATTCATATTTGACCTCGCCATCCGTGGAGGGCTGCGATCTGCCGAGCTGTCGCCTCTTTGGAGGGCTGCTGGGGGGTCCAGCAGAGTGACGTTTTACCACGACCCTTCGGGAGCTGCGATCTGCGAAACTGTCGCCGCGTTCGAGGGCTGCCAGGGAGTCCAGCGGAGCGACGTCTGACGCGGATTCACATTACATCTCCCCATCCCTGGGGGGGTGCGAACTGCGAAACTTTCGCCACTTTCGAGGGCTGCTGCGGGGGGTCCGACAACGTCTTACGAGGATTCAAACTAGACCTCGCCATCCCTGGGGGGGGCTGCGATCTGCGAAACTGTCGCCACTTTCGAGGGCTGCGGGGGGGTCCGTCTTACGCGGGCCCAAATTAGACCTTGCAGTCCACTGTCGAGGGCTGCTGGGGGGTCCAGCGGAGCGACGTCCTACGCGAATTCAAATTCGACCTCGCCATCCCTGCGGGGGCTGCGATCTGCGAAAGTGTCGCCACTTTGGAGGGCTGCTGGGGGTTCCAGCGGAGCGACGTCTTACGCTGATTCTAACTGGACCTCGCCATCCCTGCGGGGGCTGCTATTTGCGAAATTGTCGCCGCTTTCGAGGGCTGCTGGGGGGTCCAGCGGAGTGAGGTTTTCAGACCCCTCCATCTCTGGGGGGCTGCGATCTGCGAGACTGTCGCCACTTTCGAGGGCTGCTGGGGGGTCCAGCGTAGTGACGTCTCACGCGGGCCCAAATTAGACCCCGCCATCCTTGGGTGGACGCGATCTGCGAAATTGTCGCCGCTTTCGAGGGTTGCTGGGGGGCCCAGCGGAGCGACGTCTTACGCTAATTCAAATTTGACCTCTCCAGGGGGGCTGCGATCTGCGACATTGTCGCCATTTTCGAAGGCTGCCGGGGGTCCAGCGGAGTGACGTCTCACCCAGATTCAAAGTAGACCTCGCCATCCCTGGGCGGCTGCTATTTGCGAAAGTGTCGCCACTTTCGAGGGCTGCTGGGGGGTCCAGCGGAGGGGCGTCTTACCCAGGTTCATGTTTGATCTCGCCATCCGTGGAGGGCTGCGATCTGCCGAACTGTCGCCTCTTTGGAGGGCTGCCAGGGAGTCCAGCGGAGTGACGTCTGACCCAGATTCAAACTGGACCTCGCCATTCCTGTGGGGCTGCGATCTGCGGAATTGTCGCCATTTCCGAAGGCTGCTGGGGGGTCAGCAGAGTGACGTCTTACGCTGATTCAAAATCGTCCCCGCCATCTCTGGGGGGCTGCGACCTGCGAAACTGTCGCAATTTCTGCGGGCTGCTGGGGGGGTCCAGCGGAGTGACGTTTTACCCGGATACACATGAGACCCCGCTATCTCTGGGGGGCTGCGATCTGCGAAACTGTCGCCACTCGAGGGCTGCTGGGGGGTTCAGCAGAATGACGTCTTCCCAAGATTCAGATTCGACCTCGCCATCCCTGGGAGACCGCGATCTGCGACATTGTCGCCACTTTCGAGGGCTGCTGGGGGTCCAGCATAAAAACGCATAGTGTCGCCACTTTCGAGTGCTGCTCCTGGGGCGTCCAGCGGGGCGCTGTCGCGGGCCGCCCGCACTGACAAGTGCACTTCGCACTGACAAGTGCAGGAAGGAAGCAGGGAGGCTGCCGGACGAGCTAGGCCTCGCTCGCTCGCTCCTTGCACTACATTTAAGCAGGTTTAATCAATTAGTCGAGCGCCGCGGCGACATGGCGCAGGCAGCGCTGCATATTTAGCGCGCTACCGACAAAATCTTCGCTCTTCGGTCTCCTCCGGTCAGTTTCGTCGTCGTCCTCTGCACCTTGCAGCCATCCCTCTGCTGCTGCTGCGCTGACGGTTCGGCCCCCCGCGCGTTTTTTTTTTCTGCCCTTCGTTTCCGCCCCCATGTCCTCAAGCCTGGATCGTCGCTCTTCGCCCTTCTGCTGTTGTCCTGTGAGTCGTGCCACGTGGGCGCACCCCATGTGGCACGCGCAACATATAACGGCGCCTGCATTGTCACTGTCCCGGCAAGATTTGGTCACCTTTTCTTGCTTTTTATATGCAAATGGGCTGGGTACGTCGCAGGGCAATGTTTGCGCTGGCTGTGGATCCTGCCCCGAGATGGATGAGGGCGAAGCCAACGGGGCACGCCCCACGGAGTCGAGCCTACGCCGACGATGTTGGCTTTTGTCTTTCTAACCTCTAACATCCTCTCTTCTCTTCAGCCTACTTTGCGGTTGCTGCTCTTTTTTTTTGTTCTCTCTCTCTCTCTCTCTCTCGAAAGAGCGGTCGGTTGTGGTCTGAACCTCCCGACGTGTAAGGTCCTATTCAAATGCGGCGCTGACGTCATTGCGAATCATGGATCACATTTTGCGGAGGAACAGTTTTGCCCAGGTCATTGGTGTTGTCCATGTTGCTCTGCACCTTGGATTCTGGCTGGGGCCTGGTGCGTTATCGACAGTCTGGAGCAACGCGATCCCAAAATTCTGGATGGCTGTTTAGAGGCTCCGAGGGCTTGGGGTTGGGCTCCCGCTGACGACCTGACTTTTCCACTCCCGCTGCATGGCGATCCTGGCATGCCAGCTGCAGCTGCGCCCTGTGACGAGCAGTTGCGGAAAGCGCTTGACGAAGCGTTGCAGGTGATTACGGCTGGCCTTCGTCATGCGTTCTTTTTCTAGAGAGATGTCGACTGTATTACAGGCGCTTGGAGGCTCCCTGGGAGTTCTGGATAGTGATTGTTTTCGAAGGCCCTCGAGCTCCGGGCCCTGATGTCTTGCTCGAGTCTGGATGACATTCAGCATGAGATAGAGGCTGTAATGGTTTCTCTGGAAGACGACGAGTTCATCCGCGCACGGGCCAGCCGGGCTTGGCGGGGACAGTCGTGGATCAGGACGACGGCGCACGAAGTCGGCAGCTTCTCGGCGCCCACTTTTGTACCCATTCCCAGGAAACAGCTTCAAACATCAAGAAGTTTTGAAACTGTTGAAAGCCCTCCGCGACTCCATGGTGTGTCTCCGTACCCTGGGCCAGGGGGCCTCCAAGCGGGTGGGGCCCGACCGTTTTCCGGTCGCCGATGCCCAGGCGCTGGCAAGGGGGGTGGGCGTGGCAAATAGATAAAGACAGCGCGATGCACTTTGCGAGCGGCGTCCTCAAGGCACTCACTGCGTTGGGGAGTGCGCGCGTCGAGCCGTCTTCGCACCTCTCTGCTAGGTTGCGCCTTTGGCTGCGCGGAGGAGTCTGCCCATGACGACCTCCGGTGTTATCGTGCGCGCCCGAGCCTCAGACGTTGCCTCGTCGGCATCTTTCGCCGTGGTGGTCGACGGGCATCGCGGACTAAGCAGCTAGATGGTGACGATTGGTTGTCAGCACTTTGTTGTCTGGGGCGACGTTGGGGGAGGTCTCGTGACCTGTTGGGCGCGGTCTAATTGGCGGTTTTCTGGCGGCCTCAATGCCCGTCGGACGGGGCCCCAGGTCCCTTGGGACTTCCTTGCCGAGGCGTGGTTGAGGCAACTGTCTCGCCGCCGCCCCAAATTGCTGGAAACGATTCGGTCGCTCCGTCTCGTCTACCGCTGCTCGGAGGGCCCCCCCTCTTCTTCCGCCCAATGCTCCTGCCTCCCATTGGTAGACAGTGAGAGCGGCCCCCTTTTTTGCGCCCCCCCATTTTCCTGCGGTGCCCTTAGTTTCTTTTCCCTGCGCCCCCTGTTCGTTCCTGAATGTCATTGACAGTTTTTGTGACCCTTGTGGGTCTCTTGAGGTTGGCTGATTGTTTTCCTGGGTTTGTGGCGTCGCTGAAATTTGGCTGTAGCTCTTTACTTGGATGTGTGTTTCGTGGCCAATTCAGGATCTACCATGGAGGTTCGGATGAGTGGCTTGCGGGCGCGGGCCCTTGTCCGCCCGCCTTTTCCGTTCCTTTCTTTCTTTGTGTTTTGTGTTCTCCTCTGTCGCCCCGCCGCCGGCTCGCTCCGTCGCCGCCGTCGGTCTCTCGCCCCTCTTCGCCCTCGGTGCGCTGCTCTCCGCGGCGCCCTTGGTCTGCTCCTCATGCCGCCCTCTCTCCTTCGCTTGTTGTTGTCCCCTGTCTCTCCACTCCCGCTTCCCCGCTGCTTGGTGTTCCACCTCGTGTCCTCGATTGTGTTCTTCCAACTCCTGCGCGGCCCGGGGGCCGATGGGGGGGCCGCCCGCCCGCCGCCTCTCTTGCCGCGCCCGCCCCGCGGGCCGCCCCGCCGCCCCGCCCGCCGCCCCCGTGCCGCGCTGGACCTGAAGTTCGGTTCCTTGGCCGGCCCGTCGATTCGTCGGCGGTCGGTCTCTCGGCGCGGGGCGTAGAGCGCGGCCTCTGGCTGGCTTGCTGCTTTGGGCAGCGAGCATTCAGCGCGCATGCTTGCAGGCGGCGCGCGGTGCCTTGAGCGCTCTGCCCCTGGGAGCTCAGGGCCCACCCGCCCCGTGCCAGTTTCCCGAAGCAGTTCGAGGTGCACAGCGTGGTTCGGGGCTCCTGTGTTGCTGGGTCCTCTCCTTGGTTGTGCCCTTGTTTGCATGCCCCTTTTTGTGTTTCTGCTCTGCTGCTGCGGTGGGTTGGCCCTGTCGCTCGGCGAGGGGCGATGGTGGCCCGGGTTCGCGTGGGAGCGGCGATCCGTTTTCGAATCGCGACGGTCCGATGTCGGTGGGAGCGCGAGCGCCCCCAGGGGCGACGGAACCCTCATGGAGAGTACCCGCCGCTGCTCCTCTTTGCTCATATTGCATCTCTTTGTGCGCGCGCATGGCATGATCCGCAGTTGGTCGATTAACCTCTGAGAGTGCGCGCGGCCGTAAAACAAACTCTTCCTTTCCCTCCTTTTCCCTCCTTCCTCATCCTTCCTCCTCCCTCCACCTCATCCCTCCTCCATTCTCCTCCCCTTCCCCGTCGTCGTCCTCCTCCTCCTCCTCCTCCTCATCCTCCTCCTCCTCCTCCTCCTCCTCCTCCCCCTCCGCCCCCCCCTCCGCCCCCCCCTCCCCCCTCCTCTTCCTTTGTGTTTTGGGGTTGCGGGACCCGCTCGGCGGTCAACGTGCCGACCCCGTTCCCGCGTAGGGCTGCGGGCCAGCATCCGATCACGAAAGGAAGGGGGCGCGCGGAGGGGCGTTTGTGCTGCGCGGCCGCACCCGGGTAGCGAGGACCCCTCCCCCAAACAGGTTGCAGCGCGAGGATTGGCGAGGGCCATGGGCGCAGATATCCAGAGGCCCCCAGGAGGAGAACCAAAGGGGCACAAAGACGAGGAGCAGAAAGGATGCGAGAGGAAGGATGCGGAAAACGGCGAGAGGGAGGCAGCGGGGCACGCGCGCGGGGTGTCTCAAGCTGCGCGGAATGGGGGGGGGCATGGGTGTCTGGGACCCCCCCCCTCATTTCACCCTTCACCGCTTCAGTTTTCTCCCCTAACCCCTTCCCGTCCCCCTCCTCTCCCTCTGCTCGCCGACCAGCGTGAGGGAACCGCATTTCCAGGCCTGGTGCGACGGACGGCCGCTCCGGGTTCCGCTGGCGCGTTTTTGCGCACGGGCTTGTGAACTCACAGGTGGCGGCAAGCTGATGCGCCTCAAACAGCCAGCAGACTTGGTAGGGAGCGAGCGGAGGAGGCGCAGGGCCGTCGGTCCCAAGGCGAAGGGGAACGGCTGGCGGACAGGAGACGGGGGAGGAGGGGGAGGTGGAGGACGAGGACGTGGACGAGGAGGACGAGGGGATAGAGAAAAGCAGTTGGAGGAGGGTCGGTGCAGGAGGAGCAGGAGGAGGTCCGTTGCCACTTTGGCTCAAGATGGGGACAGGCCCTTTCTTGAGTGCGGCAGTTCTTCGTGGAGGACGTTTGGGGCCAACTCCAGGCGGACACTCACTGTTTTTCCCCATCCGCGGCTTTGAACCGCCGCTCTCGGACTCGCGCCCTTTCAGTTCCCACGATGTTGCTCTCTTTGCTCAGCTGGAAGCGGCCCCGACCTTCCCGTCCCAGGAGGTCCCTCGCGCATGCAGCGTCATTTTCCCGATCGCGTAGGAGGACGAGAAAGGAAAATATGAGGACCCTGTCCAGGATATTGAATTGTTACGTTGGATGGCACTCGCTGTGAGCTTCTCGACGCAGGTAATTTCATCATGTGATGGGCTTAGAAAAATAGAGGGACGCTTCGCGGAGTTCACTTCGCGACAAGACCGTACTGACTCACACAGTGTGCGGCGCTCGGCTTCACGAGCCAGGACATGCTGCGTCGCTTCGGGCGAGGAACGGCAGGAGGATGAGAAGGAGGAGTGTGAGGAGGAGGAGAAAGAAGATCAGCAGCATCAGCAGGAGGGGATGGGGGGAGGAGGATGGCGGGGGGATGGCGCTGACGCCAGGCGCCTGCGCTCCGCGGCATGCCCAAGAGACGGGAGGGAGGACGCGAGGCCTCGGCGAAAAGTCGGTCCCCCATGTGGGGAGCAAGATCGGCCCTGTCCCGCGCGCCGAGGGGCAGTGCAGCCGCCCCAGGGCGCGCTGCAGTCCCCGCTGAGCATGCCAGCCCGGGCTCGACCTGCTGTGGCGAAGGTCAGATGAGGAGAATGGTACGGGTACTGCTACTCTGGATGTTTTCAAATAAGCGTTGGGGGGGTACCCCCCGACAGGGGTCAACCTCGCCTCGTCGTCGCGGCGCGACGGGGGTCGGAGCGCCTTCGGCTCGCGCTGGCTGCCCGCGACGGGGGTCGATGTGGGGCTGTCGGCGGGGGTGACGCCCCCCCGACGCTTCTTAAAAAACTCGGAGTGCACTTGGCCAGTTTTCCTCTTTGTGGGCCTCCCGGGAGTCCTTCGTCGCATCCGCCGGATTCACCTCTCGACATTTCGGTCAGAACGCACCCTGGGAGCGCTATCGGTACTTTTTGGTTTCCCCGCGAAGGGGCGGGGTTCTCGGCGCTCTGGGCTCGCGCGCGAATGAGTTCTTAGGGGCCCATGCGCTTGAGCGCAACGCGGAACGTCTCCGTCGGGCATTGGGCTCTGGGCGCCAGGGGGAAAGTCGGACGGCGGGCGACGCCCGCCTCGGCGCGCCCCGGGGCTGGCACGCGCACGCGCACGTCTGCGCTTGCGCCCCGCGGCGTGCCGAGGAGCGCTCTCGGCGCGCTTCGCGGCGGGGGGGGGGGGCAGCTCGCTGCCCTGCCGGTTCCGCACCCTGCCGTCGTCTCGCCGTGGGATGCTCGGTGTGGTCGCCGGTGTTCGGTGCTGGTCGCCCGCGTCGACGGGCCCCCAGCAGGATGGACCGTTCACCTCGGTTGCCTGGTGTGGCTCGTGCTTTCTGGGCAGCGATGTCCCTGTCCGGGTGCTGCAGCGAGGCTACCAGCCTCGCCACTTGCACGGGTTGCAGCGGAGGAGAGGGCGTCCCAGCACTCGGTCGTCTGGGGGGTGGGCGCGGGACCTTCTGTCGGGCCAAAGTCGGATGTCCAAACAGGGTGCTGACTCTGGCATCTCAGTGTTTGTGGGGGTTGCACACGAATCGGCAGCTCATAGAGCGAGTTCCTTCGAGAGAGTCCATCGCAAGTGTGAATCGTCAGTGACCAAGTCCTCTGGCCTGGGTTTGAATATTGAGAAAAGAAAAAAAGCGCAACTATGTCCGTGCCCCTCCCCCGCTCGTGAAGGTGGCCCATTTTTTCAGAGTGCCCATATCATAGAATTGCGAGGTCGCGAATTGTTCCTGTCGTGGCGGGGCCGTGTTGCCAAAGGCGGTGGCCCAGTGCCCTCGCGCACGGTTGCGCAGACAGGGTGCTTTTACCTTGCGCGAGGCGCAGGTGCCGCAGTCTGCCTTTGAGCACCCCCTCCTCGTGCTTGCCGTCCGCGGGAGGGGTGTCAACAGTGTGCGTCGGGACTGCTCCCTTGCGAATGCGGCGGTCCTCCTCCCTGGAAGAGGCGCCTTGGGTGCCTTGCCCCAGCGCCCTGGCGAAGCTGGCCAAGCACCTTGCGACGTACCGAACAAGCAGACCTTGCCGCAGTCCGCCTCGCTGCGGGTGCGCATTTGGACGGCCTCCTCAGCCTCCTCGTCGGCAAAGGCGTCAGAGACAGCAGGAGCACAAGGTAGCGGAGGAGAGTGGAGAGGAGGAGGAGGATGAGGAGGAGGAAGAAGAGGAGGAGGACGAGAAGGAGGAGCAGGAGGAGGAGTAGGATGAGGGAGGAGGAGGAGGAGGAGGAGGAGGAGGAGGAGGAGGAGGAGGAGGAGGAGGAGGAGGAGGAGGAGGAGGAGGAGGAGGAGGAGGAGGAGGAGGGAGGAGGAGGAGAGGAGAAGGGAGGAGGAGGAGGAGGAGGAGGAGAAGGGAGGAGGAGGAGAAGGGAGGAGGAAGAGGAGGAGGAGAAGGAATCCGTAGCCATTTGGCTCAAAGCAGCTGGCCAGGACAGGCATCACGGCCTCGCCCACGGTGCGTCTCGGTGAGCTCCTGGAGGAACAAGCAAGTTATTCAATCGCTTCGTTCACTCCGCCGGCCCGTATTGCATGATCGCTACTGCTTCGGCGCGGGTTCGGGACCATTTCGGCGCCGCCGGAAGGAGGAAGATGAGGATGGGGAGGGGGAGGGGAGGAGGAGAAGAGGATGCGAAGGAACGGAGGAGGATGAAGAGAAAAGGGCGGAGGAGGAAGCCTCTCGATGGCATCTTGCGGCGCTCTTGGGGCCAAACAGGGCCGTTGTCCAGATGCTTCTTTGGGAGGCCCTGGGGTCTGTTGAGAGGCCGTTCGGGGGCGCCTGGGAGACATTTTTGAATCCCTGTAGGGCCTCTTTTGAGCCTCCTTGGAGCCTCCTGGGGTATCTTGGGGGCCTCTTGGCGGCATCTTGGGCCATCTTGGGGGGGCCTCCTGGGGCCCTCTTGGAGCGGAAGGCTTGAGGTTTCGGTTCGTGGTCCCCATCTTGGGCCCCTCTTGGGGCCGTCTTGGGGCTCTCTTGGGCCGTCTTGGGCGTCTCTTGGGCCGTTTCGGGGCCCGTTTGGGCTCTCTGGGGGCCTTCTTGGGGGCCTCTTGAGCCGTCTTCGTGCGCTCTTGGGGGCCTCTTGGGCCGTCTTGGAGCATCGGGAAGCCGAAAATGCGACAAGGCCAAAATCCTTCCAAAACCATCGTAAAATTTATGATTTTGGCCTCTCGGGGCGCTCTTGTGAGGCCTCTTGGAGCGTCTTGACGGCTTCTTGGGCCGTCTTGGGATCATCTTCGGCGTCTTGGAGCGTCCTTTGGGCGTCTCGGGGGCCTCTTGGGCAGTCTTGGGGGCCTCTTGGGGCCCTCTTGGCGCGCTCTGGGGGCCTGAGAGGCTGTACCCAGGAGGAAAACCATCTCTGAGTAGACCTTCCCGGGCTGCGGTCGGGGTACTTTTCGCCGGGGGACCCCCAGCGGCCGCCCCGCGCGCGCGAACTAGAAATATTGTTAACCAGTAGCCGGAGATCTTAGCACGCATCTGGCCCGTTGGGCCGGCGAATTTACATTGTGCTCCTGATTTCTGAGGATGTTCTCTCGAGCCCGAAGAAGCCGTTGTGGGCTTGCACCAAGTGCCACCGCTCAGGTTCATGGGCGTCGACGATCAAATGCGCATGTGGTTCGGCTGCCCCTCAATCTGTGCAGGAGGCGGCCAAAACAGCGCATGAACAGATTGTCTCATCAGGCGCTAGCGGTGGCAAGGTGCCCGAGGGGCAATGGAGCTCAGGCGCGCCGCCTGCGCTCGACTCGACGCTAAAGAAGATTCTTAGCCGCTTCGATGGACTGGAGAAGCCTGCGTCTGCCCCTGTCTCACCGCCGCCCTGGCGGAACGAGTCGGAGTCTGCCTCGTCACCCAACAATGACCAGAAGGAGGCTAAGGAGCGCTTGGCCTACTGGCAGAAGGCTGCGCGAGTCGCGTTCCACTAGGAGGACATGCTCCTGGCTGAGGAGCACGTGGCCATGACCCAGAAGGCCATCAATTTTGCGGAGGCTGTCTACATCCAGCAGCGCAGCATCACGACGAGGCTGGAGCGGGTGCATGAGTGCGCCAACTCGCTGGAGACCAAGCTTGGGAACGTCAAGAATGAAGGGGAGGAGGCGCGCAAGCTGCTCAAAGAGCGGCACTGCAACGCCCAGCAGGCCTTAGAGGAGGCGCGGCGCCAAGTCGCGGCCATCGAGCAGGAGGCCAAGGAGAGTTTCGCCAAGTCGGTGGCATGTCTTGTTGGGCCTGTCCTCAAGATGGAGGAACAGCAAGTGGGCGCGGCCTCGGAGGACTTCAAAGTCTGGCTCCGTGCCCAGATGGGGGATGAGCCGGCGAACAAGCACCTCCAGGCGCTGTTCAGCACGTTGGAGGCCCAAGCAGCGGCTGCGCGCAATAGCTCTTATCCTCATCCTGTTGAACCTTCTGATGACGGAGATCTGGAGCTTGATGAGGATGATACAGTTCGCAGACGCCACTGAAGAGACACGGCAAACCGAAGAGAGAGCAGCCCAAGCTCAAGGCGACGCCGCAGATGCAGCACGAGCAGCTTTCAAAGGCGCCAGCAAGAAACTGCAGTCCCAAATCCAGGATGCAGCAGCCAAAAGACAGAAGCGAGGGTAGCCTCGCCCCTGGGTTCATCGTGAACTGTGTGGACACGGCCTTTGAGATCTTTGTGATGGACGATCTGGGCTGTGGGCCGGTGGCTGGCCAAGTGAGAGGTGTACTGCGGCTTGCAGATAGCGCCACAGCCATCATGGAGGGTAAGATGATTGACTGTGCTGCGGGGATTTCAGATTCCAGCACTTCGGCCTGATCTTCAGTTCCAGGACGCCAGTCACGACCCACAGCTTGTGACATCGACGGCTACATGTTCGGCGGCTCCCAGGGCTTCACTTCCGCGGGGGCTGGGCCATCATCCTTGTCGACAGGGGCCGCACTCTTGGCTCTTGAGATAGTGGAGACCCCATAGCGGCAGCGGCACCCGCGAGACTTGGGGTCGCGAAAGCCGTCGAATCCGTGGGGGGGGCCCTGCTGTGGGGAGTCGCTGGAGGAGCCTCGTAGCGCCCCGCGCGACGGAGCTCGTCCCCCTGGAGCTCGGGGGGACGGTGCCACGGGCGGCTGGAGACAGCAGGTCGCAGACGACACCCCGGCGGTGACGCGCGTTCCCCCCAACGAGGTTGATCCCGACACGCCTCAGCAGATCTGCCTCGAAGGGGTTGCCTCGACGGCCACTCGCAGGGTTTGGCGCCTGGACGGGGCCGACGTCGGCTACGACGACTGGATGCCGTGGTGCGTCCCTTTCGCGCTGGCCAAGCTGCGGGTCTGCTCCTGGGCCGCTGATGTAGCCAGCGGCCGCCCCATGGATGAGGTAGCTAGAGATCTGCTACGGGGCGTGGATCCGATCGGCTGGTGGTCGTCGCACTGTCATCGCCTATTTCAACTGGTTCACCAGGGGCCCTCATGAGACATGGGAAAGAGCAGTGGATCGTCATTATGCAGCTGCTCTTCGGCATCTGCAGAGAGATGCGCAACTACCTCGGCGACGGGGCTCCTCCTGAGATTCGGGGCTACGTCGTGGATGACGATGGCAAAGTTATACCAGCTGTTGCGCGCCGGGAGCCACAGGCTGCTGCCGAGGACGGCGATGTGCATGATGCTGCCGACGAGGCGATGACAAGTAGGAGGCGGACTGGCCCTGTTGCTCCAGCCACCTCGTCTACCCGCGCTCCTAGGCCAGCACCTTCGGCTGCGCCTAGACCTCGGGGGAAAGTGTCCAAGTGGGGGGGGGTCTCTCGTAGCGCGAACTGCTGGAGCTCCTGGAAAGCCGTCCTGGAGTGGAGGCTCGACAGCTCGACGAGGGCCTTGCTGGGCCCAGGGCTCAGTTCTTTGCGGGGCGAGATGCCCGCGTCGTGGACCCCGGCATCATATCCGAGTGCGTGGGGTCTCTCTGGGGCAGGGGGATCTCAGCCGACTTCTGTCCTGTTGTCCAGACGGGCGACCGCGCTCTGGCCAATTCTGCAGGTGTTTCTGGCAGGAGGTCTCCGCCACATCGACCAGCTCACGGTCCAGGCCCTGGAGCTCAACAAGATTCCCAGAGGCCTCGGATCGGGTCGTGGCGCGTCATGTCCAAGCTGTGGTGCCCAGGGGGCTGATCTGGATTTCGGAAAGAGCGCGTTCTGTGGACGATTGGAGGGGCGGGGGGGGCGGAACCGCCCCCCCACCCCCCCTTCCCTGGATGGAGGGGGGAAGGGGTTCGCACCCCCCCTCCGTATTTCTCCCATCTCCTTTTCCTCGGGGCAGCCCTGCGTCGGCGGCGGCTGGCAGCGGCGGCGGGGATGACGATTTCCTTGTCTGGGCCGGCGCCGGCGCCTGCGACGGCGGACGGCGGCGACGGGGAGCGTCGACGAGGACGACGGTGGTGGTGGTGGTGGTGGTGGTGGTGGGTGGTGGTGGTGGTGGTGGTTGCGGTGGTGGTGGTGCGATGGTTTGTTGTGGTGGTTGTGGTGGGGGGTGGCGGAGGTGGTGGTGGTGATGGTCTGGTGGTGGTGTGGTGGTGGTTGGTGGTGGCGGTGGTGGTGGCTGTGGGTTGAGGTGGCGGTTTTGGTTTGGTGGTGGGTGGTGATGGTTTGTGGTGGTGGCGGCGGTAGTGGGTCGTGGTTGCGGCGGTGGTTTGTGGAGGTGGTGCTGGTGGTGGTGGTGTGGTAGTTTGTGGTAGCGGTGGTGGGTTGTGCTGCTGGTAGTGGTGGTGGTTGTGGCGGTGGTGATGGTGGTGTGGTAGATTGGTGGTGGTGGTAGTGGTGGTGGGTCCTTGTGGCAGTGGTGGTGATGGTGAGTTGTGGTGGTGGTGGTTGTGATGGTAGTTGTGGTTGTGGTGGTGGTGGTTGCGTTGTGGGTTGGTGGTGGCGGTGGCGGGTTGAGGCGGCGGTGGTGGTGATAGTGATGGCGGTGGCGGTGGTAGCGAAGGTAGTCGTCGCTGCGCCCCCGCCGTCGCCGGCGCCAGCGCTAGCGCTGCTGGCCGCCGCCAGCGCCAGCGCCGGCGCCGGCGCCAGGGGGGGCCGGGAGTTTTGACCCCCCCCCATTGGGCTGCCTCTGGTCATCGAGGCTGCGCCCCCGCCGTCGGCGCTGCTGGCGGCCGCCAGCGCCGGCGCCGGCGCTGGCGCCGGGGGGGGGATTGAACCCCCCTCCCGGCGGCAAGCTCAGCGGTATCATGTTAAATGGCGGTTCAGCTCTCAACCCCGTCTCGCCCAGATTTCGCCGCGCTGGATGGTCGTTGTGCATGGTCGGGCCCACGGGGGGGCTTCTTGCCGCTGCTTCTGGAGCAGTCAGTGCCAGTCGAATTTGCCCCTAAGCAGCAGGCCCGAGACGGCGAGGACTACGCATACTACATGCTTGCGAGCGTCGCCGAAGCAGGTTTCCAGGTATGGACCGACTGCGAGGGGGCTCTCGGGTGCGCGTGGGACCGTTGGCCTTCGGCTGGTTCTGGGTACCAGCGGGCCCGCCTGTGGGCCAGGGCGTCGTACGTTTGTGAGGATGGTTCGACTGCCCACAAAACCATCGGCCACGCCAGCTTCAACGAGATTGAAAAAGAGGGTAGTAAGCATGCGGGTCGTTTCGCGAAGCTTGGAGCGGCCCTGCACCAGCCTGTTGATAACGCTAAGGCCAGATATGATGAGTTCGTTAGTTTGCAAGAGGCTCTTTGCCGATGGGGTGGCATCCAGGGTGTCCTCATGAATCCGGGGGGTTGGTCTGACTCGACTGGTTTCCCTGATAAAGAGGGCCCTCAGGATCAAGGGGGCCCTGAGGGCCTGCACAGGATGCCTCCCGCGCGTGCCCCGCGCTCGGCCCGCCGCAGGCTGGCCCAGGGGTGTGTTCGCTTAGGCTGCCGCCACACGTGGATGAGCTTCCGAGCCCCCCTGTTCCTGGACCCGTCGCCCGTGGAATCCTCGGAGAGGGTCTACACTGAGGCTCGGGTCTTAATGCTCTTGCAAGGTCACAACCTTGTCAGGATGAAGGCTTGGTACGGGGGTCGAGCTCGTGTGGGACGGAGCGGGTGGGTGATGTCGTGCTTGAAATGTGGGGGCTACGCGCGGGCTGGACTCGACAGTTTGCGTCGAGTTTGCCCGAGCGCGCCGCCCACCAAGGACCTCAAGCAGCAGCGCTCCAGAGTTTCGACGGGTCTCTTCCCGAGTTGGGCCAAACAGTACCTTGGTTGGATCCTGTCGGAGCCGAGGGTGCCTGCGCCGTCTGATATTCTTGGCTTCGACAGAGCTACGAGGAAGGGCGTCTTGGTCCAAGAGGAAGTGCCTGCGGATGCTGTGCCTGATGACCTGACCTAGGATGAGCGATGGAGTGTCCCTCAGTTGATCAACAGGTTTGGACTGGTTCAGGCTGACTGTCTTGGTCACCCGCTGAGCGGGGATTCGGACTAGGCTGATTTTGTTGTTCGAGGCGTCTGGCACTGACAAACGCTTCCACGGATTACAGTACAGCGCAGGAGGAGGAGGAGGAGGAGAAGGATGAGGAGCAGGAGGAGGAGGAGGAGGAAAGGCACGAAGAGGATTAGGGGGAATAACATAGATTGAAGTGCATGCTCCTTTTGAGTGCAGATGCGGAACACTGTGGAGTTGTGTTGCCACGCCCATGCGTTAGCTCATGTTTGACGTTCAGATTTCCATCCAAGCAGTGGCGTGCAGGTGTCCGATCGGCACGGTGTTGAGTGAAGTCTTCCCGACCGCATGGGAAAACGTGTTTGAGAGAGTGCGAGAATTGAAACACGTGCGCAATCACTTCCCCCGCGGGAGTAGACCGGCCGGGCGAGTGTTGCATGCCAAGGGTTTGAGCGCCCGAGGGTAGTTAGTTGCCAGAGGGTGCCGAGGGACGGTTTGGACCCTCAGGGATTCGTTCGGGAGGTTGCAATAATTAGTGAGCGTTGATTGCCCGCGGGCAGCGATCGCGTTTGTGTCAATGGGGGTGAAGGATGGCAAGCAATCCGGATGTCCACGGCAGCATTACGAATCTTCACTTGGAGCCGGTTTTCAATTTGCCTGCAGCGTGAACGATGTCATGAGGTCACAGATGTGCGCCCCTCTTTTTGCAGCGAAGCGCACTCTCTTGCGGGTGTTTCGAGTCGGCCCACGTGTTGAATTGAGCTATGGTTCCGACAGTGAGCAAACAATGAGGGTACGATGCAAACAATCCGTAGATTCGTCTCGAGTACCGTCGAAATATGTTCCACTGGCTAGTGACAGGCACACACACATTCTGCCAAACGACGTGCATAGCAGCATACAAGAGGGGGCCTTCTGAATCACCCTCCCAGAAGGCCCTCTCCAGAACTCCGACCGCGAACAATATGACGCTCACTCGCACCAGCGCTACAGCTTTCGAATCTCACCAAGGGGTCTTGTTTTGAGAGCTCGCAGTCTGGCTGTCGTCCCGAGCCCTCGCACTGCGTACACCATGAGCTAGATTTGTTCGGCGGGACCTCTCTTGCGAGCTCGTGACTCGTGTCCGCTTCTCTGGCGCTCCGCGCCTGAAAATGGGCGGGCACTGAAGAAAATGGAAGCAGGCCAGGATGGCGTTACGTGGGCGAGGAAGGGCCGGTCTGCCCAGAGTCCAGAGTAAGGGAAAGGGAGAAGGTGTCAGGGGCTTTTGCGCCCTGGACGCCCCCACCTCCTGCCAGCACCTCGCGCGCTTGGGCAATGTCTCTCCCTCCCTACACCTCCGGATTACGGATGCATGTGGGGCGATGTGGATTGATGTTTGTTTTTCATCGTCTTGCTGCCAGAGTGACAGCTGTGCATACGCCTGAGACTTCTGTCCTTGCACCTCCTTCAGCCCCTCCGCCTCATCCCTCTCCCAGGCCGTCCCTACCATCCTCCTTCCCATTCTACATCTCCCTGCCTGTCCTCCTCCCTTCCCGTCCTCATTTCTGCTGTCTCCTCCCCTCCCTTCATCCTCTCCCCCCTTTTCTTCCTCCTCCCCTCTCCCGGGCTCACCGCCAATCCTCTCCAACTCCCCTCGCTCCTGCGACGACGAGGGTTCGAGCAGTGGCGAAGCGTCTTGGTTTTCATATAGGCCCACCAAAGAATGTTCTAAGAACCTTTTGTGGTCTGCACGAAATGTTCTTAGAGCATGCCTGGCTGAGACTGTCAGGTTAAAACGAATCAGGCTAATGCTCTAAGAACAAACACTGTTTTTGTTCTTGGAACACTTGTTCAAAGAACACGTCGTCGTAGGATTACAGGAATGCCGAAACGGTCGGTCCCTGCTCACAGGGGGGCGCGCTGGCCGATGGCGGGCGGGAGGCTTGCCGACGAGCGGGGGGGCGCGGGCCGACGAGGGCGCCGCCGCCCGTGCCGCGTGCGCCGGGAGGAGGGGGGGGGGGGTGCGCTGGCCGGGGGGCGGCGCGGCGGCCGATCGATGGCGGAGGCGGGGCGGGGGTTCGGGGCTCGGAGGCGGCGACGGGGCGAATGATCCAGGGGCGGGCATCACTCGAAGACGAGAAAACGCCATAAACACGAACTTTTGGCGCTCCGCGCGGATTTCTTGGATCCGCGCTGGGGCCCCCCTGGCGGCGCCTCGGGCGCCGCTCCTGGCGCGCTCCGCGCGCCAGGGAGGAGGGTCCGGCGCGGATCCAAGAAGTCCGCGCAGAGCGCCAAAACATTATGTTAATGGCGTGTATTTCCTTCTTCTTCTTCTTTTTCTTCTTATTTTTCTTCTTCTTCTTCTTCTTCTTCTTCTTCTTCTTCTTCTTCTTCTTCTTCTTCTTCTTATGGCACGCATTCGCCCGGGAGCCTCGCCGAGGGCATGGACCATCGGCGCCCCTGGAAACACGTGCTGCTCTCCCCTGGTGCTATGCGCCCCCCTCGTCGCCCCCGAGGGGTGGGACATGGGCGATGCCAGGCTGGGGGGAGGAGGAAGAGGAGGCATTCAGTCTGCAACTCTAGGCCCTCGCGGGCCCTTTATTTTTCCGATTCTCTCCGCGCCTCCTGCGCCGCTTAGTCTGCATCCAGGCGATGTAATGTTTTTCTTGCCACCAGCAAAACGCTACAGGCTTTTCACCTAGAGTCCGCTCAGTTCCGAATGGAGACATTCAGCATTCAGCATGCGGTGAGTCCCGCACAAGAGGGGGCAGGTCCCCAGAAAGAGCGAGACAACGACGAGGAGTCAACGACGACACGACCAGCTGCAGCAATGGCCGCGGCATCGACGAGCCGACCACGACGGCGGTGGCAAACAGGCAAGCCTCGGGAGGCGGCTTTACAGCGCCGACCTGGGAGGCTAAGAGGGTTTGCATCTTTAGGAGGAGAAGGATGATGTTGGGATGATGGTACTGATGCTGATGCTGATCCTGAGGAGGAACAGAGGCATGATGAGGAGCATGTGTGTGGAGTAAGGGCAGCGCGGGGAAACGGAGTAGGAACAGAAGGGGAGGAGCGGGACAGAAGGGGAGGGAGGATGAGGATGAGAAGCAGGTTTCGCTGCAATATATGTGGATTGAAGTTCGACCGACGCAAAAGGGAAAAGCAGGCGAGGGAGGAGGTCCTTCTCCTCCCCCCCATCCACACCCCTTTTGGAAGTCCGGCCAGGAGGAATCGGAGGGGGGGGGGTCCCGGCCCTTCGGCCGGGCGCTCGGAGGTCACATTCACTGCAGATGATTACAGCGAGGACGAGTCCGAGTGGGTATCGGTGCCCCAGGACGGGAGGGCACGCCGCCTCGCCCCGCACGCGGCACACATCTGACGTCCGCCCTCGGTCTCATTCGTCAGTTTGTCCTCATCCTCTTCGATATTGCCGTCTCGGCCCTCTTCTCTTCTGGATCCAGCGGCGGGATGTGCAGGCCAATACCTACGGGACCACCCTTCGGGTGGCATGGAGGTTGGGTGGGTGGGTACAGCTTTCGGTTTGCGATTTGCGTCGGATCGGATTTCCAACTTATCCATGTGTAGATGATAATCTCTCCATGTGCTTGCCCACACAAGCTACGATTATATCCCACCACCAAAGCATAAGTCTATATATATACATATATATATTAATCGCTCTCTCTCTATATATATATATCGCTCTCGCTTCGTTTGTTTTTTTCTTCTTTTTTTTTTTCTCTCTCTCTCTCTCTCTCTGAGCTCCTAGTCAACTTGACGAACCCGAGCCCCGAAGCACACCCACGGAAAGGACCCGCAGGACTCGGAACCCCTGAGGAACCTCTGAGCGCCCCGCTTTTTCGAGCTGTCCTAGAGGACGGCCTTCTCAGGATTAGGCAAAGTGGTGGGACCCCGAGTTATTGGCATCTGAGCAAAGGCGTTACGCTGCCCAAGAAGGTGGCAACCCGTTCTTTAGGAGGCACCGCCAAGGGAACCCGAACAATTCATTGTTTGGCGCCTCTCGGCAAGAATGGTACGCTGTTCAGAGCAGTGCGCCGAGCATGCCAACACAGGTGCACAGTTTTATGGAAGACCGCTCGAAGCAGGCGGCCATCACAGTCGCACAGTGCACGATGTGGCGCGCGCGCAAGCAAGGCCGCACGAGCATTACACATTGGCATGATTGGAGTGATGTTTTCGGCAGTGTCTCCTGGCAGGAAGTCGATGAGGCTCAGCGTGGACTCATGGGCGAAGGGCTGCAAAGCCTAGGCGGACAGAAATACCGCGAGGCAGTAGCGCAGCCACCCAGCGAGGAAGGCAAAATCACGTATCGGATCGGGGGTGGCGCGTGTTTGGGTGACCCGTACGTTGTGCGTTTGTTTGTTCTTGCCTTCCAGAGCGGGGTGAATGTGTGGCAGCATAGCATGAAGCAGTCAGGTAGTGATGTTGGCAACTGTATCACGGAGAGCCTTTTTACAGGCCGAGACGTGGACCTCTCGCTATGCCAATGTGCAGACGATAGTTTACAAGCTTTGGTGGCCGGGGAGACTGAGCCTTTAGAGTCTCTAGCTCAACGCAGTCTTCTCGAAACCAGTGCTCTGGGCAACGCTCTGGGGACGATAGGCTGTCGGCAGAATCGCGAGAAGCAGGAAATTCTCCCCGCCTTCCCTGGGCGCGGCTCGACAAACTATGCTCGGGGCCTCCGCTCGGGGGAAGTCAGCCTGCTGGCAGCATTTAAGCCGAACGCCAGATATCTAGGGGCCCACATACATATAAACGGTAAGTTTGGGTAGGAGTTAAAACAACGTAAGGCAGTCGAGCAATATGTTTACGCTCTTGGCCGTTTTTGGAGTTTGCAGCGCACCCCCTAGACAGTCAGACGTGCCTTGATCATTTGCTGTGTACAGAATGCAGCCCTGTCGGGGAACGAGGCCGTTTTTGCCTCACCGAGGCCAACTGGCGCGAGCTGGACAGGCTTGTGGCCAGATTCGCCCGCATGGCCATGCGCGGAGCAGCTCGCATAATCGAGATCACTACAGGGACGGGAGAGGCAATACAAAAACACATGACTACGGAAGAAGTGCTGCGCTAGTGGAGGATTGCACCCGCGAAACTTGAAGCTCGAGTCCGAAGATTGAAACGACTCCAGAGGATTGCGTCTCGACCCCATCACCGCGACCAGGAACTCACAGCGATCTTCGGTCGGTACCTTTTCGAGCCGAATCCCATTATCGAGGGCCAGGACTTGAGGAACGGGGGGGGGGATCAATCCATTGGGTAAAAGGACCAGGGAGGACATGCTGGAGGGACTGGAGGCGATAGGAGACGACTGTGCGTGGTGGAAGGAGGAGTTGGAGGAGGGAGTCCTAAAGCTGTTCCAGGACCAGGGGTTGGCGGCCCAGATCAGCTCCGTCGATTTCGCGCGATTGAGGGCTGGCGCCTACGCCAGCGCAGTTCCGCCCCCAGGATGGACCCCGCAGCAGGTGCCTCAGATGGGGCCCGCGAGAGAGCCACAAGCCCAGCACGATAATACATGGATATGTGGATGCTACGACGACGACGGGACTATGTGCCAGGAGGCATTCACATCATTCAAAGATGTCAAACAACACCGGCTACAGAAGCATGGATTTAGAGACCCATGGGCGTGCACAGTCATTACTGACACATGCCCGCGGCGTCTTTCTGCACATGGGTCAGTTGCGGCAACGCAGAAACACGTTGCTGGCAGTGTTAGAGGGGGGGGGGGGGCGATGCGTCTGCCGTTCGCCGTGCCTCGGAGGCCGCCTTCAGCCATATTTGAGAGCGTGTCATATCTGCAGCCAGGAGTGCTCAAACTTCGAGGAGCTGCAGATCCACTCGAGGTCCCACGCTCCACCGCTGAACCTATTGCGCCAGGAGGGCGACGGCCATGGACCTGGGACGCGCTGCCTTCGCGCCCAAGGAAGGCGGCAACGTAGAGGGCGGCGGCAACAGGCGGGCCCGCGCGGTCGAGAATATCATGGGGGAGGAGAAGGGCGAGAACGTGCTGTCTCGGCTCGCGGCGGCGCTGGCACGACCAGCACTGGCGAGCGCGGCGGAGCTCGGGGAGATCGCAGGCATCGTCTTCGTAACGCTCCTCACCCCATCGGACAGCAACGTCGCAGGCGCGACCGAGAAGGCTGGCCATACTTACCACGCGGCAGCGAAGGAGCTGACAGACAAGAACGACGAGAAGGGCATGGAAACGCTCGGGCCCCCGCGCGTCCACATCTCATTGCGACGGTGCAGGGCGTCGACCAGGGAGAGCGCGAGCAGAGCAGCAGGGGCGCGATCGCCCCCTTCTGGGCGAAGCACATCAATGACAAGAGCGCGGCAGAGGCACAGGAAGCGGCGCTGCGCTGCAAGTGCCGACCGACCAAGCCGAAAGAGAACAAGAAGAACATGGCGAAGCTCACGATGGCGATCCACGGAGACCACGCGAAGGTGCAGAAGGCCTTGGTGACGGAGCTCAAGAGGCGAGGGGGCCTGGTCAAGAAGGGGCCAGCACCTCGTGGCCCACTGGAGCGAGCGGCCCAACAGCTCCTCGACGAGTTCGAGGGCAGCGCCGAGAGCAGCAAGACGGGCGGCGACACCAGCGGCGAGGGCATCAGCGGCAGTGGCAAGTAAGGATCACCGACAGCCAGAGAAACATCATTGCGAGACACTCCCTACGATTATCGCAGTTGGGGGAGGGAGGTCATGTACCGCTGGAAGTGGCAATGCGTCAAGCTACTGCTGCAATGACGGTGGGCCTCGTCAGACGACGCGGCCAGAGGTGATTATTGTGTCAGGCTGCGCTTGCCCGCCCCTGCAGGTGCCGCTCGACCTCCTCCTCCCCGTCGCCTCTGAACAGAAAACGCGACTGCCTTGCGTTGCCCCCCTTTCTTCATCGTTTTGTTGTTTTTCTCGCCTGGCCCTGGCGGCGCAGGGCAGCCCCTCAGCCCCCCACCGCAGGGCGCTGCAGACTGCCCGAGGGACCCCCCCCCCAGCACAGCAGCCCAGCCCTTCACAGGCCCGCAGGGTACGGGTTGAATAGCTGGATCGATTCACACTATGAGGAGATTGGCCACAGTGGACCGTGCTCAGTTGTTTTTCACGTCGAGCTGACTGAACACTGCCCCTCAGAGATTGATGTATATATATATATATATGTATGTGTGCGTGCGTGTATGTGTGTGCGTGTGTGTGCATGTGTGTGCGTGTGTGTGCGTGTGTGCGTGTGTGTGTGTGTGTGTGTGTGTGTGTGTGTGTGTGTCTGTGTCTGTGTCTGTGTCTGTGTCTGTGTCTGTGTCTGTGTCTGTGTCTGTGTCTGTGTCTGTGTCTGTGTCTGTGCGTGCGCGCGTGTGCATTCCCATTCATATATGAAAATTACTTGGGAACTCCCCCCCCCCCCCCCACCCACACCACGCGAAAACGGACCCCCGAACCCCGGGGCCCCCGGGGCCTTCTAGACCATCGGATCCGCGGCCCCGGGGTCCATTTGGACACCCCTGCAAGAGGTCCCCAAGGCTTCTGAGAGCTCTTGGAAGCCCTTGCTGGGCCTCGGCAGCGGGCCCAAATCGGTCAGGAGGGCGGCCGAACGCCCCTCCGAGGGCCCCGAGAAGCCCCAGACACCCACCAGACACCCGGAAACAACCCGCAGAAGACCCCCCAGAGGCTTTCAAAACGCAGAGTACCAAAAAGTTTTCAATTTCTTTTGCATGAGTGTGGGACTAACTTGTTTTTCTGTCTTTTGGGCGTCCGAGGCCACCCGGGGGGCCCGAAAATCGCCCACCAAACCACCCGAAAGGACTTCCAGGCAGTCCAAGAGAGCCCCAAGACGGCGCAACAGGGCTCCAATATGGCCTAAGAGAGCCCCATGACGGCCCAAGATGGCCCCCAGACACCTTCCGAAGCATTCCAAATCGTGACCCGGTCGTTCAGGGAGACCGCGGTTGGAGGCAGGGTGCCCCGAGGAAGCCCCCAGATGCCCCGGATGACGCCCCGGAGGCCTCCAGAAAGCTTCAAGAAAGCTTCGCAAATTTCTGCGAGGCCCCCGGAGGCTTGCCAAGGAGGAGCTTCCGCAGAAAGAGCTGAGGAGGACGGGGGGGGGCTTCGCAGGGTCGGGCGATAATGACGGAAATGAAGCATGGAGGAAGGATCGCGAACAACATTGCGACGGCGATGCCGGAAAAAGGCAACAAGGAGTCATCGTACATTGTCTGTTTGACTCGTTTCCCCTTCCGCCCGCGTGCCAAACTTCAATGGCCGAGGCGCATTGCGCGAAGCGCAAATTCGGTCTTGTGTGTGTATGTATATGTATATGTATAGATGTATGTACATACATACATATACCGCGACTAGATTGGTTTGAGGCTAGGCGGGGGTCAGCGGTGGCCCAGTTCTGGCTCCAGCCAGCAGACAGAGGGGAGAGATGGGCCCCCTCGTGGCCGCGAGTGGGCGCGGCTCGAGAAATTTGTTGTTTAGACTCGGGGAGGGGCCCAGGGACCGATTCTGAGCGGATTTGGCCCTCGCCCCCGCCCCTCGACCGATTCCCTCGGGGCCCATCCAGCGCGGCGAGACCTCGCGGCTCCCTGGGGGGCTGCGAACTGCGCAGTTGCCGCCGCTAGTCGCGGGCCCCCGGGAGGCCCAGCGGAGCGCGCAGCCTGGGGGGGGGGCGCGGGGGGGGAGTGTGTGGTGGAGGAGGCAGGGCTTCCCAGAGCCGGTGCGCCCTTGCCGCGCGTGCGGTGAGCTCTCGGGAGTCGCCGCCTCGTCGCCGCCCGTCGTCTGGGCCTGTCTGTCGGTCGCCGAACATGTTGCCGCCGTCGCCGCCGCCCCGTCGCCGCCCGTCGTCTGGGCTCGTCTGTCGGTTGCCGCGCTCGTTGTTGATGGCCAGCGTGGACCCAGACAAAGTGTTTCTAGGCATCGACGTGGTGCAGTCTGTTTAGCGCAATCTTTGTGGTAGAACATGTGTTGTGCAGTCTGTGGGCGCACTGCATGGCGCGATCTACGCGGTGCAATCCACTCTGCTGAACTTGAAGTCGCCATCTCCACCGCTCGCGCAAACATCCCACCCTCCCACCCGCCATTTGTTCGGCCAAACTCGTGGCGCGGGAGACGGCGGCGCCGCCGATGACGAACTCGATGATAACATCCTCATTGCCGATGCTCGTCACCGTGAGTCGACCCATGGATGCCCGGACGTGCGCGATGACAAGATGACGCCGGCAACGTCTGCGACAATGACGAAGACGGCACCAGCGACGACGATGTTCAAGAGGGTGGCGGCACGAACGACAACAGCGCCACTGATGGCAAAAAAGGTTGACAATGCTGATGTCCATCTGCCGATGAGGCAGGTGATCGCGGTGATGCTGGCATGGTAAGAAGAAATTCGCGCGCGCGGAAGTTCGACAAATCCGTCAGACTGATCATGCGCGCGCGGCGGTGCGCGCATGTGGCCCGCGTGGTGTTTTGTTGCAAGGGATTCGCGCCCTCTGCGCATGACAGGAGCATCGCGGGTGCACCGCGCGGTGACATAAAATCGTTGGATTTGGCAGAATTCTTAAGAGCCCGATGATTGTTGCATGATTTTAGCACGAGCGCGCGGATAGGAAATCTGCAAAGCTTGTGTTGCGAAGCCGTGTTTTGTTGTTGGTTCGCTGTTGGGTTGTATTAACATATATATATAGAGAGAGAGAGAGAGAGAGAGAGAGAGAGAGAGAGAGAGAGAGAAAGAAAGAGAAAGAGATAGAGAGAGACACATATATATATATATAGAGAGAGAGAGAAACAGATATGTATATACACATAGGTACACATGGCTTGTCTGCTGAAATGCCCGTACACAAATTGTGTTTGGTACGGTTTGGACATGGGCGCGCGCGTGATGACTTTGTGGTATGTGTTGCACGGGATTATAGAAAACGTATGGTTTTTGATAAACGAGCGCGCGCATAGTAATTTGTTGCAGAGGATGGCGGGGGCGGGGGCCGATGCCGGCCTGTTGGGATATTATGAGTTTATATTTCGGACGGACGATGGGGCAGAATCAGATGCAATTTGCAATGCGAAAAAAAGGGGGGCCGTTAACTCGGGGGGGAGGGGGGTAGAAGCTAGCAAGGTTGTGCAGCCCACGCTGCGCAACTTATGTGGTGCAACCTTTGGCGCGCAGTTAATTTTTGTTCGCAGTGAGTTGTCCACTCCACTGCTCGCGCAAACATCCCACTACCCACCCGCAACTTGGTTTGCAAAATTTCTTAAGACCGTGACGGTGGGTACCAAATAGCACTTGGCAACGACAGCGACGCCGACGACGACGGCGACAGCGGCGACGACGACGCCGCCGACAACGACTACGACGACACCGACGACGTCTCCAACGACTTCGACGACGCC
Organism: Prorocentrum cordatum; assembly: GCA_963575745.1. Classification (NCBI taxonomy): domain Eukaryota; class Dinophyceae; order Prorocentrales; family Prorocentraceae; genus Prorocentrum; species Prorocentrum cordatum. The sequence continues at coordinate 804,102 of CAUYUJ010006780.1, forward strand.
GACAACGACGACGACGACGACGACACCGACGATGACGACGACGCCGACGCCGACGACAACGACGATGACAACGACGACGACGATGACGACGCCGACGACGACAACGACGACACCGACGACGACGACGACGTCAACGACGCCGACGACGACGACGACGACGACAACGGCGGCGACGACGACGACGCCGACGCCGACGACGACGAAAACAACGACGACGCCGACGACGACGACGAAGACGACGACGACGTCGCCAACGAAAACGACGACGAGGGAGGAGGGAGGACGACGACGGCGACAACGACGACAACGACGAGGGAGGAGGGAGGATGGCGACGATGCGAACGACGAAGAAGGAGGAAGGACGGCGATGCCGACGACGACAACGACGAGGCAGGAGGGAAGACGACGACGACGACGACAACGACGACCACGACGACGGCGACGAAGTAGGACGGACGACGACGAAACGCCGACGACGGACGACGACGACGACGACGAGGGAGGAGGAGGAAAGACGACCACGGCGACAACGACGACGGAAACGACCACGACGCCAAAGAGGACGACGACGACAAACACGAGGAAAGACAGAGGACGACGTAGGCGACGACGACGACGCGGGAGGAGGGAGGTCGGCGACGACGACGGCGACGACGACGCAAGAGCGCGCGCGCACGGTTTTGTTGATAACCCGTGTTGCGAAACCTTGTGTTGTTGTAGCTTTTTTTTGACACACGATTTTGAAATCCTTCCGAAACCGATGGGTTTGGAAGAATTGCGGCATACGCGCGCGACGACGCGCGCGTTTGCACTTCGTCCCGCTTTTTGTGCAGAGGACTCTCGCGACGGCACGCGCGCAAGGGCGTTCGATTGATTTCGACATGCGCGCGCGCGCGAAGCCCGCTTGGTAGCATTTTGTGAAAATGTTTTTTTGTTTTAAAAATGGTGTTCGCAAGATTTCGCAAGAGCTCTCGCGAAAGTTTTTTCAGCAAATCAGTGTTGCGAAACCCTGTGTTTTTTGTATGTGTTTTTTCGGAACCTCGATTGCGAAATCCTTCCGGCACCGAAGGTGTTTGAAGGATTCCGGCATGCGCGCGCGACAACGCGCGCGTGTGCATGTCGTCCCATTTGTGGCAAAAGGATTCGTGAACAGGTACTATGTTAGAACAAAAAATGTCCCCGCGTATTTATATATATATATATAAGGAAACCTCAGGGGGAGCGAGCAGCCCGGCCCCCCTGGGATATTGTAGATCCATATTTCGGATGGACATGGTGGCATAATCATTATGATTTTCACACCCGAAAGGGGAGCGGCGAACGCTGGGGGGGGTAGAGTCTATTCTTTTTCTAGAAACGAGAATCAATGTGGTGCAGCATATGTGAAGCAAACTACGCGGAACAATATGCGTGGTGCACAGTATGCTCTGCAACCTATGTGGTGCAATTGACCACCTTGCACCGCGCTTGACCATTCCACTGCTCGCGCAAACATCCCGCCCACCCACCCGCAACTTGGTTTGCAGAATCTCTTAAGACCGTGACGGTGGGTACCACATGGCACTTGGCAACGGCAGCGACGCCGACGACGACAGCGACAACGACGACGACGCCGCCGACAACGACTACGACGACATCGACGAGTTGTCCAACGACTTCGACGACGCCGACAACGACCACGACGACGACGACGCCGACGCCGACGACGACGACGACGATGACAACGACGACGACGACGACACCGACGACGACGGCACCGACGACGACGGCGTCAACGACGACGACGACGACGACGACGCCGACGACGACGACGACGACGACGGCGACGGCGGCGACGACGACGTCGACGTCGACGACGACGCTGACGACGACGCCGACGCCGACGACGCCGACGACGACGACGACGATGCCAACGAAGACGACGACGAGGGAGGAGGGAGGACGACGACGGCGACATCGACGACAACGACGAGGGAGGAGGGAGAACGGAGACGCCGCGAACGACGAAAAAGGAGGAAGGACGGCGACGCCGACGACGACAACGACGAGGGAGGAGGGAAGACGACGACGACGACGACAAAGACGACGACGACGACGGCGACGAACTAGGAGGGACGACGACGAAACGCCTACGACGGACGACGACGACGAGAGAGGAGGAGGAAGGACGACCACGGCGACAACGACGACGGAACCGACCACGACGCCAAAGAGGACGACGACGACGAACACGAGGGAAGACAGAGGACGACGTAGGCGACGACGGCGACGACGCGGGAGGAGGGAGGACGGCGACGCCGACGACGACGACGAAGACGACGACGACGACGACGCAAGAACGCGCGCGCACGCTTTTGTTGAACATCCGTGTTGCGAAAACTTGTGTTTTTGTATGTGTTTTGGACGCACGGTTTTGAAATCCTTCCGCAACCGATGGATTTGGAAGGATTGCGGCATACGCGCGCGACGACGCGCGCGTCTGCATTTCGTCCCGTTTTTAGCAGAGGACTCTCGCGACGGCACGCGCGCAAGGGAGTTCGACAGATTTCGACACGCGCGCGCGCGAAGCCCGTTGGTAGCATTTTGTGAAAATGTTGAAAACCCGATGGTTTTCGTAAGATTTCGCAAGAGCTCGCGCGTCAGTTTTTTAGCAAATCAATGTCGCGAAATTCTGTGTGTTTGTATATTTTTTCGGGGAACTCGATTGCGACATCCTTCCGACACCGAAGGTTTTTGAAGGATTTCGGCATGCGTGTGCGACGACGCGCGCGTGTGCACTTCGCCACATGTTTCCCAACCCTCCTGCGTTGGGTTCTCGTTTTGAATAGAGCACTGCGGTCGCGTCTTCTTCCTCCTCCCGCCTCCTCCTCTCTTCCCTCCTCCTCTCTTCGGGCTGCGATCTGTGAAACTGTCGCCACTTTCGAGGGCTGCTGGGGGGGCCAGCGGAGTGACGCCCCACGCAGACTCAGATTAGACCTCGGCGTCCCTGGGGGGGCTGCGATTTGTGAAGCTGTCGCCACTTTCGAGGGCTGCTGGGGTGGCCGGCGGAGTGACGCCCTACGCAGACTCAGATTTGACCTCGCCATCCTTGGGGGGCTGCGATCTGTGAAACTGTCGCCATTTTCGAGGGCTGCTGGGGGGCCCAGCAGAGTGACGCCCTACGCAGACTCAGATTAGACCTCGCCATCCCTGGGGGGCTGCGATCTGTGAAACTGTCGCCACTTTCAAGGGCTGCTGGGGGGGTCCAGCGGAGTGACGCCCCACCTAGACTCAGATTAGACATCGCCTTCCCTGGGGGGCTACGATCTGCGCAACTGTCGCCACTTTCGAGGGCTGCTGGGGTTGCCAGCGGAGTGACGCCCTACGCAGACTCAGATTAGACCTCGCCATCCCTGGGGGACTGCGATCTGTGAAACAGTCGCCATGTTCGAGGGCTGCTGGGGGGCCCAGCGGAGTGACGCCCTACGCAGACTCAGATTCGCCCTGGTGGGTCCTGCGGAGTGAGGCACCGCGCAGATCTGAGTGGGACCTCGCCGTGCCTGGGGGGCTGCGATCTGCGAAGCGGTCGCCACCTTCGAGGGGTGCTGGTGGGTCCTGCAGAGTGAGGCACCGCGCAGATCTGAGGGGGACCTCGCCGTGCCTGGGGGGCTGCGATCTGCGAAACCGTTGCCACTTTCGAGGGCTGCTGGTGGGTCCAGCGGAGTGAGGCACCGCGCAGATCTGAGCGGGACCTCGCCGTGCCTGGGGGGCTGCGATCTGCGAAATTGTCGCCGTTTTCGAGGGCTGCTTGGGGGGGCAGCATAGCGATCTGCGGAACTGTCGCCACCTTCGAAGTCTGCTGGCGGGTCCAGCGGAGTGAGGCACTGCGCAGATCTGAGCGGGACCGGTCTTTTTGGGGCCTCTCAGGGATCGGGGGTGTGTTGGGGGCCTCTTGGGGGTCCCAGAGGCTGCGATCTGCGAAACTGTCGCCACTTTCGAGGGTTGCTGGTGGCCCAGCGGAGTGAGGCACCGCGCAGATCTGAACGGGACTTTGCCGTCCCTGAGGGGCTGCGATCTGCGAAGCTGTCGCCACTTTCGAGGGCTGCTGGTAGGTCCTGCGGAGTGAGGCACCGCGCAGATCTGAGCGGGACCTCGCCGTGCCTGGGGGGCTGCGATCTGCGAAATTGCCCCCGCTTTCGAGGGTTGCTGGTGGGTCCTGGGTCCAGCGGAGCGAGGCACCGCGCAGATCTGAGCAGGGCGTCGCCGTTCTTTGGGGGCTGCGATTTGCGAAACAGTCGCAACGTTCGAAGGCTGGTGGCGTGTTCAGCGGAGCGAGGCACCAGGCAGATCTGAGCGAGACATCGCAATCCTTGGGGGGCTGCGAGCCTCACGAATGCCGTTCGCAGAAGTATATGCGCCCATGTCACGTCATCACCTCCGTATAACGTCTCCCAAGCTACTCATGCCCCGCATTGCGCAGGGGTTGGGTACGTCGCCAGGGCAATTTGCAAGGGATTCGTGAACAAGTGTAATGTTAGAACAAAAGATGTCCCGCCGTATCGTTTTTTACAAGGGAACCTCCGGGGGGGCGATACCGGTTCCCCTGGGACATTGTAAATTCATATTTAGGATGGACATGTGGTCATACTCATATATGATTTACACATCCGAAAGGGGAACGGATAACGCTGGGCGGGGGTCCCACACGGATCACCTCGAGACCTCGCGGTGCCCTGGGGGTTGCGATCTGCGCAATTGTCGCTACTTTTGTGCGCTCTTGGGAGGCCCAGTGGAGGTGGGTCCCACGCGGATCACCTCGAGACCTCGCGGTACCCTGGGGGTTGCGATCGGCGTAATTGTCGCCGCTTTCGCGGGCTCCTGGGAGGCCCAGCGGAGGTGGGTCCCCCACGGATCACCTCGAGACCTCGCGGCGCCCTGGGGGGCTGCGATCTGCGCAACTGTCGCCACTTTCGTTGGCTCCTGGGAGGCCCAGCGGAGGTGGGTCCCACGCGGATCACCTCGAGACCTCGCGGTGCCCTGGGGGCTGCGATCTGCGCAATTGTCGCCGCTTTCGCGGGCTCCTGGGAGGCCCAGCGGAGGTGGGTCCCACGCGGATTACCTCGAGACCTCGCGGTGCCCTGGGGGCTGCGAGCTGCGCAATTATCGCCACCTTCGTGGGCTCCTGGGAGGCCCAGCGGAGGTGGGTCCCACACGGATCACCTCGAGACCTCGCGGCGCCCTGGGGGGCTGCGATCTGCGCAATTGTCGCCATTTTCGTGGGCTCCTGGGAGACCCAGCGGAGGTGGGTCCCACACGGATCACCTCGAGACCTCGCGGTGCCCTGGGGGCTGCGATCTGCGCAATTGTCGCCACTTTCGTGTGCTTCTGGGAGGCCCAGCGGAGGTGGGTCCCCCACGGATCACCTCGAGACCTCGCGGCGCCCTGGGGGCTGCGATCTGCGCAATTGTTCCCACTTTCGTGGGCGTTTTGGAGGCCCAGCGGAGGTGGGTCCCACGCGGATCACCTCGAGACCTCGCGGCGCCCTGGGGGCTGCGATCTGCGCAATTGTCGCCACTTTCGTGGGCTCCTGGGAGGCCCAGCAGAGGTGGGTTCCACGCGGATTACCTCGAGACCTCGCGGTGCCCTGGGGGTTGCGATCTGCGCAATTGTCACCATTTTCGTGGGCTCCTGGGAGGCCCAGCAGAAGTGGGCCCCGCGCAGATCACCTCGGGACCTCGCCGCCCCCTGCGGGGTTTGCGATCTGCGCAATTGTCGCCACTTTCGTGGGCTCCTGGGAGGCCCAGCGGAAAGACGTCCCACGCGGACCACCTCGAGACCTCGCGGCGCCTTGGGGGGGGAGGGGGGCTGCGATCTGCGCAACTGTCGCCACTTTCGTGGGCTCCTGGGAGGCCCAGCGGAGGTACGTCCCACGCAGATTACCTCGAGACCTCGCGGTGCCCTGGGGGCTGCGATCTGCGCAACTGTCGCCACTTTCGCGGGCTCCTGGGAGGCCCAGCAGAGGTGGGTTCCACGCGGATTACCTCGAGACCTCGCGGTGCCCTGGGGGTTGCGATCTGCGCAATTGTCACCATTTTCGTGGGCTCCTGGGAGGCCCAGCAGAAGTGGGCCCCGCGCAGATCACCTCGGGACCTCGCCGCCCCCTGCGGGGTTTGCGATCTGCGCAATTGTCGCCACTTTCGTGGGCTCCTGGGAGGCCCAGCGGAAAGACGTCCCACGCGGACCACCTCGAGACCTCGCGGCGCCTTGGGGGGGGAGGGGGGCTGCGATCTGCGCAACTGTCGCCACTTTCGTGGGCTCCTGGGAGGCCCAGCGGAGGTACGTCCCACGCAGATTACCTCGAGACCTCGCGGTGCCCTGGGGGCTGCGATCTGCGCAATTGTCGCCATTTTCGTGGGCTCCTGGGAGGCCCAGCGGAGGTGGGTCACACACGGATCACCTCGAGACCTCGCGGTGCCTTGGGGGCTGCGATCTGCGCAGTTGTCGCCATTTTCGTGTGTTTTTGGGAGGCCCAGCGGAGGTGTTCTCTCGCGGACCTTCTCGAGACCTCGCCGTGCCCTGGGGGGCTGCGATCTGCGCAATTGTCGCCACTTTCGTTGGCTCCTGGGAGGCCCAGCGGAAGTACGTCCCACGCGGACCACCTTGAGACTTCGCGGCGCCCTGGGGGGCTGCGATCTGCGCAATTGTCGCCACTTTCGTTGGCTCCTGGGAGGCCCAGCGGAGGTACGTCCCACGCGGACCACCTCGAGACCTCGCCGTGCCCTGGCGGGCTGCGATCTGCGCAATTGTCGCCACTTTCGTGTGCTCCTGGGAGGCTCAGCAGAGGTATGTCTTACGCGTTGCCGCTGCTCTTCTTGCTGCGCTATTCTGAATTCATTGATGGGTGCTCTTCTTCCGCACTGCGGGTTTTCCAGCATGCCCGTCAGCATTGAGTGGTCCCGAATGTAACAACCACATGTATAGAAAGGATTGGGTACGTCGCAGGGTAATTCTAGTTTTTTCTGTGCCATTTTGAAGATTCTTTCACTGTTTTAAAATATCCTCGAAAGTCGGCCTGTAGGGGGACAGGCCCGACCTAATTATAGGGGCCGCCGCTCGGGCTCGCCTCCAACGCGCTTGGCCTGAACCTCGACGCTGGCTCCTTCGGGGGGGGGGGCTGACTTCGCAGTCTGCGACGGCGTCGACACGCTCAGCGAGCCCTGGGCGAACAGCGCCGCCGCCGCAGCCGCCGGTGCGGACCGCACACCGCTCTGCACTCATCGCTTTCTCGAGGCTACATCTCGGCGTAGTTCGCCGCAAGAGCTGCCCTGCTTCGACCTGGACCCCCCCAGTTCGGGCCCGCGGGAACCGCGCGACTGGCCTCCGACTTGAAGGCCCCCTCCCCTCCACCTACCAAAAAAGGCGGGGGGGGATGCACCTCCCCCGCCTTTTTTGGTAGGTGGATCTCTCAAAGTTCTCCGCCGCCTTTGGCGGTGTGCGTTGCGAGCAGGAACGTAGCAAAGCCACAAGAAAGCGATGCATTGACAGTGTAGCTCCGCCCGCACACGTGACAAGTGTGAACGAGCAGGAACACAGCAAAGCCCCCCTCGTCCTCTGTCTGATCCTTCTCTCTCCCCGCTCTTCCGTTCTTGCAGGCTTCCTGGCGGAAAAGCAAGAGGCTGCACGCCTGGCTGGGCCCCGCCCCCTCCTTCTTCCCCTGTCCTCCTCCTGGAGGGTTCCAAAGGAGGTTTTCGGGGAGGTTTTTTTCCAGGAGGGGTCCCCCAGGGGCTTCGCACCCCCTGTTTTGACGAGGTTCCGAGGCCCCTGGGGGGCTCTCTGGAAGACCCCCTCCCCCCAAACCCCTTTTGGAACCCTCCGGTCCTCAAGAGCCACCCCTACCAAATCAGACCTCCGCGGCGCTGTCGGACCACCAGTGGCGCTATCGTGTCAGCGGCCACTTAACTAGCAGAACCGAGTCGCGAGGTCTGGCACGATGACGGTATGGTCACAGCATTGGCGGCGCGTGAGATGGGGCAGGCAGGGCGAGATGCGACGGTTTTCTCAAAAGGCATCGCGCACCGAATCTGCCATCTAGCCTTTTTGTTGGGGGGTGGGCGGGCCTTCTGAGAAGCCTCCACCCTCGATGCGCGCCCCAATCAGGATCACTTCGAGATCATATCCCGGTCGATGAGGAGAAGGGGAGGGGAAGGAGGAACAGGAAAAGGAGGAAGAGGAAGAGGAGGAGGAGGAGGAGGAGGAGGAGGAAAGGGACGAGGAGGAGTATGAGAACAAGCAGGAGGAGGAGAAGGAAGAGGAGGAGAAGGAGGAGGAGGAGGAGGAGTTGACGCCCATCCTCCTTCTGCGCACAGCCAACCCGATCCCTCCGAGAGTGGAAAGGCACCACGCGCCATGCCAGGTCCCAAGGAAGCCCTGGCCAGGCACGGATGTGGAGTGCTGGTGTCTGCTGCGTTTTTGCGAGAGGCGCCGGGCGCCGCGCCGCAGCCGCCGCGGCCGCGGCAGCGGCTTCCGCTGCGACGGCCGGGCCCGAGCATGCAGGCCGCCACCGTCGCACCGTGCGCAGCGATGGGCACGCCGCGCCACAGAGGCCACTCTTTGTTTGCAGGGCAACCCTGTTCTTTGTGCTGCCGGCTCCGCCCTCGGGGGGGGGGCGGGGGGCGCGGGCGGGAGACGAGCAGGAGGGAGGAAGGTGGGAGAAGGAGGAGGAGGAAGTGGACGAGGAGGACGACGACACGGAGAGGGAGGAGAGGACGTGGCCGAAGAGGATGATGGTGGAGGAGACGGGGGGAGAGGCGAGTGGCCAAGCGAGAGGGGGAGAGGAGGCGGAGGAGGAGCAGACGGGGGGGACGCCCCCCCCCCCCACACGACACACACACACACCACACACACACACACACACACACACACACACACACACACACACACACACACACACACACACACACACACACACACACCACACACACACACACACACACACCACACACACACGCACACACGCACACGCACACACACGCACACGCCCACGCACACGCAACACGCACAACGCACACGCACACGCACACGCACACGCACACGCACACGCACACGCACACGCACACGCACACGCACACGCACACGCACACGCACGCACACACACGCACACGACCACGCACACGACACGCACACGCACACGCACAACGCACACGCACACGCACACGCACACGCACACGCACACGCACACGCGCGCACGCGCGCACACGCGCACACGCGCACACGCACACGCGCACACGCGCACACGCGCACACGCGCACACGCGCACACGCGCACACGCGCACACGCGCACACGCGCACACGCGCACACGCGCACACGCGCACACGCGCACACGCGCACACGCGCACACGCGCACACGCGCACACGCGCACACGCGCACCGCGCACACGCGCACACGCGCACACGCGCACACGCGCACACGCGCACACGCGCACACGCGCACACGCGCACACGCGCACACGCGCACACGCGCACACGCGCACACGCGCACACGCGCACACGCGCACACGCGCACACGCGCACACGCGCACACGCGCACACGCGCACACGCGCACACGCGCACACGCGCACACGCGCACACGCGCACAACGCGCACACGCGCACGCGCGCACACGCGCACACGCGCACACGCGCACATACGCGCACACGCGCACACGCGCACGCACACACGCACACGCGCACACGCGCACTCGCTCACTCGCGCACTCACGCACTCACGCACTCACGCACTCACGCACTCACGCACTCACGCACTCACGCACTCACGCACTCACGCACTCACGCACTCACGCACACACGCACACACGCACACACGCATGCACGCACGCACGCACGCGCACGCACGCACGCACGCACGCGCGAACGCACGCACGCGCGCACGCCCGCGCACGCACGCACGCACGCACGCACGCGCACGCGCGCGCACGCACGCACGCGCGCGCGCGCACGCGCACGCACGCGCACGCGCACGCGCACGCGCACGCGCACGCGCTCACGCGCTCACGCGCACACGCACACGCACACGCACACACGCGCACACGCGCACACGCGCAAACGCGCACACGCGCACACGCGCACACGCGCACACGCGCACACGCGCACACGCGCACACGCGCACACGCGCACACGCGCACACGCGCACACGCGCACACGCGCACACGCGCACACGCGCACACGAGCACGCGCGCACACGCGCACACGCGCACACGCGCACAAAGGCACGCTCACGCACGTCGCACACACGCGCAGCACGCCACACGCGCACACGCGCACGAACGCCCACAGACGCGCACACGCGCACTACGCGCAATACGCGCACACGCGCACACGCGCACGCGCACACGCGCACACGCGCACACGCGCACAGCGCGGCACACGCGCACACGCGCACACGCGCACACGCGCACACGGGCACCCGCGCACCCGCGCACCCGCGCACACGCGCACGCGAGCACACGCGCACACGCGCACACGCGCACACGCGCACACGCGCACACGCGCACACGCGCACACGCGCACACGCGCCCACGCGCCCACGCGCACACACGCACACGTCTCACGCACACGCAACACGCGCGCACACAACGCACACGCACTAACGCACGCGCACGACGCCATCGGAACAGACGACGCGTGTAACGCCACACGCGCCACGACGCGCACACGCGCGTACGCAACACGCACACACGCCACACACACGCACACACGGCACATGCACCTTTCACATCGCACACGCACACGCGCACACGCACACACACAACAAGCACACACCACACACAACCAACATCACGCACACAACGACACACACACACACACGCAACACCGCACACACAACCCAGCACGCACACAGCACACCACACACACACACACACACACACACACACACCTTTGGCGGGCGCGCGACAGCGCCTTCACCCGCCGGGGAGGGGAAAGCAAGGGGGGGGAGGGAAAAAAAATAGCGGGCTCCAGGCGACCTGGGACCCCTACGGGGCGGCGCCGGCCGACGAGGGCGGCGGCGCTGGACAGCGGGCCGACGCCGAGCTGCCGCCCGGAGGCTGCCGTGCTGCTCGGGGGGGTCGGTCCAGGCCGTCCGAGTGGGGTCGGGGGCGGCGGCAGGGCCAGTAGGGGTCGCTTCGGATTGTGCACAGCCCGGCTCCCCCAGGTAGTCTCGGCTGGCCTCAACAGGCCCCGCGGGTACGTGGTCCCAGGTTGCCTCAACATGCCCTCCCCCCCCCCCCCCGGGAGCAGTCGAGGACAATCTCAGCACCTTGGCGCCGCCTCTGGCGGCGCCCTTGGGCCGCTCCGCCGCCCAGGATTGAAGTGTTGAGACCGCCCCAGACTACTCGGGAGGCCTGCTGCAGCCAGCTGGAACTACCTGGGGGAGCCGTCTGTGCGCAGCCCGGAGCCTTACCAGGTGGGAGGATCGCGCCACATGGAGCCGACCCACAACGGGCTTCTTCCTGCGAGGATCGAAGGAGATGGCGTCTCTTCTTCGGCGGAAGGCAGCGGAAGTACAAGGACATGTGCCAACAAATGCATGTTGTTTAGGGGAATTAACGTTTTCCAGAACCCGCCACATATCGCCGATGCATCGGCGACGCGGCTCGGTTCCGAACCAAAGTTGCTTCATCCCGACGGCGCCGATGAATCGTTGATGCATCGGCGATTTTCCGACCACATCTGCTCGGACGTCATCCTAGTTTTTTTTCCAGTCGCGGCTCGAGGATCGAGATTCCTCTGTCCCCCCTCCTCAGCGTGGCGAACAAATAATGGCGGAAGCTTGAAGGTTTTTTGCAATCCTCGGTTTCCGTGGGCGCTCTGAAAGGGCCTCGGGGCCGCCAATGAAGCGTCTCGGGATGGGATGCTGGTCCCGTGGACGGGGTCGACATCTCCAGGGGTCAAAGTTGCAAGACATAGCGACGTTCGGGGTCTAGGTTTAGAAAGTCCAGGTTCGCCAGGGACTGGTCTCCTTCCAAAACAGTCGAAGCCATCCGAAAACCCTCCTGCAAGGGTTCCTGGAGGCTTTTCGAAGGGTTTCGGAAGTGTTTTGGAACTGTTTTCGCCGTTGGGGGGGGGGGAACCAGTCCCTAGCGAGCCCAGGGCTTTTTAAGTCTAGGTCCGATGATCGAGTCTCGAAAACGTTGTCCTGTAGTCGGAGCGCGCGCCCCTGGACATGTTTTTTGCCCGCAAGGCTCCAGCTGTCAAACGGGTGGGCGCGTGAGCGTCCACGGCAGAGACAGGCGACAGCGAGGCCCGACACTGCGGTGCAGGGCGACCTGCACCAACTTCGAACGCGCGAGTCTGAAGTTCAAAGCGGGGCGAGGCGCCCGAAAAACCCAGGAGCCAGGCGGCCCTAGAGGGAGGCGCCTGGGCAGACCTGGAGAAGGAAAGAGGGCGAGAGAACCAGTGGGCGATCTCCCATGGCTGAGAGGATCCCCTTATGGCTGACCGCCATCTCCCCCGCCCAGGGCGGGCACGGGAGAGTACCACGTAGTTGCAGCTTTCTGCCCAATGAAGACGCGAAAGCGGAGAATATTAACAAGCAGAAGCAGATGGGATGGTGGGGGAACAGGGCAGCGGTCAAGGCGGCCTGGCAAAACCAGAACCACCTCCGTGCCCAGCCCACCCGCCCAGGCAGAAATAAGTGCACCGTCGCCTGTCTGGCGGAACCCCGAGGCCCGAGTTCTAGGGCTGGCTGCGTAACCAGCACCGCCAGACAGGACGACAAAACTGAAGGGAGGGGGAGGGCCAGGGCGACGGTCGAGGCGGACTGGCTATTCCAAGTCCATTCCCGTGCCCAGCCACCCGCAGGAAAGGCGGCCCCCTCTGTGCTATTGTCGCCGCAGAGAGAGAATTACATCCAGAGCTTCACGACCGTGCGAACAGGGGGACGCCAACAGCACGCTGTAGCGGGAAGGACGGCCACAGGGACCCCATGTCGAACCCACTGCGCGCATCAGGCTACCGCAAAAGATCGTGAGAAAATAGTAACGTTCGACCGCCCACGCCTGGACGACGTGGCAGGTCACCCCTGGTGCTGGTGCGCCAGGGCGGTGATGCTACCGGCGCCCCAGGCGTGGGGTAGCTAAGCGAAAGTCCGCGACGCGGCACGGTAATAGAACACCGGCGAGTCAGCCCGAATCATAGTCTGAGCCCGAGACCGACCGCTCGGCCGCAGGGTTGCCGCCAGCTGCTCGGAGCAGCTTGTTGTTTTGTTCGGAATTCAGCCGCGCGCGCTGACGGTGACGGCCCGGGTGGCGGGACGAGTGGCTCCAGATCTTCCTCCAGAGCCAGGGCCGCCCTCGCTCTTAGGAGATCGTCCCGAGGCGCACATTCGCAGCACGGGCTAGGGGCGTCGTCAGCAGTGGCTTCCGTGCGACCTCCTAAGCTTATGCTCGGTTCTCTTAAAAACTTGGCGGTTTCTGCTTCTGCTTCAAAACCAGAGAATGGAGCTTCGGGAACAGAAGCGCCAACAGTGGTTCCACCCGACGCAGCAGTAACCGAACCAATGTCCGACACCTTGCAATGTGTTGTTTCTCCATCGGGAGGGGCCATAGGAAACCCGCCCACGTAAACTCTGGCAAGGATAGCATTGTGCTGTGGGTGGTTGCCCGCCAGCAGCCTTTTCCACTTAGATCATTGCCGTGTGTCCATCTTACCTGAGGGCAGCGCTTCACAAACAAGTTCGACTTGGGTGGAGAGCCCGCCGTGATCAGAGCCGCGCGATGAACGCAGACCCAGAGAGTGGAATAGTCGGAACAGGCAAGACCGACAATGGAGTGCTTGTAGGAGCGAGCTCTCTCCAAGTCCAGCCCTGCCGCAAGGCCGCGACATGTCCTGGGTGGGGGGGTGGGGCGAGCGCCCAGCTTCAAGTCAAAACCAGCCCTGAAAGCTTTGAAACAAACAGTGCGTCGCCAGAAACCCGCAATCCAGGCGAAGTGGCACATGTCCGAGGTAACCTGGCTGGCCTTGCTGGATTCTGTTTAGATGCATTCAACTTCGCCGCGATCCTTGAGCGAGGGGAACGACGGCATAAGTTCGAGCGCCAGAAAACAAAAGGCCTTGGTATACTCGACTCGAGTGTCAGTCTCTTCGAGGACGTCTAGGTCCTTGGGGTGCAAAATCCAGAGCGCGCTTCGCGCCGATGTCAGCAAGGCAGTTGGCAGTCCTGCGGTGGGTCTCCACCTACGACAGGCCGGCTTCGTCTCAACCCAAGTGGGCTCTGGCTTTGATCACGCCATCTAAAAACTAGTGACCGTCGTTCGCGCTGGCATGGGCAACGCGGCCCGCGCCGGCCTCCCTGAAGTGAGAATGCACCTCAGGCGCAGAGAAATAGTCGTTAACAACGCCAGCACAGTCGGACAGAATCGTCGACGGGCCCGTCAAGCACATCGCACTCCCCGTGGAAGCTGAATATTCAGCGGCCCGGCGGGATTGAGGGAGAGGAGGGCGAACGGGACCTCTGATCTCGCACACTCGCACCCCGTCTCTGGAAGCGCTGCAATGCCAGGCGGCGGGGCGCAGCTCGCGGATGGAATGCCGCGCGCACGAGCCTTCAACAAAAATACCACCTTCCAGCGAAATCTCGTTCTCAGGAGGATCGGTGAACCATTCGGCAGCCCGGGGCCCTTCCGCCAGAGGCCCTGGATGAATGCCCCTTGGATGCGGCAGGCTGCCTCGAGTAACCGAGAAAAGCAGATTTCGGTTCGCGACGTGTCCATCGACGCTTTCAAGGATTTCCTGTCGGACAAGCTCCAGGCGTTCAGCGGCAAGGACTGGGCGTTTCCATATCCCGCGATACAAAGTGTCGCGGCACCCACAGCCCAATGGGCACTCCTGGGGATGCTGATAGCCCATGCCACGGGCGTAAATCCGAGTCCAGGGAGCACCCGAAACAAATGCCCTAAGGGTTCCTTTTTCCATGTGAGAGCACCGCTGGGACGGCAGGTGCTTGGCGGCAGTGTCAAAGCAGACCTCGTTGGGAAAACCATTGCTTTCTCCCACGTGGCGTTCCAGCTGGCGAAGCACCGCGCCCTGGAGCAGGGGCCTCAACATACCTGGGGACAGCGACGCAGAGGAGACCTCGCGCCCCTGGTCCGCGACGAGGATCGCAAACTTCTTGGCGGCCCAGCCGAGGCGATGAAGAGAGTACCTTTAGGCCGAGGCGGGGTCAGCAACCGAGCGCCAGGTCCTCCAGGGCAAACACCTTTTCGCGCGCCGAACGTATTTGCAGATAATTCAAAATGGAGGGGCGAGTTCGCATTCCAGCGTTCCAGATTTCCTTAGCCCAACGGAGAATCGAAGAAACTTGGATGACCCACGCGGGGTCCGCTTCCAGACTACGGCCCCCGGCGCTAGGTTTGAGGACCGACGCGAAATTTCACCCGAGGCGAAGAAGTTCCCCGTCGCTGATACCGCGCACATCCGAAGAGTAGGTGGCAGCAGACAGCCACCCAGATTTTCCTACACCTGCGGCCTTGGGTTTTACTGCGCCATTGAATCATCTCGGTCCTGGCCCGAGCCCCAACTCGCCGACGTTTGGCCTTGGCGCCCAGGCCGTTGTGCCTGGGCGGCTTGCCAGCGCCGTTGTCGGCACCTAGATTTGAGGCAGCGCAAAGAACAGGACCAGTGAGAGCAGACCCGAGGCGCTTCTGAATGGCCCGGCCGATCAGTTTGCCGGAGGTCACGAGGCAGGCC
Source organism: Prorocentrum cordatum (assembly GCA_963575745.1). Taxonomy (NCBI): domain Eukaryota; class Dinophyceae; order Prorocentrales; family Prorocentraceae; genus Prorocentrum; species Prorocentrum cordatum. The sequence goes on from CAUYUJ010006780.1 coordinate 819,826, forward strand.
TTGTCGTCAGCCAGGGCGACCTCGATGTTCTCAGCAACGACCGCACTTAACTGCGGGCTGCTCTCGACGATGCCGTTGACGGCGTCATCGAACGAACCAACTGCGCACAAACCGTTATCATCCATGTAGAGAAAGAGGGTCAGTGACACTGGGGCGCCACCGGATGCCGCCCAAACCGTCGATCGAATTAACTATGATGAACGCGGTGGCGAACAGGCATCCAGCCGCCACGCCGTGCTTAGCATACAGCGCAGCAGTGACGTTGCCTTCGAGCGAGAGATTGCGATGGGGCTCTATATGCACAAAACAGGCCAGTCGAGAGACAGCCCGAGGGAAGCCATGCGCCTGGCACCTAGACAACACCTGTTCGAGGTTCAAACTCTCATAGTACTCAAGGAAATCCCACAAGAGTGTCGCAGCGCATTGTCCGCCGGCAACCCCTCCTTCAGACAGGAGAGCGCGCCGCCAGACAGCATCGCCGGCACCCATGCACTTTCCAGCAGCATACCAGGGGCGGAAATTTGGGACCACACAGGCCTGGGCAAGAGGCCTTCGGGGCCGGCCCCGCAAACGAAAGGGGCCAGTGAAAGTGCCGATGGTCCTGAAGCCTTCGACAGGCTTGGGAAGTGACATCGCGATGATGATATGCAGTTGGGTTGGCATGATCGAGCTCATCTCCATAATCCTGAAGATCTCGACCAGGCATTCCACGACGGCGCAGAAGGATAGCTGAAATGACAGAGATAGAAACCGCTCACGGCCGAGCCTTCCTTATACCCTCCTCTGCTAATTCTCCTGAGAACGGCGGCGTCTGGCGCAGCGATCTCAGGGGCGGGCTCGAAATCACGCGTCGGGGGAGGGGGCGCGAGCCCCGCCCCCCCCACAGCGCCTGGAAACGATGGGCCTCCGAAGACAAAATAGACAACGGGTCGGAAGCGATAGCCTTGTCAGCGGCCAGAACAGAAGTAGGGGACCAAATTTTGGTGGCTCTGGTGACCTCGTGGAACCTTCGAGCCCCTTTCTCGATGCCACACTTAATCCAGTGGCTCCAGGCTTCGCGGCCTTTGGGCTCGGCGACCAAAGCTGCCGTCTCCGCGGCAGCAGCGGTCTGCGACAACGCGTCCTGAGCAGCTAAGACAGGCCGAGGGCCTGGGCGCGCTTCGCTGACAAAGATGTGTTCCTGGCGAAAGGGCGGGCCATGCCTGCCCTGGCTCGCTGCGACCTGGGCAGATAGAGCAAACGCAGCTGTCCTCGCAGCTTCGATCACTTTGGCTCGACATTCATGCTGCAGGACATGACAGAAAACCGTGAACTTGGAGAGCAGCCAACGGATGGTGCACAGCTCAGGCTGGCGAGGGCCTTTCGTGTCCATCTCCGAAACCGTCCTCCAAACAATGCGAGGGTTCCTACCGCGGGCCCCCAGTTCGGGAAGAGCGGCGTCGGTAGCCATGCACAAGAAATCTTCGTCAATATCGGCCCAGGACCCGCAAATCCTGGTCAGATCTTCCGGTGTCGCAGGACCTCTACCTTGGCGAGCGTCGCGCAAATCAAGATCCAGCTCGCGCCTCAGCTTACCAAACTCAGCGGACGGCTCGCGAGCGGGGCCAATCACGCGGTCAAGGCCAAACCGCAGGGGCACCAGGAAAGTCATGGCTCGCAGCGTCGCGAGCTGAGGAAAGAGAGTGAGGCAGACAGGTGGGCGAGGGGGTCAGGTCGGAGCCACCGCCATAACGATCGATTCGGCGGCTTTGTTAAGGCCGCGACTAACCAGGGACAAATCGATGAGGCTCATTGACCCCACGTGCCTGCGACGTCAGGCGCCAGAAGCTTACCTCGTGCAACTTCCAAAAATTCAGAGTCCTGGATGAGGGGGGGCCCACGTTGAAGTCCCCTCCTATGAGCCAAGACAAACCTGAAGCTGACACGAACTCACCCACTGCACCGTGAAGGAGATTCACGCCGGCCGCGGACACAGCCGATCCACCAGGGACTTGGACGACGCCGCCCGCGCCACGCCCCTTGAATAAGTCGTGAGTTCCGAGCGGGTGGAGCCCAAGAAAAGCCTTGACGAAAATAGCAGCACCCCCACGCGTGCCTTCATTAGTACCAGGCTGAGCGGGACTCCAGAGGCTCTTCCAACCCTGGCGGAGGGCCCAGGCCGAGGCTTGACCTATCTCCTCTCGAGTGCGCTGTTGGTGCTCCTGCATGAGAACCACGTGGGAAGGACTAGAACGCAAAAAGGATCGCCCAGATCCCCAGCCGGTGACGTTCGCCGTCGTGAAGGCCAACGAGATCTGGTCGGAGCTCTGGAGTTCTCCTAAAAGCGACGACGAGATCTCGGTTCCCACGGGCACACTGGGGCCTGTACATGAGCCTTGGAGGCCAGAGGGGGACATGATGGCTGTAGCACGTGCCTTCACGGAGCTTAAAGCCCTCCCGAATCTCCCCAGAGCCTGTCCCAAGAGTTTCCCGACCCTGCCCGGATGCCTCTAACAAGCGCTGAATTTGCGGCGGGGCGGCATCCGCGGCGGCTGCTGAGCCGCCTCCAGCGATCGTAGCAGCCCGCTCTCGCACCGAAAGGCCCGCTGCTGCTGCAGCAGCGGGCTCTGGAGCGCTCGAGATGGGCTCAGGGGGGGGGGGTGCTTGGGCAAGGTCGGGTACTTCGGGATTGGCCGCGGAGGCTCCTTTGCCACCTGCGTCGCCTTCAGTCCGCCTGCGTTTACCCTGCAGCCTGTTGAGGAGCGTCTTGTGCTCCTCCTTGGCCTTTGTGGCCGCCTCCACCGCCTGCTTGAAGAGAGCTGTTGTGGCCTCCGGGAGGCCCTTCTTGAGCTCAGTGGTGAGTTTGCTTGCCGCCTCCTTTTTCCTCTGCCGAGAGAAGGAGACCACCCTCCTCCGCGTCGTCCACCAGATCGCCCAGGGTGATGGGAATGTTGTCGACGGTGCCAGAGAGAATGGACCGCACAGTCAGGGGAGAAGACTTGGCACTGGCTTTATCATGTTGCAGAGCGACAGATTGAGAATGTAGTTCAGTGACCAACTGCTTATGTAGATCCTCCGCCTGCTGACACTCTGACTGGAAACGACCGATACGTGCACGTTGCTCGTCGAGAGCAGCCTGCATTTCGTCGAGACGTGTGACTGTCTTGGCCAAACTGTACTCAGCTGATCGGAGCGAGTTGAAGGCTTTGGTGATATGTTGCTGCAGCGGCTGCTCCTTCTTCGCAGCGCGCTTGGCCTCTAAAGTATTATTGTAGCTTGTGACGGACACTGTGTTGCCCGACCTGTTGAGCAGATTGATGAGGGATTCGATCTCGGACTCGTCCAGACCTTTGATGTCGAACTGTGGTCCTTGCCCAGACTGCTGCAAACGGGGAAGAGCAGGACGCTGAACACCGCTGCCGCCCTGAGGAGCCTGGTAACCCGACCAAGCCCCTTGCGGGGGGTGAGTATGCTGCCCAGGATCGGAACGCGGGGCCCCGAAGTGGCGGCACGACGTAGCACTGGCCGCGTTCTTCCTGCAAGGGCACTGTGAGCAAGACCATCGACCGTGGCGAGGGAAGAACTGGGGACCTCCGCCGCCGTTACCCCCGTGCCCGAAACCTCCGTACAGCTGACCTGGCGGAAGTGGGACTCGACCGAACGGGTTGGTGGCGACGAAACCTCCCCCACCACCTTGAGACTGAAAGTCTTGACTCGACGGCCACGGCGAAGCACCACTCCATCCTCTGCCCAGCGGGCCAGCGGGGAACGCCATGACTTGGTGATGGTTCTGACTGCTGACACTAGCGCGCAGCCTAGTGGAAACGAAGTGCTCCTGCAGGAGCTCACAAGGGGGAGAGAGCAGAACTGACCAGGCAGAGGAGGTGCGAAAATGGGGGCCGCGATTCCCCCTTGCCAGTGAGGTCAGGTCCAGAGCACAAACGCTACGGACTTGAGCCAAAATGGCTACGGACCCCCTGGACAGGTCCAGGGGTCGATTATATTGAGGAGGGGACGCCGACCTGGGGCCACTCGACCAGGTCAGGGCTCTTCTCGTTTCCTCCGATTCGATGCGATTCGTCGGGAGTCCTCTTGAGGTTGACCAGGGCTCATTTCGATTCCTCCGGTTCGATTCGAGTCGGTTTGGGATTCCGATGTGCGCTCCGATGTCTCATTGAAGGCCTGCCAGCCTGCCGATGTCCGCCGATCCAGCTTTTCCCGACTCGGCTGCCGATTTCCGCCAATCCGATTGGCTTCGATCGCCGATCCGACTTATCGATTCGACTCCGGGCCCTCCTGCCAAACACGTGTCGGATCCAGTGCTCGGCTCAAGTCGGGCGTGTCCCTCTAGGGACATGACCGACCTAATGCTCGGCGTCTGGGGATGCTTCCGGTGCACCGGGGCTGTCACGGAGCGACTTCGGGACGGAAGGGCGGCCCAAAAAGGGAGGGGGTCGAGAGGCCCAGGGGGCCCCTTCGACTCGAAGGCGTCGAGTCGGCGGTCTGGGCCCCTGGAGGTGGAAGGACGAGGGGGGAGTTGGGTCCTGCTGGGGACTTGGTCGAGGACGAGGTCGGCCCCCTCCCAAAAGAAGATGATGAGAAGGTCGGGAGGGGCCTCGGCGTCTGGGGATACTGCCGGGGCAGCGGGGCTGTCAGAGAGCGACTCGGGACTGGGAAGGGGTCGAGAGGCCCAGGGGCCCCTCGGCTCGAAGGCGTCGAGCCGTCGGCGGTCTGGGCCCCTGGAGGTGGGCCAGGGCTCACTTCGATTCCTCCGATTCGATCCGATTTCGATTCGGTCTCGATGGTTTCCGATTCCGATTTGATTCGACTTTGGACTCCGATGCGGGCTCTAATTCCTTAGCCTGCCGATTTCCGCCGATTCGACTTTTCCCGACTCGGCTGCCGATTTCCGCCGATCCGATTCATTCCGATCGCCGATCCGACTTCTCAATTCGATTCGGGGCTCTCCTGGTTGACGGACGAGGGGGCATGGGGTCCTGCTGGGGACCTGGTTGAGGACGAGGTCAGCCCCCCCAAGAGACAGAAGAGGATAAGAAGGTCAGGAGGAACCTCGGCGTAGTTCTGGGCTGCTGAGACAGCGCAGGGTCAAGTGCTTTCCCTGGGAGGCATCATGGGTCCAACCCAGACTCGCTCCAAGGGCTGCCTGTGCGCAGCCCCAAGCCACGCCAGGGAGGGAAGGAGAAGCCGGAGAAGAAGGGGGAGAAGACTTCTGCTCCTCCCGCTCATGCTCTTCCGGCCATTCGGGTTGGGTGTTGGGGGCCTCACTTCCACGGGTGGATCGCCTCGACATCCTGGTCCGAGCGTGCCCTGCGGTTCCAGGCTGTTCCCGGGTGCCGCCAAATCCGTTTCTTTTCATGTCTTGTCACAGCGCATACTCCGTCAACAGGCCCAAAGGGCCACGAGAGGGTCTGGATTACGGGTGGGGGGGGCGGCCCGCTCGGGCCACGCACCTCGAGCTTCAAGACGTGCACGCGACGTGCTCGATCTCTTTCTCCCCACCACTTCGTCCTCCCCCTCCTCGTCCACCTCGTGCGACTCTCCTGCTCCCAGCGCTAGATTCATATTCACCTCCTCTTCACCTCGTCGTCTTCCTCCTTTCCTCATGAACTGAAGACAGCCATCGAACGCGTCCAGCGTGCAGCGAAGCATGCACGCAATAACACGTGCTTAAAAGGTCAGCGCTGGCAGTCTCACCCACATGCCTCCAATGTGACCCTCACAATCAATAGTGGCCGAGTGGCACTGACGCAAGCCCTCATCCATCACTTGGCGCGTTCCACTACTCGCAAAGCGCCTACTCGCAAAAGTCCGAAAAGACATGCCTTCCTCTGTGTAATGCATCGTCAATCCCCCGCGGCGGATCCAGGCCATTTGTGAGTAGCTACTTTGCGAGTAGTGGAACGCGCTTTTCCAATCCAGAACATCGCCCGCACTTGTGCATATTGGTGCTCGATCGCTTGCGCCGCCTTCGCAGTGATACACAGCATGCCTGTGCAGGTATCTCGCGAGGGAAGCACAGAGCTGGGGCGGATAGTGTTTCGCGGGTGGCGTCTTGAAAGGGTCAGTAGCATCTCTTCCGAAGAGGTCGTCTTCTCGACCGCGTCCTCATTCTCTCCTTCAACGACACAATCGGATTCGGAAATCGTTTCGCGGGTGGCGTCTTGAAAGCATCAGTAACATCTCTTCCGAAGAGGCCGTCGTCTCGACCGCGTCCTCATCTTCTTCTTCGGCGACACAGTCGTATTGGGAATCTCAGCGATGGTATTAACGAGTCCAGCAAGCAGCTGAATGTGTGGCCTACAGTCGGGTCTCCTGGGCAAGGTCCAGTTCGAGGTCGGAAGGGGCTCGGTGGTTCCTTAGGTCTGCATGTGTTAGGTTGCTTATTTAATGGTGGCCCTTTCGGGGCCGCTGGAGTGCAGTGTGGCCAGTCGCCCCGACCGACCTCAAATTCTGCATACTTAATTCACCCTGTAACGGTCATCCCGTAAGTGTACAATGGCAATGGTTACCTCCTCGTAATGTTCTTTGGGGCACACAGAGGCAGCCTGGCGATACTGTTCGGGAGTTGGTTTCAGTGTTACCTCTTCTGCTTCTGCAGTAGCAAGTGTGTTTAGTTCCGAGCTGGTGTCGGACATGCGCGCCTCTTTACGCTTGCGTGTGCTGGGAGGTGTCCTCAATCGTCTTGGCGCGTACGCTCCGCACGCTGGACATGACGCTGACGACCGACGCGCATTCTTCGATCTCTTAATTGCTGCATGGCCAGAGACAGCCACCACAAGTGCACCATGGCGCTGGGAGACTTCAGCGCGAAGCTGTTTTGTCAGCAGCAGGGAGGTACATTGTGGGTCAACTTGCATTCGAAAGCAAATGGCCCCAGCGCAGGAAAGAGCTCAACAGGTGTTTCCTCATAGAGGCATGCCTGGCCAAAGGCGCCGCGATTGAGGAGGTGCGCAGGACCAGCCCGCTAACGCGCTGCTGGATCACCTTGGGGCGCCTGGCCACTCAGCTGGCGGCCGCGGCGTCGGTGCCCCACCCCTCGCCTGGGCACCACAAGCACGTCAAGCGTCTGCAGGAGGCCGCCCTAGGCTTGGTCCCCAAGTTTGAGGCAGAGGGCTGCGAGATGTTCGGCGGCACCAAGATGGCGGCGATGCTGGCGGAGATCTCGGACAGGTCGCAGCAGGGCGGCATCTTCCTCCAGGCCATCGGCGCCGCCTCTGAGGTCAAGCGCAGGGAGGACGTGAAGCTCGCCAGGCAGCGCTGGAAGGAGTTCATGGCCGAGGCTCTCAGTGGGAACGGCAAGGGCGCCCACGCGATCAGCAGGCAGGCCAACCTCGAGACCTGCTCCACCTTCGGCCCTGGCGAGGGTGAGGCCCTCCCAGTCCCGCTGGTCGGACAGCAGGCCCTGGACAGGATCCTTCAGGAGTGGAAGGCGCTCTGGCACAAGGAGGGCTCCGCCAGCGTCCGCCCCGAGAACTGGGACGAGCCCTTGGGTCTGGACGCCATCACGGCGGAGGATGTGCTGGCAGCGGCTAAGACCTTTCTCAGGAAGACGGCTCTGGGATGGGACGCCTTCCACCCCAGGCTCATCCTCAGCTTAGGCAGGGTGTACGCGGACAGGCTGGCTGAAATCTTGACAGCCTGGGAACGACACCCCCAGCCGTCGGAGCTTTTCACCACGATCATCGTCTTCTTGGGGAAGCCCGACGGGGGCCGCCGCCCGATCGGGCTCCTCTGCACGTGGCTGCGCATCTGGAGCCGTATCAGGCGCAAGTACTGCGCGGGCTGGGAGCGGGACCACAAGCTCCCCGAATATTGGGGGGGCAGACTCGGACACCTGCTGCGACAGGGCGGCCTACATCCACAACCTCCTGCTCGGCCTGGCGCGCGAGAAGAACTTCGAGGCTGCATCGGTCTACTTCGACATCAGCAAGTTCTACGAGCAGATCAGCCACGGGCTGCTCCTCGAAGCGGCGCGGGGCTGCGATTTCAACACTGGGTTGATCCAGGCGCTGTGCGTGCTGTATTCGGGCCCCCGCAGGGCCAGGGCCGACCTAGCCCTCAGCGAGCAGCTGGTCATCGACGACGCCGTCATTGCTGGATGCTCCTGTGCGACGACCATGGCGAGGATCATGCTGTGCGACCTCCTGCTGCAGTCGAGGAAGCTGCTGCCAATTGGCAGGGTGGTCAACGTGATTGACGACATCTCGGGCCACGGCATCGGCACGCGCAGGCTGGTCGTCGAGCAGATCGCCAGGTTCGCGAAGGGCGTCGCCACCATGCTGGGCGACAAGCGGCTCCCCATCAACTGGGGAAAGACCAAGGCACTGGCCTCCTCGGCGGAGCTGAGGAGAGAGCTGCAGCAGCACGCCGACTGGGTCCTCGCCGACGAAGCCTTCGTCGCTGGCCACCGCGACCTTGGAGGCGACGCGACGGCGGGCAGCCACCGCAGGGTCGGGACGCAGGTGGCCAGGGAGCTGGCGGCGCTGCGGCAGAGCAACAACCTCACCAGGATCTTCGGCTCGGGGATGAGGCAGGCCAAGATCCAGAGGGCAGGCCCCCCTGCCAAAGCCCTGTGGGGCTCGGCCATCAACGGGATCCCGCCTGGGCGCATGAGGGCGCTCAGGATATCTGCGGCGAAAGCCGCCTGCAACCTGCCGACGGGCGCGGCGCTGACCTTCTGCTTGCAGTGCGCGCCCCAGGGCTGGAGGCAGGATCCGCTGGTGATTGCGACGGGCCTGGCTGTCCAGGCTTTCGTGGCCATGAGCTGGTCTGGCCAGGCCTCTCCTGCCGCCGTGCAGGCCTGCCTCAGGGACAGCAGCCGTCTGGCCTCGCTGCAGAGGCCGTGGGCCGCGGTGCGCGACCCCGTCTCGGCGCTGGTGCTCACGCTAGGGCGGGTCGGCTGGGGTCTCAGAGCTGGCGGGCGCGTCCTGACCGACAGGGGGGGCAGCGAGTTCGATGTCAAGAGGTTCTCGCCCGCCTTCCTCGCCGCCAGGGTCAAGGAGGACACGCGTCAGGCGGCGTCGCTCGAGGAGTACGTCAGCAGGCCCGAGACCTTCTGGCAGTGGCGGCTGCCGCCTTGGTGGACGCCGGTCAACCAGCTCCTCGGCGCCAAGGAGTCGGAAACCTGGACGGCTCACCACAAAGGCTGCTTGAGACGCTTGGCGTCGCTGGCCAGCTGGCCCCAGGCCCGGCTGGCGAGGCATGGGCGAGAGATCGACCCGCTTTGCAGGCTCTGCGGCGCCGCCCCTGGGACGATGCACCACAGGCACCACGTGTGCCCAGCCTGGGCGACCTGGAGGCGGGACTACTGCCCGTACCAGGTGAGACAGGCAGCGGAGCAGGCCCACCGCATGGGGCCCCCCTTCGACGAGCTCTTCAGTCAGGGGCTCTTCGCCGACACCAGCCTCCTGGTGGCCAGGCCTGCCTGGGATGACAGCTGGGCGCGGCGATCCTGCGGGTGGGGGGGCGGCGTCTTGGCGGTGCCCGACGGGTCCTTTGTCTTCACCGACGGCTCGTGCCTGAACGGGGACTTCCCGCACGTCAGGAGCGCTGGCTGGGCCGTCATAGTTTACGGGCCCGAGGGGAGGCTCATCGCCGAGGCGTGGGGCGCCGTGCCCCCCAGCGACCTCCCGTCGCAGACGGCCAAGGCGGGAGAGGACTTCGCTGCCGCCATCGGCCTAGCCGACATCATCGGGAACTACACGCTGCTCAGCGACTGCTTGAGCACGGTGAAGGCTGCTTCCAACCTGACCAAGGCCTGTGGCCCCAGCTCCCTGCACGCCCACGTGCGGGCCAGGGTGGGCGATGCAGCGGAGGGCGTCACCATGCGCCGCGTGCCCGCCCACCGCGCCGAGGCCGCGGTGCAGGGCGGGGAGCTCGCCCTCTTCGAGCTCGTGGGCAACAGGCGCGCCGACACCAGGGCAAAGGAAGGAGCGGCATTCCACGCCATCGCGGAGCAGGACGCCCTGATGCTGGAGGGCTGCCTAGCTCGGGCGAAGGAGGTGGCCAGGTGCGCGGCGGCCCTCGAGGTGCACATCACCGAGTCGGGGCTCAGGGATTCCTGGCCGCTCACCTCCCTGGACCTCGTGGACCTGGACCCCTTCGCTCCGTCGCCCGCCCTGGAGCAGCTGCTGGAGGCCGAGGAGTCGACTGCCCGCGGCCCTGGCGGATTGGCGGCCTTGGGGGCGGCAGCAGCGCTGGCGACGGCAGCGGCGGCCAGCCAGGGAGCACAGGCCCAGGACCAGGTCGACACGAAGGTCCGCAAGAGGAAGGAGGCAGGCGTGGGGCCCGTCGGACCCAGTGAGCCAGCCGCTGACGCGTCGAGCGCGTCGGCGGCCTTGCTTCGCGCGGTCCAGCGCCGCCGCGCAGAGAAGGCGGAGCGGGCAGCGCCCTCGGCCGCGGGCGCACTGAGCCCGCCCCCGTCGGCTGTGTCGCAGCCCCCTCCCCCTCCTGCCTCAGGGGCCTCCCCTGCTGCTGCGGCCGCCGCCCCGCCTCCGCGAGCCCCCTCGGGCCCTGCTGGCCAGGTGAGGACCCCAGGGCCCCTCTTTGAGACCCCCGACTCTGGCCAAATGTCGGGGGGCTCAATTTCGAGTTTTTCGCGAGCCCGCCCGTCCCAGGACGACCCTGTCGAGTCGGGAGTCTGGGAGGTCAACGGCCACCGTCTTCGGGAATCCCGCGTTTCAGGCGGTGGTGGCCCAGAGTTTTTGGTTTGTGTGGCGTGCTGGATGTATTGCCTGAAACCCCAGTACTGCTACAGGGACCTAGCCAAGGCCTGCAGCGGGGCCCAGCGCGCTGACGACCCCAGGGCCAAAAAGGGCTCCAGGGCGCAGGCGCGAAACGATTTCGCGAAGTCGCTCTTGCCTGGGAAATCCAAGCAGCCGATCGACCAGCTGGCTCGGCCCACAGCGGCCACCCGTGCCAGGTGGGCCGAGGCGCTCGGCACGGTCGCGGGCCCTGAGGGCATGGAGGACCTTGTGGCCCCTGCAGGCTCCAGAGCCCCCGCAGTGGAGCCCCCAGAGGTGCGGGATCGGGCACCCGCCCCGCCTGCCCCAGGGAGGCTGTTTCGCCCAGGGCTCGAGGGAGCCCTGGGCTCCTTCGGCTTTGCCAGCGCTGCTGAGGCTCAGGAGCGAGGCAGGGCCGCCAGGGCGGCCAGGATGGCGGACCCCAGGCCTGAAGTCGGTCAAAGCGCGGAGTGACGGTTGGCGCGCTTCGGGGTCTGGTCCTGGTGGGCTGCGGGCCCGTGCAAGCTCTGTTTGCGGGGCCGTACGACGGCGTCTGAATTTGTCTGTGCATGATAAGCCCCAGGGTGATAGGATAAAAAAAGGCGCCGCGATTATCAATACACTCTCTTGGCCATGGAAAGCCAAGTTGGTAACAGATTACGGCCTCGACCGTGACACAATTTTACGGGATGACTGTACCCCGTTCGTCCGTGCCGAGCGGAGATCTGGGCAGTCCTGGCGGCAGGGGCCGCTCCTCTCCCGAACCCCCCCTCCGCCGAGGCGGCCTGCAGCCTGGGCTGGCAGGCTGTGCGCCGGAGGCCTGGGCCGAGGGCGCCTTCGAGCCGGCGCGCCGGGAGGGGCCAAGGGCCTAATTGCCTTGGGTCTCCTCGTCGTTGCCGCCGCCGCGTTAGGCCTCGACGCGAGGTTCGAGGTGCTGGGTTCGAGCAGGATGTTTGTCCTTTTCGGCCTCCGGGGGCCGTTTTCGGGCCCACGGACCGTCAAGAGGAGGAGGAGGAGAAGGCGGAGGAGGAGGAAGAAGACGGATCCGTTTAGAGTGGTCCAGGGACCGATTTCGAGCGGACTTCCCTGAGATCTTGGCGTTGCAATTTTTCCCAGCGGGCGTTCTCGCTCGGCTTCGGGCCCTGGGTCCCTCACAGATCGATGCGGCTCGGGAAATGGCGCAGGAACGTCGTGATGTTTTGCAGTGTTGTGATGTTTGTTACAATGGCCGCCGCAGCGTTAGACCTCGACGTCTGAGTTACTTTCATCGACGCTGCCGCTCCAAAGGTCGCCCTGTCCAGGTTGACGCTGCCAGGCCCAAGTCGGGGTCGACGCTGCCGTTCCAAGGGGGGCCTTGCAAGAGGAGATCCGTGTCACAGCCAGTCTGGATCACATCAGGCATATAATATTCAAATGATGTGGTACACGCTGGTCGTTGAAAGTAGGTATGTCTGGATGCCCAACTCCAAACCTATTTAGACGCGTTCCTACTTCAATAATCGAGCGGTTGTCCCTCTTTTTTCCTCTTCTGGGGGCGGGCGGAAGCCCAATCTATTTCCAACGCCGTCCTACTTCCAGTTTCGACCCACTTCTTCCGACAGATCTGTACTACTGGCCTGGAACACACCCCTACTCCTATGATTGGCACCTCCTCATCTCGGGATACTCCGAGTTTCTTAATGAGCGTCGGGGCGGTGCCACCCCCGCGGACAGCCCCACACCCACCCCCGCCGCGGGCAGCCGCCGCGCGCCGAGGGCGCTCCGACACCCGTCGCGGCGCGACGACGAGGCGAGGTTGACCCTCGTCGTACCCCCCCACGCTTACGTATTAGGAAACCTGGAGCAGGGAGAAGGCCGAGGCTGGCTCGTGTAACGTGGCCCTGCTCTGCCGAGCTGCTCTCGTCAGCGTGGGGCGGTCCGGCAAGGGCCTCTCCCTCGGCGCCTCGCTCTCGCCTTCTGGGCGGCAGGCCGGCGGCAGCAGGACCGCCGCGGGTCCTCCGGCGGAAGGGCGGCGGGGGCAGAGGGGAGAGGCCACTATTGTTTTCGTTCGGGGGCCCCCAATCGGGGTGGTGAGCACACCGTGTGGTGAGTCAGTGGGGATTCGGGGTCACCGCACGGTTTTGGGACGCGGGTCGTTTTCCGAGGACGTCTCGGGCGACTGGGGCATCCGAGGTCCCAAAACCGTGCGTTGACGGACCGTGCGGTGCGGTCTTGCGGGATTTCGAGGTCACCGCACGGTCTGTCGTCGCACCGTTTCGGGACTCCAAATGTTTGGTTGGAATGCAAGTCAGACCCTTGGTCGAAAGCTTCTGTGGTGTGAGGGAGGTGTTCTTGGAACAGTTCCGATTGGAACTAGTCTGCTTGAACACATCGGCTTTCTGTTCCAAGAGCATGGCTTTTGTTTTTAGAGCATTCTTTTGTTCGAAGAGCATTCCGTGGCAGGTCTAGAAATGCCGAGACGGTCGGTCCCTGCTTAATTTCTTCCCTTCCGCCTCACCCCTCCCTCTCCACCGCCCCCCGCCCCCTTCCACCCTCCCCCGCCGCCGCCTCTCGACTGGAACCAGCGCTCGCCGCGCCAAGTAAAACGGCAGCGGGTCCTCTGGCGGAAGGCTGGCGGGGGCAAAGGGAGATGCCGCAGTTTTTGGGGGGTGCAGGGTTTCCAGAATCGGCGCTATGTGTCGCCCTGTTTGGGCTTCTCGGAGGGCCCTCGTCGGCGCGGCTGGATTCGCCTCGAAGTCCTGGTCTGAGCGCGATCTGGGGCACGTCTGGGGATCAGCAGGCAGATTCGGGCAGCCACGAATGAAAACCACAACACATTCTGCGGAACTCAGCTGGCCAACGCACATTGCACAAGTGTTTTGGTGGTTGTCGCGGCCCAGCTCTGGGCGCCAAGACAAGGCTCCGGCGTCGGAGCTCACGAGGCATTGGGCGCAGCATGCGACATCATCTCTCTAACGCTGCAGTCCACTGTAGCACGATCTGGCTGGTATGCTCGTCAGACCCCTTCCTTCCCTCCCCCCATCCCTCTCGGCGCCGAGCGAGGGGGGAAGTGAGAAGGAGAAGGCATTCTCAGAAGGCGGCGGGACTCCTCAGAAGCCCTCGCGCCTTCTGAGAAGTCTTGTGTGCCTTCGAGGAAGGTGTAAGTTCGAAAACTTCTCGGAAGGCGTGGGGACTTCCGAGCCCTCTGAGAAGGCCCGCCCCTTCTCACTTCTCCCCCCAGCCCGCCGCGCCTAGAGCCATCGCTCCCCGCGCCAAGGGGGGGCCGGCGGCCACCACGGGAACAGTGCGGCTCCGCGCGCCTACACGGGCCTCCCCAATCCCACCTTGAAGCGAGACGGCCCGCCCGATTCCCAAGGCCCAGTCTGGACTTCCAGAGGAGGAGGAGGAGGAGGAGGAGGAGGAGGAGGAGGAGGAGGAGGAGGGGGAGGAGGGGAAGGAGGGGGAGGAGGGGGAGAAGGGGGAGGAGGGAGGGGCCGGGGAGAAGGCGGGAGAGGAAGAGAAGCAGATTTGCCTGGCCCAGAAGGGGAGCCAGGTACAACAAGGCGACGGAGAAGATGATTTGCGCCCCCTGCACATCACGTGGAGGAGGGAGGAGGGAGGAGGGGCACGAGGACGACAGAGGAACTCGAGAGGAGAAGGAGGCGCAGGGCGGGCACCTTCTGATCCCACACCACAGGCCACTTGGACGGGGGAGGGGGGAGTGGTCGAGGAGCACGAGGTGGAGGAGGGAGCAGGGGGAAGGGATGAGGCCAAGAGCCACCACGGCAACGCTCAGGCGATCGCAAAGATGGATCAAAGTGGCGTTTATTAGCCGGTCCCGTTCCCATTGGACATCGCGGATTTCGGCCGCCGAACGAGGGGGCACCGGCCGCATTTGGGGGAGGGCGCGCGTCCCCCGATCCATGGATTGGGCGACCGCGCGCCAAATCCATGGATCGCTAATCCATGCTTGAGCGCCCCCGACGGATGCAAGGACACGGGAGCCACTTTGGCACGGCGGGTCGCGCACGCGAGCCGCCCAGCAGCCGCGCAGATTGGCAGCGTACACGAGCTGCCCGGGGGGGTTGGCCGCCCGAGCGCCATGCATCGGC
>CAUYUJ010006780.1:839637-977137 GCA_963575745.1 Prorocentrum cordatum
TCCTCGAGAGGTGTTCGACGTTGTCGGGCCCCTCCTGGGGCTTCTGGGGCCGTCAGAGACGACTCGGAGTGGAAAGTTCGTCTCGCAGAAAGTCCCAGGGCCCAAGAGCCATGTCCACCAGGCCTGTGCTGCCTTCATGGCACACGAGGAGGAGGAGGAGGAGGATAGAGGAGGAGGAGGAGGAGGAGGAGGAGGAGGAGGAGGAGTAGGAGGAGGAGGATAGAGGAGGAGGAGGAGGAGGAGGAGGAGGAGGAGGAGGAGGAGGAAGAGGAGGAGGAGGAGGATAGAGGTCTCTGACATTTGTTTGGCTTTAGTGTTGGCTTCTGGTACCGGAGCCGCAGGATAAAGACCAACCAATAACATGTCTCACAAGTGCAGGGGTGATGGACGTCAGTTGGGCAATGCTACCGTTGCATCAACACCGCATAGTGGTATGGTTACTGGAAAAAAATCCGACAGGCAATGTCATGGTGAAGTTGGGCAAAACTACCAATCAACCATCGCTGCCACAAGTATTTCACAGACCTCTCCATGGGCATCACGGAGACGACGTCTTACATGCTCGGCTTATTTTCCCTTCCCATCCCTCCGTGGATGTTCGACGGACATGGGCAAACATAGCCGTGCCGAAAGTTGCGCAAGTCCATTTTCCGTGGATAGCGTTTCTCAGTCTCTTCGGTTTTAACCCGTGTTACCTGGGGATACGTAGTCGGGGCCCAGGCAAAGATACCGAGGCCATTAACCGATCGTCGTGTTCGTCTCCAGCACCATGTCCAATTTCTGGCTCGACTCTATTGCTGGATCCCCTGCCACTCCCAACTTGCTCACCGTCAGGCCCACTATCCAGATCTTCCACGGTGAGCCGCACATGGTTCAGATCACGACGACGATGCAAACCTATCTACACAGTACCTTGGGCCTGGGCATGCGGAAGGGCTCTCGGGGGACTCGCGCATCAAATGTTCAGAATATTGTCAATCAATGGTTCGAAGTTCTATGTATATATTATGCATCCAGGAAGTAACTCCAGTGTGCAGAACATTGCGAATCTACTCTCTTCCTACCTGGGACAGACAGCCCAGAGCAACGATCATTCACTGGAACTGGTTTTTTTGTCGCCCCGTTGGCCCGTGGCGCCGTAGTGGCATTCTGGGCGCTCACTTCGAGATTAGTTACGCTCAGGGTTCGAGTACATCACGGCGTATTGCTGTTTATATCCGCCTACATACCGCACAGTGGATATGATCCCGAAGATCCCCAATTTTGCTTCACAGAGCTCATCGAAGCACTGCGGCCCACGACACCATGCAGCACAACCTCTGTATTGGGCGACTTCAACGCAAAGTTATTGCAGCCACGCCCTGGAGAAGAACAGCACGTCGGACAACATGTATCCCTTACTGGTGCAATTCAGACGCCGACTGGCAAAAGGCCTCATAGAGAGTTGTTCTTCGAACAATGTATTGCTGCAGACGTGTCTATTGCAAGCATGTTGGCCGATACACCGACAACCAACACATCATATACCGGAGCCTTGGTGTTGAACCCATGGACTCGAACATCGCGCAACGCAAGTACGCAAGTTTTCTCACATCGTCCACGTGCTATGTCACACGTCGCGTCTGGCTTGTGTCACGCATTGCAATATTCATCTCGCAGAAGCACTACGCAGCAAACATTGTTTGAGAAACATGGATGTTCCCTTGCTGTTGCAAGCCGAATCTACCCATCGACGGCTTCGCTTTGATATTCCGTTGATGCAGGATCTGGGGATACAAGAGACAATTATGTCTAGATCGTACGTTTCATGGGCAGCAGCACAATTTTTTCAGAATATGTTGGACGAACTGGCCAATCGCGTTGACCATGCCTTAGTTACTGCGTGTACCACCTTGCGTGCCGAACCAACCATGGATATTTCAAGCGACTACGGGTCTTATCGAACAGCGGGACACCGCAAGACAGTTTGGGTACCTTGACAGCAAACGCACCTTAAACACATTTATTCAGAGAAGCGCCAGGACCGATCGCACGAACTGGATACTACATTGTTGCTGGCAGTTGGGACGCCTTTATCTGAAATAAAAAAGAAACATGCTGCAGCACGGGGTCTCAGCAACCACCTTATTGATACCGCTGGTCGCCCATACGCTTTGGCGGGCTACCGTGGAAAACTGCAAAGGCATGTTCAGCTCGCGAAATGAATGTCCACCGCCAGTGGTGTGCTTGGTGCAGATCTCCCCGTGGACGCGAGGAGTTTCACAATGACAGAACTATCGCTTGTATTGAAAAAGGCGGTAAAGCGGCCAGGCGGGACTTCGCACCGCCAGGTTCCTGGAAAGTTGTCACCCGATGTACGCACGCACGCGAAGCATGTTTGGAATGTTGTCAAACATGTTGGGGGGCCACAGGAAGCCCATGCACGTCATGGAAGGCAAGCGTTGCATGGTTGTCCGAAACAGGCAAAGCGGAATCACCCAGCATGTGCAGACCAAAATCTTTTTTCCGTTAGATACTAAATTCTGGCGGCCATGCTGCACCAATGACTTCTTCAAAAAGGATATGACAAGAAAAGACCCCAAACAAAAAAACGCCAACGGGTCTCGCAATTTGGGCTCCGGCCTCGTCGGGGGCCCGCCGACGCGTTCATGTTTGCGCGGTGCATTTTCGACGCAGTGGTTTGTTGATAATGTTGGTGGTCTTGCGTTACTCTGACTTGGCTGGGCGAAAGCCCTCGATCGATTGAAACTAGAATGTCTCTGCTCTGCCTTGGCACGCTTGGGACTACTACCACCTGTTCGTAGACATGGCCACAGGCATGTACTCACAAAGTTACCTCACAAGTGATACCCACTGGTAATCCTTCTGAACGCACGCAACCTGCTGGTAACGCGCAAGGGTGTCCTCTCTCACCGCATTTAGTTATGATTGTCCACGCGATAATGTTGGCAAACGTGTTCTCGGATCCACAATTGCACCAAGAGCATGGGTACGTAGTGACCAACGTCATGTTACACGAAGACGCCACAGCGCTGGTACGCAAAGCGTGGAATCTTTACAGTTGCTGAGTGCTATTACTTCGGAATGTCAAAAGTATGGTTTGGAGTTCCAGCAGGACCAGACCGTGCAGCTTCAAGTCTCCACGGATGACGAAGTGACAGGGCCAGACGGAAAGCCAAACAAAAGTTGTTACAGAAGCCGCAGACTTGGGACATTGTACTACGTCAGACCAGCGAATGGGTAATGAACTGACCAGGCTGCGAGCAGACCGATTGTTCAACATCTATATAACATGTGGGCACACTTGTCGACTTATAAACCACGAACACCCCTGATATACACTTCTTGCGTCCCCGGAAAACTCTTGTATTCGTAGGGTTCCTTGCCTTTCTGGAAAAGTGGATAAATTCAGACTTGATGCGTTTAATTGCAAACGCTTGCGGGAAAATGTTGACATAGTGCCGCACTATCTTTCGTGGGTATCAATGCTGCTCTGCTGGGAAAGGCGGGCTCCGAGCGTCTGTCCGCAATCCTGGGTAACCGCCAAGTGCAACTTTACAGAAACATTGCCTTGGAGCACGACGCTTCGCTAGTTAAACCAAGAGTGTGCGATGCCAACGGCGGGTGGGCGTCGACGCTGGGATCTTGCGAGACAGCAGTGGACAGAAATTGTGTAGACTAGGGCACGCGAGTATACCTTGCAACTTTTCCTTTTGCCCCCCCCTTTGCCATCCCTCCTCCCCTCCCTTCCTCCCGCCCCTACCTCCTGCGACCCGCCCGCCCAGCTTGTAGTCTAGTTGCGTGTTTTGTTTTTTTCTCGGTTGCCATGCGTGCAAGTTTGCCCACGCGTCTTCTTGACGCAAAGTTTCAGTCAGTCAGTCAGTCAGACAGTCCGTCAATCTGTGGGGTTCTGGAGATTTCCTGGAGGGAGGAAGAGGCCTCCGGGAGAGGAGGAGGGAAGGAGACAAGAAGGGGAGGAGGAGGAGGAGGAGGAGGAGGAGGAGGAGGAGGGGGAGGAGGAGGAGTGGGAGGAGGAGGAGGAGGAGGAGGAGGGAGGAGGAGGAGGAGGAGGAGGAGGAGGAGGAGGAGGAGGAGAGGGAGGAGGAGGAGGAGGAGAGGGAAAGAGAGAAACTGAGAAAGAGAGAGAGAGAGAGATGATATGATAGTGAGACAGAGAACGAGAGAGAGAGAGATAACAAAACAAAATAGGAGGAGGAAGAGGAGAAGGAGGAGGGAGCAGGAGGAAAAGGCTTTCAAGTCGAGTTCCTGCCTGAAGCCTTGGGATGCCGCCCGTCTAAGACCAACCCACCCTGCCGGCACCAGTGCAGCATTCGAGCAAAAGGGAGGAAGGGAGGGGGGAAGGAAGGGGGTGGGCCGTGTCCGCCGTCCATGTCGCGCAATGGGCTCCGCAAGCATGGTCCGACACTTCGTGCTGTGCAATCCCACGCGGCGTGGCAGTATGACGCGTATTTGGCATGCTTTCGATTGCCAAGAAGTCCAGCAAGAAGAACAGACAGCCATTGAGTTTGGATCATGGCCAGATGGGTTTGTAGAGTAAGCGGATGTGTTGCCTGGTTTGTGTTTGAGCCAAAGCGTTCGCCACAGCAGTTTGCATTTTGAGCCGCAGCAGATTGAGCCGAAACGGCGCGAGCCAACAGCCTGGTGAACTAAACCACATGCGGGAAGGAGGGGTGAAAGGCGGAGCCTTGACACGGGGGAAAGGGGAGCAGCACTCACGCTGAGGAAGCAGCGGTTGCAGAGGGGGGGGGGCCCTCACGCCTGGCCTCCTACATAGCGAAGGGGGCCGCGCGGTACGGCCCGAGGCAAGCGACTCGCGAGTGCGAGCGCGCGGGAGGGGGGGCGGCTTCGGATCCCGCAGGTGCCGCCGGTGCCCGTCGGCCTCTCGTGCCCAGAGGCCCGCGGGAGGGGTGCCTCCTCTCAGCCCCCCCCTCCGCCGCCCTCCTCCACGCCTCCGATGGAGGCGGCGTCGGCGTCGGCGATCAGCGCTGGCGCGTCGGGGCTTGCTCCAACGTGTTCCGGGTGGCGTGGGGGGCTCTGGGTAGCGGAATCTGGGATGGCCTTGCCGAATTTCGTGCGTTCCGCATCCTGGGCCACGCGATGGTAGAGAAAGATGCGTTCGTTTTCTACGTCACGTGCGCCTGCTTCGTCGAGTCGGCGCACCAGAGCCCGACACCAGCAGCAAGATCCCCTCTGGAAAAGAAAAATCCAGAGTCTCTGTTGAATGCCGTCGCCCGTGTCTTCGGGCTCACGTGTCCTGCGTCGATGAATGCCAGCTCAGCACGCGTGGGAGCAACGCGGGCTTTGACTATTACTTTGAATGAATTCTAGGGCTTCCATGGGCCGCGCGAGGCCCGTGGGCCGTGCGAACCTCGCCAGCCCCATGAACCCCACAAGTCCCAGCGGGTGTTGGCCTCGGGCTCGCAGAGGGTCAGGCATGCGACAGGGGCGGGCACGGGGGCGCGTGGGAGGTGGGGGCAGGGAGCGGGAGGGGGACCGACGGGTGGGGGGAGGCGTCGAGGAGGGCGGCGGTGGAGGGAGGGAGGCTTCGGTCATGGAGCAGGCCGCGTCGTTCCCTCTCCCCCCCCCCCTCTCCCGAGAGCGCCCGCCAGCTTCGCCTCTCGCCTGCACTTTTTGCTTCGTGCCCTCGCTCCTGCGCGCTGCGCCATGTCTCCCTTCCCCTCCCCCTCCCCGCCCTCCCTGCGACTCCGAGGGCCAGGACGGGCTCACGCTGGCCCAAAACGCAAGTCCCAATTTCATGACATAAATGCTTTCTTGGTGCCGGTGTCGGCTTTCTGTCCTTCCATCGAAGGTTCGGGCCTCTGGCCAGGAGCCTTCGGCAACGGTGTGAAGGGCCCTCGCGGGTGCCCCAAACAAGTGCCCAACGACGAGCCAAGCTCGCCAGATTGGCGCGCCGCCAGCATCCCACGAAATAGAACGGATATACTTTCCCTTTTTTAAATGGTGGGCGCGTTCAGACAATCTGGACATGTCTCGGCCGTATGGAGCAGATCCTGGATCGCAAGTGCCCGCTCATTCAGTTATTCCTCCTCCTTTCTTTTGGCTTTGGGGGAGCGCAGGCGCTGCCCAAGGCGGCCGTGTGCGCACCAAGGGATGTCGCTGCAGAGGCAGCCCCAGTTTCTAGGAGGACGGGTCTCCACGCCTTGCGCCCCCGAGATGCTTTCGCGCTCTGGGGAGATCATGGGGCCCCCACGGGCAACAGCAGAGCCAGGGCCTAGTAAAAGCTCCCCCCTCCTTCTCCCACATGCTGAGGTGCCTTGCGGCGTCTGTCCCTTTTTGTTATCGCTCGATGTCCGTCCTCCTCTTCCCTCTTACTCCTCCCTTGAGGTATCCACCAGAGACAGAATTCCATGAACTCCTCCTCCCCCCCCCGTCCCCCTCCTCCTCCTCCTCCCTCCTCCTCCTCCTCCTCCTCCTCCCCTCCTCCTCCTCCTCCTCCTCCTCCTCCTCCCTCCTCCTCCTCCTCCTCCTCCTCCCTCCTCCTCCTCCTCCCTCCTCCTCCTCCTCCTCCTCCTCCTCCCTCCCCTCCCTCCTCCTCCTCCTCCTCCTCCCCTCTCCTCCTCCCCTCCTCCTCCTCCTCCTCCTCCTCCTCCTCCTCCTCCTCCTCCTCCTCCTCCTCCTCCTCCTCCTCCTCCTCCTCCTCCCCTCCTCCTCCCCTCCTCCTCCCCTCCTCCTCCTCCTCCTCCTCCTCCTCCTCCTCCTCCGCTCCTCCTCCTCCTCCTCCTCCTCCTCCTCCTCCTCCTCCTCCTCCTCCTCCTCCTCCTCCTCCTCCCCCCGTCTTTTCCTCTGCGTCTTCGTCCATCTCGTCCTCCTCCCTCGTTGTCCTCGTCCTTTTCCTTGCTGTCCTCCTCACCACTCGTACAGCTGGCATTGTCGGCCCATGTCGGCGGGACAGAGCAGATCGTCCCTCCGCCATCCGCCCCGGCGTCTGCTTCAGTATCTCGGCTTGCGAAGAGGCCCGTCTTGGGTCTTGGGACGTCACACCACAGACTTGGACTCCAAGCCGGCCTTTGGGGGGCTGGTGATTCCTTGGCATCGCTCGGATGTGTGCGTTTTTTCTCGGCGATGACCATTGAGGAGCATCCTGGATCATCGAGCAAAACAAACACGCACAAAGTCGAAACATGCACGAGGAATGGACGTCCGAGCGATGGCGAGATTCGAAAACATAGGGTCGTCGGGCAGTTGCGGATACGAGTGAGGGGGCGGGCGTGGGGTGGGTCGCAGGCGGGTCGCGGCTTGGTCGCGGGTGGGTTGTGGGTGGGTCGCGGGTGAACAATTGTTCGGCTCTCTCACTCTGATCTAGGGTACCCATGTGTCACACAATCGCTGTTGCACGTTAGTTGCATGCCGTCCCCAGTCGTGTGCCCTGTTGCTTATTGAGGAGAGTTGGGTGCTTTCTCTGAAGTCTTCTCGTATGCGTTCCGATTGTACGAGGGACGTGGAAGGCAAGGACTTCGGAAGAGAACGAGGACAAGAACATGTTATACCCCTTCCACCTTCTCACTTGTTCCTAGTCGTTCTCATCATCCCCCCACCTATCTCTTGAAGCCATGTTGGATACCTTTCGGGGTGCCAGTTGGGGACCCGTCGGGTGTCACGGGGGCCATTTTGGCGACGATGGTTCTACCGAGGTCTTCCGAAAAATCTCAAACCATCATGGGTCCGTCCAGGCTGAGCTTGGGCTCATCTTGGAGCCCTCTTGGGCCGTTTCCGGGCCCTCCCGGGTTTCCCGAGCGGTCTGAAACCGAACAGCCTCCGTTGCTGAAACTTTGACGATTCCGTTGGTGATCCATAGTTGTTGGGCTTTTCGGGTCTCGCTGGAGGCATCTTTGGGCGATTTATGCGGGGCTTCGGGGGCCTTTGGTGACCATTGTTTGAAATCTTGGAGCCTTTTGGGGTCGTCAGGAACCGTCTTGCTCTGGTCGTAGGACACCTTGCAGCCGTCTTGGAGCGGGCTTCGGGTTTCCTGGAGCCGTCCACAGGCCGACGTAGGCTCCAAGAAACATGACTTTGGGGCTATTCTATAAGTGTGTTTGCGGTGAGAGGGTGGGCGCCCATGGAACATTTCTGAAACCTCGTCAGACAATCAATAGGCATTCCAAGATCCCACCATCGTGCAAACAAGGTGGCGAACGTAAGCACATTGGGCGCGCAGGCCAGGAGTCCAGGCATGCCCATTTGTAAGAATTCTTTAGAAAGCGATTGCTCAAAAGGCTCATCAAAATCATTCCGACCTTTATTCTTGCTCGTGAAAAATACTCTCACATCGTTTCATATAATAGACCTTCCTGTTCGTCAGCTTGCACCCGCGCCTCTCTGCTTGTGGCTATCTCTCCGAATTATGTAACGAGTCTGCCGCTCTTGCAACAAGAAAAGGCAGGACGGAAATTTAGCTCAAAAGGGTAGAGTGGGTGCTCCACTAGACAGGAGGGCGGTCGAAGGTGGTCAACGTGGATTCGGACGACGCGTCCGGCGACATAAAGGAGGCCGGCGGGAGGGAGGAAGCAAGCTCTTTCGGTTAGTTGGTATGGCCGGCAGCTGGAAAGTACGAGCCTCAACAGGATGAGTGTTGCATTTCCGATGCTGGCCCGTGGCGTTGGTCATGTCCACGGGTTGGGCAGAGTTTGGTATGGAGAGCGTTGTGGGAGCGAGTCTGTGGTGACAGCGTGAGTGCATTTGGTTCATCGTAGAAACGCCCTGGGCATGCTTTTGGTGTCTTTTACTTTTGACAGGCTATACACGCTAAACAGACGCTTCGGCTTCAGCGTGTGTTGATTCGTTGTTTTAGAGTTTCCTTTGCGTCGTAACATTCATGAATGGGGTGGGGTCTGAAACTGGCTCCCTGAGCAGAACTGAAAACGATCGAATTATCCCAGTGCGACCCTACCTAGGAGTTGGAGCATTTAGGAGAGCAACATCTACATCTACACCGACAGCTACATTTACATCTACACCTGCATCTACATCTACATCAACATCAACAGCGATACTCACATCTACACCTACATCTACATCTACATCTACATCTACATCTACATCTACACCTACATCCACATCTATACCTACACCTACATCTACATCTACATCTACAATTTCGCATTGGTTTTGCGTTTGCTTTGCATTGCCCTTGCGTTTGCTCTTGCCTTTGCTTTTGCCTTTGCCTTTGCTTTTGCTGTTGCTTTTGCTGTTGCTTTTGCTTTGCTTTTGTTTTTGCGTTTGCTTGATGTTGTTTTTGCTTTGCCTGCGCACACACACACACACACACACGCATGTGTCCTGCTCGCGGCTCCTGCAAGAGCTGCAGGCTGTTCAGCACTGCTCGCGGCTCCTTCAAGAGCTGCAGGCTGTTCAGCACTGCGTGCAAGAGCTGCAGGCTGTTCAGCACTGCTCGCGGTTCCTGCAAGTGCTGCAGGCTGTTCAGCACTGCAGGTCCGGCTTTGCGTTGCTTGTGTTTTGCTTTGCTGTTGCTGCTGATGTTTTGCCTTTGCTTTGCTGCTATGCTATGTTTTGCGTTGCTATGCTATGCGTTGCTATGCTGCGCTAGGTTGCGCTATGCCGTGCTATGCTATGCTAGGGTACGCTCGGCTGCGCTGTGTTATGCTATGCTATGCTATACTATGCTATGCTATGCTGCGTTATGCGATGTTATGCTATGTTATGCTGCGCTATGCTATGCTAGGCTATGCTATGCTATGCTATGCTGCGCTATGCTACGCTATGCTATGATGCGCTATGCTATGATATGCTATGCTATGTTATGCTGCGTGGTGCTATGCTAAGTAATGTTTTGGTATGCTATGCGATGATCGGCTGCGCTATGCTATGCTATGTTATTGCTATGCTATGATAGGCTCTGCTATGCTGAGCTATGCTATGCTATGCTATAATTTGCTTTGCTATGCTATGATATGCAGTGATGATGCTTCGTTAAGCTAAGCTAAGGTAGGCTAAGCTATGCTAAGCTAAGTTGAACTAGGTTAAGTTAAGCTAAACTGAGCTAGGCTAGGCTAAGCTAAGCCAAGCCACGCTAAGCTAAGCTAAGCTAGGCTAAGCGAAGCGAAGATAAGCTAAGCTAAGCTAAGGTAAGGGGAAATACGTTAAACTAAGCTAAGCTAAGCTAAGGTAAGCTAGACCAGGCAAATCTAAGCTAAGCTATGCTTAGCTAAGATGAGATAAGCTAAGCTAAGCTTAGCTTAGCTTAGCTTAGCTTAGCTGGGTGAGCCCAGGGGGCGCAATTGGGGGAACCGCGGGGCGGATCCTGGGGGAACCGCCCGGGGCGCTTTGCACTGCGGGCCCCTTTAAGCCCACAGAGTAAGAACCCTTCTAGGCAGAGCCTAGGTAGGGAACACAAACATACAAAGAAAACAACGCTCTGACACTGGTCTGACACTGTTGCGAAACAGGCCTGAAAGCCCACGGCCCGCCCGTGGCGGGCTCCGACGGTATAAATTACCCTGGCGACGTACCCAACCCCTGCGCAATGCGGAGCATGAGTAGCTTGGGAGTCGTTATACGGAGGTGATGACGTGACCTGGGCGCATATACTTCTGCGAGCGGCATTCGTGAGGCTCGCAGCCCCCCATGGATTGCCATGTCCCGCTCAGATATGCCTGGTGCCTCGCTCCGCTGGACCCACCAGCAGCCCATCGAAAGTGGCGACAGTTTTGCAGATCGCAGCCCCCCAGGGACGGCGATGTCCCGCTCGGGTCCGCGCGGTGCCTCGCTCCGCAGAACCCACCAGCAGCCTTCGAAAGTGGCGACAGTTCCGCAGATCGCACCCCCCCAGGGACGGCGAGGTCCGCTCAGGTCCGCGCGGCGCCTCGCTCCGCAGCACCCACCAGCACCCTTCGAAAGTGGCGACAATTCCGCAGATCGCAGGTCCCCAGGGACGGCGAGGTCCCGCTCAGGTCCGCGCGGTGCCTCGCTCCGCAGGAACCACCAGCAGCCCTCGAAAGTGGCGACAGTTTCGCAGATCGCAGCCCCCAGGGACGGCGAGGTCCCGCTGAGGCCCGCGAGGTGCCTCGCTCCGCAGAACCCACCAGCAGCCTTCGAATGTGGCGACAGTTTCGCAGATCGCAGCCCCCCAGGGACGGCGAGGTCCCGCTCAGGTCCGCGCGGCGCCTCACTCCGTAGGAACCGCCAGCAGCCCTCGAAAGTGGCGACATTTCGCAGATCGCAGCCCCCCCCCCACAAGGACGGCGAGGTCCCGCTCAGTTCCGCGCGGTGCCTCACCCGGCAGCAGGACCCACCAGCAGCCCTCGAAAGTGGCGACAGTTTCGCAGATCGCAGCCCCCCAGGGATGGCGAGGTCTAATTTGGGTCCGCGCGTGGCGTCACTGTGCTGGCCCCCCCAGCAGGCCTCGAAAGTGGCGCCAGTTTCACAGATCGCAGCCCCCCAGGGATGGCGAGGTCCTGTTTGGATCCGCGGTGAATGCCCTCTCTGCTGGCCTCCCCAGCAGCCCTCGAAAGTGGCGACAGTTTCACAGATCGCAGCCCCCCAGGGATGGCGAGGTCCTGCTTGGATCCGCGGTGGGTGCCCTCTCTGCTGGCCTCCCCAGCAGCCCTCGAAAGTGGCTACAATTTCAAAGATCGCAGCCCCCCAGGGATGGCGAGGTCCTGTTTGGATCCGCGGTGAGTGCCCTCTCTGCTGGCCTCCCCAGCAGTCCTCGAAAGTGGCGACAGTTTCACAGATCCCAGCCCCCCAGGGATGGCGAGGTCCTGTTTGGATCCGCGGTGAATGCCCTCTCTGCTGGCCTCCCCAGCAGCCCA
This sequence comes from Prorocentrum cordatum, assembly GCA_963575745.1. Taxonomy (NCBI): domain Eukaryota; class Dinophyceae; order Prorocentrales; family Prorocentraceae; genus Prorocentrum; species Prorocentrum cordatum. The sequence goes on from CAUYUJ010006780.1 coordinate 851,448, forward strand.
TCGAAAGTGGCGACAGTTTCACCGGTCGCAGCCCCCCAGGGATGGCGAGGTCTTGTTTGGATCCGCGGTGAGTACCCTCTCTGCTGGCCTCCCCAGCAGCCCTCGAAAGTGGCGACAGTTTCACAGATCGCAGCCCCCCAGGGATGGCGAGGTCCTGTTTGGATCCGCGGTGAGTACCCTCTCTGCTGGCCTCCCCAGCAGCCCTCGAAAGTGGCGACAGCTTCACAGATCGCAGCCCCCCAGGGATGGCGAGGTCCTGTTTGGATCCGCGGTGAGTGCCCTCTCTGCTGGCCTCCCCAGCAGGCCCTCGAAAGTGGCGACAGTTTCACAGATCGCAGCCCGCAGCCCCCCAGGATGGCGAGGTCCTGTTTGGATCCGCGGTGAGTGCCCCTCTCGAAAGCTTTCACAGATCGCAGCCCCCCAGGGATCCCCGCGGTGAGCCCTCTCTGCTGGCCTCCCCAGCAGCATCGAAAGTGGCGACAGTTTCACAGATCGCAGCCCCCCAGGGATGGCGAGGTCCCGTTTGGGTCCGCGGTGAGTGCCCTCTCTGCTGGCCTCCCGAGCAACCCCCGAAAGTTGCGCCAGTTTCGCAGATCGCAGCCCCCCAGGGGCGGCGAGGTCCCGTTTGGGTCCGCAATGAGTACCCTCGCTGCTGGCCTCCCCAGCAGCCCTCGAAAGTTGCGACAGTTTCGCAGATCGCAGCCCCCAGGGACGGCGAGGTCCCGTTTGGGTCCGCGGTGAGTGCTCTCTCTGCTGGCCTCCCCAGCAGGCCTCGAAAGTTGCGACAGTTTCGCAGATCGCAGCCCCCCAGGGACGGCGAGGTCCTGTTTGGATCCGCGGTGAGTGCCCTCTCTGCTGGCCTCCCAGCAGCCCTCGAAAGTTGCGACATTTCGCAGACCGCAGCCCCCCAGGGACGGCGAGGTCCTGTTTGGGTCCGCGGTGAGTGCCCTCTCTGCTGGCCTCCCCAGCAGCCCTCGAAAGTGGCGACAGTTTCGCAGATCGCATCCCCCCGGGGACGGCGAGGTCCCGTTTGGGTCCGCGGTGAGTGCCCTCTCTGCTGGCCTCCCCAGCAGCCCTCGAAAGTGGCGACAGTTTCGTAGATCGCAGCCCCCCAGGGACGGCGAGGTCCCGTTTGGGTCCGCGGTGAGTGCCCTCTCTGCTGGCCTCCCCAGCAGCCCTCGAAAGTTGCGACAGTTTCACAGATCGCGGCCCCCCAGGGACGGCGTGGTCCCGTTTGGGTCCGCGGTGAGTGCCCTCTCTGCTGGCCTCCCCAGCTGCCCTCGAAAGTGGCGACAGTTTCGCAGATCGCAGCCCCCCAGGGAGGGAGAGGTCTCGCTCAAATCTGCGCGGTGCCTCAACCCACACGGCGAGAGGAGACAAGAGGGAGGCGGGAGGCGGGAGGCGGAAGGAGAAGGACGCGACCACACCCCTCTATTCAAAACGAATACCCAATGAAGGAGGGTTGGGAAAAACAGATCAGACAACGCAAAACAAACAACGTTGATGTTTGCGCTTTCGGATTTCTTGTTTCTACTTGAAAGCGCTTAACAATGTTCCTTTGATGTCGAGCTGAATTCGCTGAAAAAATCGCCCAGAGCAGATTCAAGATGAGCCAAGTCTGAGTGCACGTCTCGTGGGAGACAGGAGGCGGAGGTGGCGAAGGGCACACCCCGAGACAGGGGTCATTCCGATTCCGCCGGTTCGATTCGAATCGATTTCCGCGATTCCGATTTCGAACCGACTCGATTCCGGGATTCCGATTCGCGATTCCGATTTCGAGATTGTCCGATCCGGTTTCTGCCGATTCGATGCGTCAGCCGATTCCTGCCGGCTTTTGCCGATCCGGCCTCGCTCCGGCTCTGGCACCCAAGGGGAGGAGGAGGAGGAGGAGGAGGAGGAGGAGGAGGAGGAGGAGGAGGAGGAGGAGGAGGAGGAGGAGGAATAGGAGGGAGGAGGAACCCCCAGAGGTGTCCAAAAACCCCAACCCCCCCCCCAGGGGAGGGGGGGGTCCGAAAGCTCCGCGACCCCAAACCCCCCCAGGGGGGGGGGTCCCGAAAGCTCTGGGACCCCAACCCCCCAGGGGGGGGTTCCCGAAAGCTCCGGGACCCCAACCCCCCCCCCAGGGGGGGGTTTTCCAGAAGCTCCGGGACCCCAAACCCCCTCAGGGGGGGGGTCCCAAAAGCTCCGGGACCCAAACCCCCCCCCAGTGGGGGGGGTCCCGAAAGCTCCGGGACCCCAACCCCCCCCCAGGGGGGGGGGTCCCAAAAGCTCTGGGACCCCAAATCCCCCCCCAGGGGAGGGGGTCCGAAAGCTCCAGGACCCCAAACCCCCCCCAGGGGGGGGGTCCAAACCCCCCCCCCCCCAGGTGGGGGTTCCGATTTCGATTCCGATCCGGCTTGACGCGGTCCGGTTTCCGACTCGATCCCGCTCGGACTTGCCGACCTCAGCCGATTTCGATTTGGTTGCCGGCTTTTGCCGATTTCTGCCGATTCGATGCTCCGGTCGACCCGATCCGGCTTATCGATTCGATGCTGGGGCCGCCTGCCGAGATGTAGACGACTGCGTGTCCTGTGCCCGCGCTCGCAGGTCCTCGAGCTTGTGGAGGAGGAGCTGGGCGCCGGTGAGGCCGAGGAGTGCCTTTCGTGGACGGTGGGCGCGCGCCCCGCAGTGCTTCCTCTGTCTCCCATCTCTTCTCGCTCGCCCTGCCGTTGTGTCTGCGCCTCGTTGTCACGCCTCTCCCTCCCTCTTGCCCCCCTCCCCTTCTGCCCCCCACACTCTCTTTCCCACCGCTCCACTCCTGTCTCCTCCCTCCACCCTCGCCCTCCTTGATCTCCTCTCCCTTGCCCCTTCTCCCTCGCACCTCCCTCGCACCTCCATGCTATCCCCCCCTTCTCCACTCCTGCCCTTTCCTTGACTCACCTCCCCTCTCTGCGCGCTCGACTCCTCCTTTTCCTCAATCTCCCCAGTCTCCTCCACCTCCTCCTCCTCCTTCGGCTCAGTCTCCTCCTCATTCCTCTCCTCCCCCTCCTCCCCCCGTTCCTCCTCTAGAAATTTCACGGATGGACAAAACTAAGTTTCTGTTCCTTCGCCGTGCCTGACTCATCGAACAGGGCCTTGAAGGGGGACGCTTCCTTTCTCGAGCTTGGACATCGCATTCTTGCCCGGTCCGTGGGCGGATGGCCGAAGCCACGGAGACCTGCGCCCATCTTCCCCCGCTGGCGGGGGCCCCACGCTTACGAGCTCAGTTGCGTTCACGAGCGCACGCGGTCTCATGAAACGCGTGGAGCTGGCGCGGCCTCCCTGGGCATCGGGTGACAAGCCAGTCTGATGTCCTCAGCTTCTTTGTGTGACACCCAACGAGCGCGATGTGTGTGTGTGTGTGTGGTCTTGCCCGCCAGCCAATTCGCTACTTAGTACCCTTTTCTAGCTTCTCGCTGGAGCGGAGTTCGCCGCCTCGCCGCTGACAAAAAAAGTGTGTGTGGTCTCCTGCAGTGCCTGCTCAACGGTCGCTTGACGCTGGGCCTTGGTTGCTCGACTCTGGGCCGCGCGAGCAGCTTGCGAGGTGTCCGAGTAAAAAATGACGAGGGCGAATTGCGGTTTCCAGGGCCACTTCTGCAAGACGTCACAGATTGACAGCGTCATGTGTTGAGGGAGCCTAGCCCGCCGAGCCTCTCTTCGGCACGCGAGCCAGCTGCCTGATTAGCGACGAGGTCCTTACGGGCCATGTGGAACCCATCATAATTGTCTTCGAGTTGAGATTTGGATTCTCCTTCCCAGACTTTGAGAAATCAAGCCAAGCCGCAGAACGAGGTTGATGTTTCCAGTGGGGCCAATGCCGACGGCAGCATGAAGTCTCAGAAGCAGAAGGAGTGTTGGTCACTGCTCACGGCGAGACGCAGCACAACGTGCAATCTGCTGCAGATGGTTTGGTGATTTCCCATGGTAAATGGTACAGATACACCAACCGACGGGCGCAACTGACACCGCACACAACCGATTTGAGAATCCCAGGGCTCCATTACCGGAGCTCGACTCCGCCGCGCGACAGCTTAAACCGCATCGGGCCAGTGATTCAGACGCATTTTATCTCTAGCGGACATGTTGCAGGGTGGAGGCGACACATTAAAGCACGTTTTCCTTGATCTCTACTACAGCATGTCACGCCCGACGGCGCCGACGCCAAGCTATTGGATGAGTCCGGTAACCAAGGTGATCGGAAGTTTTCAACTCTGGCAGAATGTCCGACATATTGTGACCGTACCATTGCTGTATACATGTTGCCCACGATTACTCGACATGGGCTGTCACCCCATCTTCGACCCCCAACAAAGCAGCAATTGGCCAGCTTCTGACCTCACCGCTGCCCGTGCGACCATCTCTTCACGATCGTTCAGCTGCGCGAAATCGCGGACGAGACGACGATCCAGCTGTGGACAGTCACTGTTGGTTTCAAACAAGTTTTCGTCACAGTCGCCCATCCGATAACTATGCGAACCCTTACGGACCAGGGTGTCGCCGCCTGTGGCGTACGTGCATCAATCGTGGCAAAATCAGCTACAGTACGAACGAACCAGATGAGCATATAGATCCACGTTCAAAGGGGCACGGAGCGGGGAAACCCGTAGAGTTCATGATTGGTAATAGCGCGTCGGTAAATATCATGTGGGACATCATGCAGGATTGGTGTTCGAAACAAAAGAGAATGCAAGTACAATTTAGACACGAAGGCCTTACCAACCTCGTGTTCGCAAAAGACGTAACTTCAGTTATTGGGTCGTTGCGTCACAGCACCTTCATGTTGGACGAGCAGAGCATGGAGGCCGCGAAAACAGGTTTCGAGCTGCTTCCAGATAAGACAACTAATATGCAGATGTGTTGCCGCTGGTGTGGTGAAGAAAAGCATCCAGCCAAGTTACAGCAATCGGAGTTTATATACGTAGCGAGAACTGCCGCCGTACAGGTCGACGACATATCTTGGAAGTTCCAGTGTGTTCCATCGCGTTTCACACAGCCGAGCTGGAAAGCAGCATTGCGATGTCATATCGTATTGTTTGTTTTTTGGCGACTGTTTTAACATGGAGGCAGTACGCAACGAACGGACGAGCCCATTTTATACATGGACGATTCCACCGATTGTGTTGTACGAGTGCGAAGCATTGACAATGACGGCGGAGTTGGAAGTCAGAGTGTGAGGTCCGAACAGTTAGTCGTTGTCCCTAACTCGGATACCGGGGCCCAGATCCTTGATTTTTGTTTGTGTCGGAACTCGATTACCAAACATTCATTGTTGACGCTTCGCGAATCCCCACCAGCCCATCCAGAAACGATGCCCAGAGGAGTTGCCTCGATCAGGGAAGTGGGCAGCACACAGAGGAAGCCATTATGAGACATCTTGGGATATCTTGAGCCATCTTGGAGGTCATCTTGGGCTCTCCCAGGCGCTCTTGGAGTCATCTTAATCACTGCCCCCCCAAGAGGCCAACATGTGGCCAAAACCTTTTGTATAAAATCAATGATTTGGCATTCTGTCCGGGGCCTCTTGGGGCATCTTGGGTGCCTCTGGGGGGTCTCTTGGGGCTTCTGGGGGGTCTCTTGGGGGCCTTCTGGGGGCCTCGTGGGGGCCATCGTGGGGCCATCGTGGGGCCACATTGGGGCCATCTTGGAGGAGATCGATCACAGGAGGGGGGGGTGCTAGCTAGGCCCCCGCCCCCACCAGGAGGCCAAAATGGGGCCAACACCCTAGTAAAATGAAGGAGTTTGGCTTCCTCGCCGAGGCCGTTTTGGGCGTTCCGACGACTCGCGGGGCCCCCTTTGTCCAGGCTGGTGGGGAGGGGGTAGGGGGAGGGTTAAACCCCTCCCCGAAGGGGAAGAAGGAGGGGTGGAAGAGGAAACGCCCTAAGCCACCAACGCCCAGAGGGCTGGTGGGAGTCTCAGAGTGACGGGGCCGAACGGTCATTCAATGTCCTTGGGTGTGGCTGAGGCGGTGTTCCGCGGTGCTGATTGTTGTTGTTGTCGTCGTCCCACTCGCGACCCCGCCCACTACCCACCCACGACCCGTCCGCGACCCGCCCGCGACCCACGCGACCCTCCCGCGACCAACCCGCGACCCACCCCGCGACCCACCCGCGACCCACCCCGCGCCCGCCACCTCTTATCCGCATTTGCGGGGTGCTACATAATTTACAAACCTTCATCCGCCCTGGCACTCTCGCCTCGGCGCGGGCTGCACTTCCTCTGAAAATTCGGGTCACGCTCGGGCGTTTTGGGGATCCGCCGCAGCTTCCCGACGACAACAACAATAATAATGTTAAGACTGTTCGCCCTGATCTGCTCGAATGTCCAATAACGCCTATTTCCCAAACCCTCGATACCCGCCTTCTTCGTCTTCGATCGAACCCCTTTTGGGGGGTGCACCTTTTTTCCCTGCAAGCCGGGCCCCGGCAAGCGGCGGGGCGGCCGTGGACCGTCGGCCTGGCCAGCGGCAGCGCTGATCGGCGGGGCGGCCGCGGACCGTCGACCCGACCCCAAGAGGGACGGACAGGGGACCGACCACGACGACGACGACGACGACGACGACGACGACGTCGACGACGACGAACGACGGCGACGGCGACGACGACGACGAGCGAAAGCGAGAGCGAAAGAGAACGACAGCAGAGCCACGAAGGACACGAAGTAGGCCACGAAGGGCGACAGCGGGGACACGAAGGAAATGCGTATGGGGCCACGAAGAGCGCGAACGAGCGGGGGCCACGAAGGGCAGATAATGCGGGGCCACAGAAGGCAACGATGGGGCTTCTGAGGGTAGCAAGTGGGCCACGTAGGACAGATGCATATGGGGCCACCACGGGCGCGAACGAGTGGGGGCCACGAAGGGCATACATATATGGGGCCACGAAGGGCAGCGACGGGGCCACGAAGGGATGCAACGGGGCCACGAAGGGCAGCGAGGGGGCCACGAAGGGCTGCAACGGGGCCACGAAGGGCTGCGACGGGGCCACAAAGGGCAGCGAGGGGGCCACGAAGGGCTGCAACGGGGCCACGAAACAAAGCGAGGGGGCAACGAAGGACTGCAACGGGGCCACGAAGGGCAACGAGGAGGCCACGAAGGGATGCAACGGGGCCACGAAGGGCAGCGAGGGGGCCACGAAGGGCTGAAACGGGGCCACGAAGGGCAGCGAGATCCCGATTCCTATGTAATCTGCGACGGAGTCCTAAGCGTGAGCGCGACGCCTGGGTGCCTGGGCGTCGGGGGCGCGGCGCTTGAGTAAATTGCAGGAAATTCCAACGCAGGGGCGCTATTTCTTAGTAAATTGCAAGCAAGTCTCCAGCGAGAGCGCGACTCCCGGCGGGAGCAGGGGTCCTGGCTAAATTGCGCGGAAGTCTTAGGCGGGAGCCGTTGTTGTTGTTGTAAACCGGGGGCCAACGACACAGTTTGACCCTCAAGACTTTCCCTGCTAAAAACAAGGTGCGAGCCCCGGGCAGTGCACTTCAATCAAAAAAACAATGTGCACCGGATGGGGGGGATCACCAGTAATTATTTTCCAGTAATCATTTTCCGTAAGTGAGTGTTTAACAACAGCGCTCTTGCTCGGTACGTCTTCCGCTTCTATTCGGGGCCGTGTCTCTTGCTCGCCGCCGAGCGCCCGCTTTCCAACAAAGCCGGCGCTTCCGCTCGATATTTCACTATTTGTTCTCAGGACCGACGTTTTCGCCTCGGCGCTGCAAGTTGCCCCCTGCAAACAACGACGCCCCCGCTCGATACAGCCTCCGCTTTTATTCCCCAGGGACCTTCAGATTTCTTCAGCCCTTGTTGAGCCTAAAGTGTCACAACAAATACATATTTCATTGTTGGACACCCTGCATCCGCCCTGGCGTTATCGTTTCGGCGCCAGGTTCATGTCATTTGAAAGTCAGACTCACGTTCGGGCGTGTCGGGGTTGCGCCGAAACGGGCTCCCCAACAACAGCAACAATCATTTTAAGACTGTTCGCCCTTATCTGCTCGAGTGTCGAATAACGCGCATTTCCCAAACCCTCGATACCCGCTCTTTTCGTCTTCGATCGAACCCCTTGTGGGGGGTATACCTTTTTTCCCTGCAGGCCGGGCCCCGGCTAGCGGCGGGGCGGCCGCGGACCGTCGGCCTGGCCAGCGGCAGCGCTGATCGGCGGGGCGGCCGCGGACCGTCGACCCGACCCCAAGAAGGACGGACAGGGGACCGACCACGACGACGACGACGACGACGACGACGACGACAACGACGTCGACGACGACGGCAACGACGGCGACGGCGACCGCTACGTTCTGCCACGTGTTTTCTGCTCCTGGCCTCCCTCCTGCTAATGTCTCTCGTGCTCCATCCTTTTTCCGACATTTTTCCATCCGCGCTTTCCTCCCATGTTTCAGGGGGTGCGCTACATGCGCGTGGCATGTAAGGAAGATGTACCACAAAAAGAGCACTATCGAACACGAAGGGGGCGGGTACTGAGGGTTTTGTATTTACGTGTTGAGTGGCACGCGGGCAGATCGCGAACAGTGTTGAATTGATTGTTGTTGGTGGTGTTGTTGCTTTTGATTTTTCAATTCGAAGGAGTAGATGCTGTTTGTCCCTCCCTTCCAGTAGCCGTTGCAATTTTCAATTGAGGTGCCCCCCTCGGGGCACGCACTTTGTTTTTTATAATGGAAAGTTTGGTGTCACCAAACGGCTGTGTTGACGTCCGAGTTACAAAAACCACGGCTCCCGGCGAATACGTCTTCGCAGGTCACGAAGCTGCACAGTACCACTGCGGCAGCACATGAATCATATTCTGATGTAAACAATTTGGGAGCAGAAACAATTCAACCTTTCACCATTGAAGAACTGCGCGAGCAGTTGGCGAGTCTCAAGAACGGTAAGTGCTGCGACCAAGACGGGGTATGTGCAGAGATGTTGAAAAATGCTGGCGTTACTGTCGAAACTTTATGTTTGGATCTGTGCAACCATATAATTTCACCGTCGGCGTCCCCGCCGGAATCGTGGAAGAAATCGGCTGTGACTGTACTGCATAAGGCCGGCGACGTCGCTGATGCCAACAATTAGCGCCCGATCACCATCATCCTCCTGCTTTATCCTGCTTTACAAACTGTTTGCAAAGTCATTATGCAACAGGTTATGCCCTATATTGGACAAGCGCCAAAGTATGGACCAGGCGGGTTTCAGGAAAGGCCTCAGCACCGTGCACCACATGTTTGCTGTGTCTATGCTTCAGGAGAAATGCCACGAATGGCAGTGTGGCTTGTGGCTCGCCGCCCTGGACTTCAAAGAGGCATTGATTGTGTTGAACACCGTTCTTTGTGGCGCGCGCTTGCCCGACGCGGCGTTCCATCCGGATACATATCTCTGCTTCAGAAGCTTTACACTGGACAAGCAGCCAGAGTACGCACTGATTGTCTGAGCAAGCCTTACGAGATCCAGCGTGGAACGAAACAAGGGGACCCGCTGAGCACTTCGTTGTTCAAGTGTCTCATAGAAGACGTTGTGAGCGAAGTGAAGCAGAAATGGCTTGGGAAGGGTTGGGGCTTGAAGATGGGATTCACGGAGCACACGCAGCTGACAAATTTACGTTTTGCGGATGGCATTCTCTTCGTGTCCAGCACGCTGAGGCAGCTCAAGGCCATGCTCCGGGACATCAAAGGCGCCGCGGCCAGAGTTGGACTCGGAATACACCCAGACAAAACAAAGATTCTGAGCAACGCGACCAGGGGCACAGGCAGACCGAAGGAGACGAAGGTCATGATTGGCGACGTGGGCATTGATAATGTTCCTTATAGCGGAAGCGTGAAACATCTTGGCAGAATGGTGGGTTTCGACCGGCCCCATGATGCGGAGATCAACAATCGCATTCGTTGTTCTTGGAAGCGTTTCATGCAGCGCCGCGCAGAGCTCACGGACAGAAGCTATCCATTAAATGCGCGTCTCCGGTTGTTTGACAGTACAGTGCCACGATGCTCTACGGCTCGGCCACGTGGGTGCTGACGCGCGAACTCGAGGACAGTATTCGTCGAACACAAAAGAAAAGGTTAATAATGATTAGCCGCATGCCCAAGCGCAGAGAGCACCGACAGTCAACGACTACATCATCATCGTCGTCGTCGTCTTCTTCCTCTTCCAGCGATGCTTCGCACGCTCCTGATGCGGATCTGGAGCCATGGGTCGATTAGGGTGAGAAGGGCTACGCATGATGCTGAACACCGCGTTGCGCGTCTGAATCTACGTGATTGGGTTGCAGAACACCGTAAAGCAGCAGCACGTTGGCTTGGACGCATGAGTACTGACACAGAGTCGTGGGCACAGTTTGCATTTAACTGGGAGCCAGAGAACCGCGTCCGGCGGCGTGGGGGGCAGTGCAAACGCTGGCTGGAATGCACCGTCGAGTACCAGAACTGAGGGCGCTGAGGCGCCACCGCGCCACCCGCCTCGGGACGGCCTCCGGGCCGATGGAGCGCGTCGTTCGTTCGTTCGTTCGTTGCAAACTCGCGTTTTCGCGCGGGAGGTACTCACAAGTTATGCAGGACTCGCGCTCTCGCGTGGGACTTCCTCGCAATGTGTTCAGACGCCGCGCCCTCGACACTCAAGAACCACATCTTCTCTCTCTCTCTCTCTCTCTCTCTCTCTCTCTTTTTCTCTCTCTCTCTCTCTTTTTGTTATCTCTCTCTCTCTCTTCCTCTCTCTCTCTTTCTCCATGTATCACGATGTGCTTCGGGTTCGCGCTATCGCTCGGTTTCACCTCGCGATTGATCAAGTAGCCACGTTTCAGCAACACGCCTGCTCGACCTGGCCGCCAGGGCCCGCCTTCCCGACCCGCCCGTTACGGTGTACCCGCGCGATAGGCCCGTCTGGTTCTGCCTCTCGGTTTTTGTTCCTGGCCAACCTCTTGCTAATCCCGTGTTCCATCTTTCTCCCTCCCCCATGTCCATCCGTCCGCTCTTCCCCTGTTTCTGGAGCTGCGCCACATTCACGCGGCAGGTAAGAAAGACATACCCCAAGAGGGGGCACAATTGAGGACGAAGAGGACGGGTACCGAGGGTGTGGGTTATACGTTTTGAAGGGCACGCGAGGAGGTAAGAACGAACAGTCCCAAATTGAGATTGGTGTTGTTGTTATTATTGGTGTCGTTGTTGTTGGTGTTGTTGTTGTTGTTGTTGTTGTTGCTGTGCTGCTGTTTTTGTTTAGTTATTGTGTTGTTGAGCTCTCGCTTCTAAAGAACAGGTATAACTGATCCTCCATTAGATAACCAGTTAGTTGTTCAATACAAGTGCTCCTCCCGGTTTCCACACCTTGTTATCAACAAGGGAAAATTGGGTGTCACCGGGCTGGGCCCCTGGCTCCCGAGTGACAACAACAACGGCTCCCGCCAGATACCCTCTCGCAATTAATTCCCAAAAATCGCGCTCTCGCGCGGGACGTCTTCACAAGTTATGCAGGAGTCGCGCTCACGCGTGAGACCCCCTCGCAATTTATTCAGACGCCGCGCCCTCGACATCCAGGAATCAGGAGTCACGCTCTGTTTCTTTCTCTCTCTCTCTCTTTCTTTTTGGCTTTTCTCACGATGTACTTGAGGTTCGCGATATCGCTCGAGACTTCCTCGCGATGCATAAAGGACTCACGCTTCAGCAAGCTGCGTGCTCGACCAGGCCGCCTGGGCCCGCCTCCCCGACCCGCCCGTTAGGGTCTGCCTGCCCGGTTTGCCCGCCTGATTATGCCACGTGTTTTCTGTTCCTATCCTCCCTTCTGCTAATATGTATGGTGCTCCATCCTTTTTCCCTCCCTCTTCCATGCGCCCTTTCCTCCGCTGTTTTAGGGGCTGCTCTAATACATGCACGTGACAGGTAAGGAATACATGCATCCAAATGGGGTATGATCGACGACGAAGAGGCGGCGGGTACCGTGGGCTTGGGATATACGGAGTGATCGCATGTATTTATCCGGTATACCGCATATACGGAGCAATCGCATCTGATTATTCGGTATACCGCATATACGGGGTAAACGCATCTGATTGTTGTTTACACTCGTATACGGGGCAACCGCATCTGACAATTTTGTCTATCGCATATGCAGAGTAATAGCAGCTGAATGTTCCGTGTATCGCATATACGGAGCAAGCGCGTCGGATTTCCATACACCTATACGTCCACCTTTCGGGTGATAAGGAGGTTGTGGGGGGAGAGGGGGGGGAACCAACATTTGACTCAATCGATCTCACTATCGATCTCACTCAACGGGACACCACGGGACACCACGGGACACTGTCGATCTCACTATCGATCTCACTATCGATCTCACTCAACGGGACACCACGGGACACCTCGGGGCACCACGGGACACCACGGGACACCTCTAGATCTCATCATCGGTCTCACTATCGATCTCATTATCGATCTCACTCAGCGGGACACCATAGGACACCACAGTTCACCTCGGGACATCACATCGATCTCACTATCGATCTCACGATCAATCTCACTATCGACCTCACTCAACGGGACACCACGGGACACCTCGGGACACCTGTCGATCTCACTATCGATCTCACTATCGATCTCACTCCACGGGACACCATGGGACATCAAGGGACACCTCGGGGCACAACATCGATCTCATTATCGATCTCATTTAACTGGACACCATGGGCCACCACGGGACACCTGTCGATCTCACTATCGATCTCACTATCGATCTCACTCAACGGGACACCACGGGACACCTCGGGGCACCACATCGATCTCAGTATTGATCTCACTATGTATCGATCTCACCATCGATCTCACTCCACGGGACACCACGGGACACCGGCGGGACACCGCGGGCCACCGGCCGCCGGAGGAGAAACATTTGTTGCGGCCGCGTCCCAGCCACAGGAGAGTTTCGGGACACCAGCGGGACACCGGCGGGACACCGCGGGCCACCGGCCGCCGGAAGGAGAAACATTCGGTCTGGCCGCGGCCCAGCCACAGGAGGATTTTCTCTCGCCCGCCCACGTAGCTTCGCCGCGACCGCACGCACGCACGGCACGCACGACACGAACCCGAAACGAAATCGATTGCGCTGGCCTTACGGCCTGTGCCGCCGACCCTGGAGGCATCGGCTCTCGAGGGAAACGGGGGGGAGAGGGCGGGGAGGAGGAGGAGACGGAGGAGTGAAGGAGGAGGAACAGGTGGGAGGAGGAGCAAGAGGAGCATGAAGATGCGGAGGAGAAATGGAAAAGGTAGAGAAGGGGGAGCAGGAGTTAATGGATGGAGCAGGCAGGGACGACGGACACGTGGGGGAGGACCAGTGAAAGCTGTCAGAGAGGGGTGAAGAAACAGGCACGGATAATGCGGGAGGAGGTTTTCGGGAGCAGCTCTCGTTTCAGGGGACTACAACACTGGGGGCAGACAGTTCATGACATTTGTGAGTGCCTGGGGTCGCAGGAGGTGCGACGGCGTCGTCGTCGTCGTTGTCGTCGTCGTCCGCCGTTGCCGTCGTCGTCGTCGTCGTTGTCGCACTCGTCGTCGTCGTCGTCCTAGGCGTCGTCGTCGGCACGAGCATCCCAAGGACAGAATTTGACACGAGAGTGGCGTGTTGAATCCTGTCCTCGTGTCGGCGTCGTTGTCCGTCGTCGCCGTCGCACCCGTCGTCGTCGTCGTTGTTGTCGTCGGCACAAGGACCCCAAGGACAGGATTTTACACGAGAGTGGCGTGTTACATTCTGTCCTCGTGTCGTCGTTGTCGTCGTCCGTCGTCGACGTCGTCGTCGTCGTCGTCGCACCCGTCGTCGTCGTCCTTGGCCTTGGCGTCGGCACAAGGACCCCAAGGACAGAATTTAACACGAGAGTGGCGTGTTAAATCCTGTCCTCGTGTCGTCGTCCGTCGTCGACGTCGACGTCGCACTCTTCGTCGTCGCCTTTGCCGTTATCGTCGTCGTCATCGTCGTCGGCACAAGGACCCCAAGGACAGAATTTAACACCAGAGTGGCGTGTTAAAGTCTGTCATCGTGTCGTCGTCGGCGTCCGCGTCGACGTCGACGTCGTCGACGTCGCACCCGTCGTCGTTGTCGTCGTCCTTATCGTTGCCGTCGGCACCGGGGCCTCCAGGACAGAATTTAACACGAGAGTGGCGTGTTAAATTCTGTCCTCGTGTCGGCGTCGTCGTCGTCGTCGGCGTCGGCACGAGGACCCCCAGGATAGAATTTAAGACGAGAGTGGCGTGTTAAATTCTGTCCTCGTTGTCGTCGTCGTCCGCGTCGTCGGCACAAGGACCCCGAGGACAGAATATAACACGAGAGTGGCGTGTTAAATTCTGTCCTCCTGTCGTCGTCGTCGTCGTCGTCCGTCGTCCTCGTCGTCGTCGTCGTCGTCGCACCCGTCGTCGCGACGACGACGCGTCGTCCTTGTCGTTGTCGTCGGCACAAGGACCCGAAGGACAGAATTTACACGAGAGTGGCGTGTTAAATTCGTTTCGTCGTCCGTGGTCGTCGTCGTCGTCGTCGTCGACGTCGCACGCTTCGTCGTCGCCCTCGTCGTCATCGTTGTCGTCGTCGTCGGCACAAAGACCAGAAGGACAGAATTCATCACGCTTCGCGTATCCCCACCAGCCCGTCCAGAAACGACGCCCAGGCGAGTAGAGGATCGTCCTGATGGGCTTTTCGGCGTCTTGGGTGCCTCGGGGGGGCCTCTTTGGGCCGTTTGGGATCCTCTTGGGGGCCTCCTGGGGGCCTCTTGGGGCCATCTTGGGGCCTCTTGGTGCCTCCTGGGCGCTTCTTGGGGCCATCTTGGAGGAAATCGATCAAAGAAGAGGGGAGCTTTAATGAGTGCTGCCCCCTCAGAAGGCCAAAATGGGGCCAAAACCTGAGTAAGATCAATGATTTTGGCTTGAAAGAAGAGGGGAGCTTTAATTAGCGCTGCCCCCTCAGAAGGCCAAAATGGTTGTCGTCGTCGTCGGCACAAAGACCAGAAGGACAGAATTGAACACGAGAGTGGCGTGTTAAATTCTGTCCTCGAGTCGTCGTTGTCGTCGTCGTCGTCGACGTCGACGTCGTGGACGTCGCACTCGTCGTCGTCGTCGTCGTCCTTGTCGTCGCGTCGGCACTAGGGCCCCAAGGACAGAACTTAACACGAGAGTGGCGTTTTAAATTCTGTCCTCGTGTCGGCGTCGTCGTCGTCGTCGTCGACGTCGCACGCGTCGTCGTCGTCGTCCTCGTCGTCGTCGTCGTCGGCACAAAGACCCGAAGGACAGAATTTAGCACGAGAGTGGCGTGTTAATTTGAGATGCCTCTTGGAACGTCTGATGGGCATCTCAGGTGCCTCTGTCCCTCGCTACCCCCCTCGCTACCCCGCCTCGCTACCCACTCCCGGGACCCCCCCTGCCCCCGCGCGGGGAAGGGAAGAAAGGGAAGGGGCTTCCCTTTGATTCAGAGGCGACATTGCGAATCCGGGAGGGCGATGTATCTGACCGAGAAGACGGGACCCCCCTCGACCCCCCCCCGGGACCCCCCCCCCCCCGCGCGGGGAAGGGAAGAAAGGGAAGGGGCTTCCCTTTGATTCAGAGACGACGAGGAAAAGGAACGGGACCACCCCCTTCCTCGCGCGGGGAAGGGAAGAAAGGGAAGGGGCTTCCCTTTGATTCAGAGACGACGAGGAAAAGGAAAGGGCAAAAAACGACGACGCTGCAGGGAAACGGGACAAAGGAACGACGAGGAAGAAGCAGCAAACAACAAAGCCTCTTCCACACGCCGACAGTGTCGGCGGATTTCCAGGTAGGGGGGGTCTCCGTTTCACGTCGGACTCACCCCCCAACTTCCGACATCGCAAGTACGGAGCAATCGGACAGGATGATTCCGTAGATCGCATCTACGTAGCAATCGGGTTTGATTATTCCGTATTTGCAGGCGCCAGCGTGCGTTGCTGTTTTGTTGTTGTTGTTGTTGTTAAATTTAGATGTTTGTTGTTGTCGCCGTCCTCGACCGCGACCCCCCCCTTCCACCCACCCGGGCCGCGACCCATCTGCGATCCACCCGAGACCCACCCCGCGACCCACCCCGCGACCCACCCCGCGCCCACCCCGCGCCCGCCCCATATTCTTACATATCCGCAATTGCGGGGTGCTACATGTTATTCTGGAGAACGCAGCGCCAGATTTCACGCATGATGTTGCGTGCGCCAAAACGTCGGAATCCACGGCAGCCCAGACGGAAGGCGCCTTTTCATGACGATGACGATCCTGCGCCACGGGCGGCAGATCTCACCCGACGGCCCGCCCACAAAGTCCCACGGGCGATGGAGACGTTGCAAATCAGCGATTGGATGTCGATCAACGTTAGCGAAAGTGGAGGTGGGACCGTAAAGCGTGCAGCGTGGCCGAAGACGAGTGGTCATTTCAAATTTTGCGATGGGACCCAGAAGACGATACTCTGTGTGATGAACGACGGCGACAGGGTCATCCATGGAAGCGGTGGTCTAGTGACACTGCACACGACGCAGGACCAGAACGGGCTTCCGAAGCTGTATCTGACAAATGAGACTGATACACTTGAGGCAGTTTATGTCGGCAGGACGGCGCCCGACCCTTCTTTTTGAGGTATGTGATCGTTTTGTATTCGTTGCTTTGCCGATCGGCGCGGCCCCCCCCCCCTCCGAGAAGTAGATCTTGAGTGTTTTTGGGGCCTGTTTCGAGCAGGTGGAGTCTCCCCCATAGGACGCACTGTTCCAAACAGTCGCACTAAGCAGAGGTCCAGAGCCAGACTCCCTCCCTCCCCCCCCTTTCGCCCAGTGTCGAAACGCCAGACAAAAAAAACGTTCATTATGTGCTATTTGTTTTCCAGTATCATACTTGTCTGGCGCTGTTTCGCCAACCTGCGACGCCCCCGCGAACGGCAGCTGCAGGCCAGGTGCCTGAGTGGGGCCAACGCCGGATCCCATCAGTGTTATTTGACAGCCCAGTGAAAAATCCGACTTGCCACGAGTATACAGTGAGCGGCTTGAATAAGGAACACTTACTTTTCAAAAGGGGCTCGGCCGCTCCTTAGGATTGAATGCGTTGTTTATCGTTCCTTATGCGTTCTTCCTTGAGAAAAAAGGGGCTTCGTTCCTGACTTATCCTTAGGTCAGGCCGATGACTGTGTGTGCTGTTTGTTTTCCAGTGTCATACTTGCCTGGCGCTGTGCCGCCAACCTGCGACGCCCCCGCGGACGGCAGCTGCAGGCCCGGTGCCCGATTGTGGCAAACGCCGGATCCCATCAGTGCAATTTGACAGTCCCGTGAAAAAGCCGATTTGCCATGCGTATACAGTCTGCGTCAATGCATCTTGGGAGCGCGTCCTGGTGATTCGGAGGTTGATAGGCCTCCTACCCTGACGCGTCGATTAGCGAATTGGCCGTTTTCAGTTCGCGAGAGGTCGTCGCGGCCGTCATTTTGCGGGTCCATGTCTGACGGTTTCGGTCTTAGACCGTTTTCATTGAAGGGTTGTTTATTAAAGGGAGGTTAGTCCACCGCCGAGTGATTAGGGGGTTGTGGTCTCGCGCCTCCTCTTCGTCCTCTCCTGGAACAGATCTGCGCGGGCCGAAGTCTGGTTCCGATGCCAGGGCCCCTGAAAAGGCAGATGGGCAGGACAGCTCACTTTCGGGGCGCGGTCTTGCCTCGCCTGGCTTGGCGTCCCGAGTTGGTGGAAGGAGGCCTCAAGCGAGCTTGTCCAGCGCTTTCTTGCCAGCAGCTCCTCCTCCTCCTCCTCCTCCTCCTCCTCCTCCTCCTCCTCCTCCTCCTCCTCCTCCTCCTCCCCCTCGTCCTCCTTCTTCTCCTCCTCCTCCTCCTCCTCCTCCTCCTCCTCTCCTCCCTCCTCCCCTCCTCCTCCTCCTCCTCCTCCTCCTCCTCCTCCTCCTCCTCCTCCTCCTCCTCCTCCTCCTCCCCCCTCCCCCCTCCCCCTCCCCCTCCCCCTCCCCCTCCTCCTCTCGCACTCCGAGGGACCTCACAATCCCATGTTACCCCTCAAGTCCCTCCCTGGAGGTCTGAGCAGGCCTCTGTAGGTTCGTGGAGCCCTCTCCGAGGCCTCCAGAAGTCCCTGGAGGCTTCGGCGGCACGCCTGCGGTCCAAGAGAGACTCGGTCCTCGATCCTTCCGCCGCCCCTGCAGGCCGGGTGTTGCTAGAAGTGCCCCTGGCCCAAGGTGCCCGCCGCATTTCCAAGGAGGCCCCCGCTGCCTCCAGAGCACCCCTCACGAGGCCCGGGGGGCCCCAGGGGCTCCAAACTGGAGCGAAAAGCTGGAGGGGCCTTGGGCCAGTGGCACCCTTAGCACCCCCCGGCTGAGGCCTCCTCGCCCCCTCTGGGGCATGCTTCTTGAAGCCCCCCTCCTTGGGTGCAGGAGGGGGCGGCCCGGCTCGCCACCCGCCTCCCCCGCACGAGGTGGACGTGAGCGGCGCCCCCGTCGCCGCAGAGGCCGTGGAGGCCCCAGAGCCCCCCCTCCTCCTACTCCTCCTCCTCCTCCTCCTCCTCCTCCTCCTCCTCCTCCTCCTCCTTCTCCTCCTCCTTTTAAACCCAAGTCTCGGAGATAGATTGCTATCGAGAGCCGCCCCCCGAGGGGGGGTGTAATTGTCCAGCTGTGGCTTCGCTGCTGACTGGCACCCTTCAGCATTCTCCCAGCATTCTCCTCCTCCTCCTCCTCCTCCTCCTCCTCCTCCTCCTCCTCCTCCTCCTCCTCCTCCCCCTCCTCTTCCGCCCCAGGAGCACGGCGTGCCAAGGCATCCCAACCCAGCGTGAAGGCGAAGGCCCCAGAGCCCCCCGGATTTCGGATTGGTCGGCAGGGAGGGGAAGCCGATCCCGAGGGAAGCGGGTCCTGAGGATTCCAGGATTCCCGCCGTTGTCGGACTGTCGGGGCCCTCCACGGGCCCCGGGGATTGTCAAACATCGATTCGGGATGAACATGTTGTCTTGGGGGAAGGCTCCCGGGCCCAGGACCCGTTTCCTTCAGGACCCGTTTCCCCCATGCTAAGATGGGGGACGTGCGGGGTCAATGGTACTGTCTTAAAGTCCGAAATTCCCCCACCCTCCACACACTGGAAATTGACAGGCCCAGCGGCGACTTCGGATTGGGTCGGGGTGCTCTGGCAGGTAGTCAGGACGGCCGTTGGAGAGGGGGACAGAGGCCTTCCCCCAAACCCCTGCGTCACAAAGTAAGCACAAACAAAACATCAAAACAAGACGGACGGTGTTGCACAATCTTCGGCCCCTCGGGGCACTCAACTCACCCAGCACGGAACAAAACATACACGACGTCAAAGGTGTGTTCCCCATTATTTGGAGCCGGGTTTGAGATCCTGGAGGGCGGTCTGGAGGGATGCCCTGAACGGAGGGAGCGGATGGGACCTTGGAGGGATGTGGGTGTGGAGCATAAGCGCGAGTTGGGAGGGGGAGGAGGATGAGCAATATGATGATGATGATGATGAGGAGGAGGAGGAGGAGGAGGGAGGAGGAGAGGAGGAGGAGGAGGAGGAGGAGGGGAGGAGGTCGTTCACGTCTGCCGCTGAAGTGACGAGGGAGCGGTGAGCAGGGATGATTAGGGCCTGGGAGGCAGGGGCAGGCATGGAGGAGCAGGAGGAGGAGGGAGGGGGAGGAGGAGAGATCTGGTCCTCCCAAATGGGGTCGGAGTAGATGAGGTCGGAGGATCGCGCCGCATCGCCGATGCATCGGCGGCGATGCGGCTCGATGTGGAGGCCGATTTTCTCCACGCCAGCTGTGCCGATGCGTCGCCGAGGTCGCCGATGCATCGCCGATGCATTGGCGGTGCGGCGCGATCCTCCGACCCTATCTTGTCGGACCCCACCTGGGAGGCCTCCAAGAGAGGGGGGGGAAGGAAAGGGAAGCGGGAGAGGATAGGCAGGCACGCCAGGTGTGTTCGTGCCACATCTGGGATCCTGCCATCCTGCCCCTCCCACCCATCCCTTCCCATTGCGCTGATTTGTTCCTATCCGCCGGCTGGGGTGTCCTAGATGACCATGACGCAATCAGAGAGGGGGCTTCACATGCTGGGAGAACAAGGAGCAGCAGGAAGAGGCGGATAAGCACAATGAGCAGCAGCAGCAGCAGAAGCCAGAGGACCCAGGGGAATGCGGAGGAGGGAAAAGGAGGGGATCGGCAGCGACGAGGGACGAATCGGATCCAGAAAGAAATGTTGCCGGCTCTGGGGCGAGAGCGCAAATCTGAACGACGGGGGCAAAGCGTTGGTCTTGAATTGCGGCCAACGTTGCCGCGGGAGCAACATGTTGCAAGGACCGACAAGGGTCCCACTGAATGTGTGGAAAAGGGGGGGCGCCCACGCACAGCACAGTTTCCGGGGAGAGGGGAGAGAAGTAGTCTTATTGTGAAGGCCTTACGGCCGGTGCCGCCGACCCTGAAGGTTTTGGCCGTCGATGGAGACGGGATGTGTGATCACGGGAAGGAGCTAAAGGACAACGTGACAGGGTAATTAGGCGGAGGAAGTCTGTGAGGAGGAGGAGGAGGAGGAGGAGGAGGAGGAGGAGGAGGGGAGGAAGAGGAGGAGGAGGAGGATGGAGGAGGAGGAGGAGGAGGAGGTTTTCACTAGAAGCTTCGTCACGGCACAGCATCTCCACCGCTGGAGATATAAGGTGGAGCCTACTTGTCCTTTCTGCAGGAACCCGCAGGCGCTAGACAGCGTCTGGCACAGGGTGTTCCACTGCCCGCACTTTGAGAAGTTGAGGCAGGAACACATGCCGATAGAGTGGGTGGAGGCAGGACTGGAAGCGGGGGAGGAGGATCCTTTCTTCACGAACCTTTGGTTACCTAGCCCAGATGGGATTGTCCCCGCGAGCTGGGATGGGGAAGTCAGATACGCAGGGCCTGAGGGCCCGATTTCCGAGTTTTGTTTTTTCGAAGGCGGTCCACATCTATACTGATGGATCGTGCTATGGAGGTAAGTATGAGCAGGTGGCCAGGGCTGGTTGGTCGGCGGTGGCGGTCAATGATGAAGGAGGATTTGTTTCTGCGGTTTTGGCAATGTTCCTGGTTTCCTTCCTCAGAGCGCCGTTTTCGGCGAGTGCTATGGGCTCCTTCAGGCTCTGAACCACCTAGAAGTTGACCCTGGGAGGGAGGAGTTTGACCGCCCGTACGTGATTCATGTGGACTGCAAAAGCCTGATGTCTGCTAAAGATAGATATTCGGCCACCTCGGGCAACACTCCGCTGGCAGAAGTTTGGCGGGCCCTTTTTGCGAAGCCGTATCCCACATGGGTGCTGGAAAAAGTCAAGGCCCACACCACTGAGGAGTTCTCAGGGATCATGCTTCGCCACCAGAGAGGAAATTATCTTGCTGATGAGTTCGCCAAAGATGGGGCGAAGATCCATCCGATGATGCTGGAGAACATCCACAGGTATGAAGTCATGTCCTCTGGCTGGAGTGATGTAGCCCTAGGAGCAGCAAACATTTTAGCTGAATGCCCAAAGGCCCAAGAGCTGTTTGGGAAATTGGACCGTTCTGTCGCGCTTTCGGTGGCCCCGCCCAGGTCTGCGAGTAAGCGCTCTCACGCCGTTCTGTGGAACGGCTCCATGTGGAGGTGCAGCAGGTGCGCGAAAGGCTTCAGGTCCAAAGTAGCGAAGGGTGTGTGCGCAGCCCTCACACCTGCTCTGAGAAAGATCAGAGATTTGGAGGTTGAGCCCGCCCATAAGTTGTATGTTTGTAAAGTAATAGAGTCTGGCTTGCCCGTGGTTTTCTGTTTGCGGTGCGGGGCCTACACCACTGGCCCTGCCAGGGCCTTGGGGGCCCCGTGCGCCAAAATCTTCAGGCAACCGAGGGCGCAGCTTCTTGGTGGGAAGCTGCCGTGGCCCCGCGGGAAGCATGTCTCAAAACCGTGGCCCCTAGAGTCCCCGTCTCCCGAAGGGGAGTGGTGGTCACGGCTCCAACATGTATAAGTTTGTTTTTCTTTTCCCAGTCAGCCCTATCGAGCCAGGTTCGAGGGAGCAGTGAGAGCGCCAGCGCAAAAGGAGGAGGAGGAGGAGGAGGAGGAGGAGGAGGAGGAGGAGGAGGAGGAGAGACAAACGAAAAGGAGATGGAGAAGGTGGCAAAAGACGCTCAGGAGGAGGAGGTGGAGGTGGTATTCTGACCCGTGGCCCCCCCCCAGGACCCCCCTTGGGACCCCCCCCAGGACCCCCCCCCGGGTTTCCCCCGGGACCCTCTCCCCCCCCCGGCCGGGGAAGGGAACAAAGGGAAGGGAAAACCCTTCGAGTCAATTTACTTTACGCAGGAGGAAGAGATGAAGGGGAAGGAGGAGGAGGAGGAGGAGGAGGAGGAGGAGGAGGAGGGGGAGACGAACGAGAAGGAGACGGAGAAGGTGGGAAAGGGAAGGAGACACGGACGAGAAGAACAGCCCATTCCACACGCCGACAGGGTCCGCGGATTTTGCAATTGCACAGGCAGGAGAGGAAGTATGGAGATGGGCCTGGGTGGAGAGGAGGGAGAGAAGAGAGACAAGGACGAGGAGGAGGAGGAGGGGGAGGAGGACCAGTGCAAACCCGAGATTCACCAACGATGTTGGAATTCACCCTCGCTCCATGCTCCCTCTTCATAGGCCTCTACAAGGATGCATTCTCGCTGATGAGGGGCGACAACTGGTTGAAGATCGGGAA
Organism: Prorocentrum cordatum; assembly: GCA_963575745.1. NCBI lineage: Eukaryota > Dinophyceae > Prorocentrales > Prorocentraceae > Prorocentrum > Prorocentrum cordatum. Next base: position 874,091 of record CAUYUJ010006780.1, read on the forward strand.
GCGTGCCAAAACACCATTCCCTGGACTTCAACGCAACGAATCAATCTGGCTGTGTCGTCTTGACGATCTTGAATCGTGCCAAAACACCATTCCTGGGACATCAGCACCGCGAAACAATGTATCTGCAAACAACGTAACTGTTGCGTCCTGGCATTTTGAAAACGACCCGCCCTCCATCCGTGAAGATTTTGCACACGTTTAAAGCGAATGCGCGCGGCGCTGGGGCGAGAGCCACATTTTGTGAACGGCTAGCCCCCCATCCATGAAACCCTTGCACATGTTTAAGACGAGTGCGCGCGGCGCTAAGGCGAGAATCACATGTGGAAACGGCCCGCCCTCTATCCGTGAAGTTTTTGTGTGCGCGGCGCTCAGGCGACAGTCGCATGTTCAAAACCGCCCGCCCTCCATTTGTGAAACCGCGGCCACTTCTCAAGCTTCAAGCTTCAGGATCACAAATGGCAAAGAAATCTCAAGCGAAATGCCCGTCTTGCCCTTCCGACTGGCCTCGGGGTGCGACAGGGAGGGGTTATGGCCGAGGGAAAGGAATGGAGGAAAGGAGGAGGAGGAGGAGGAGGAGGAGGAGGAGGGTGAGGAGGAGGACGAGGAGGAGGAAAAAAGAGCAGGATGGCTGCGGGAGACAGTGTCGAGCAGGAACAGGTGGGCAAATGCGGAGCCGCCGCCGTCGTCGTCCTCGTCCTCGTTTTCGGCCTCGGCCTCGGCTTCGGCCTCGTCCTCGTCGTCCTCGTCGTGGTCCTCCTCGTCGTCATGTCGTCGTCGTCTTCGTCGTCGTCGTCGTCGCAGAGGCCACCTTGCCGGGGCCCCGGGAGCCGCCGCCGCCGCGGCGCCACCGCCCGCCGCCCGGCGTCGAGCCGCCGAGCTCGGCCAGCGGCGGCGCCGGCCCTCGGGCGGGCGTGCGCCCGAGCGGCCCAGCGCCGCAGGCCTCGGCCTCGAGCCGCCCGCGCCCCGGCGGCGCCGGCGCGGGCGGGCCGCCACCGGCCGCGGGCCGCCGCAAGCGCGAGGATCGAGCAGTGGCGAAGCGTCCTGGCTTTTCCTGTAGGCCCACCACAGAGTGTTCTATAAGAACCTGGTGCGGCCTGCCCGGAGTGTGCTTAGAACAGTTCTGGCTGGGGCTGTCTTGTTTTAAGAACGGTGTTCTTGCTTTGAAGACACGTTGGGGTTCTAGGAACATCTCGTGGTAGGCCTATAGGAATGCCGGGACGGTCGGTCCCTGCTCAAGAGGAGAGCGTGTCGGACTGCTCCCAGCGCTCCAGGCCGCGGCGCCGCGGCGGCCAGCGCGCCGCTGCCAAGGAGGGGCGCCGGGCCCGCGCAGGCGGCGGCGCCGCGGCGGGCGGCCGCTGCCGCTCGCGCAGCGGCCGCCCGCGGCGGTCCGGGTCGCACGGCCGCCGCATCTCGAGCTCGTGGCCGCCCAGGAGGCGCGCGGCCTGGGGCCGCGACGCGCCGCGGCGCCACCGGTCCAGGTCGGCGGCGGAGTCCTCGATGGTTCTCAGGACGTGAATTAGCCCCCAGCGTGTGGTAACCGCGTTCGGCTCCGTGCAGACGGTGCAAGCCCGCACTTGCACCGCCTGCGTCGTATCGAAGGGCTTCGGTTGGCCAGCACACGTCGGCGCTAACACATAGTCTGAGGATCAACGAAATTCGAACCCTGGCCTCGCCGATCCACGACTCATGCAGCTCGATGAGCACGAGGCGAGATCCGAGCCATACCCCCGCCTCCCATCGAATCTGGACAATCGATGGTTGGAGGGGACAGGGCTAGGGTGTCGCCACCTGCCAGGTCTCCCGGCGAGGGGCGCGGGGGCCGCAGCCGTAGCCGCGGCCGGGACCGCCACGGGCACCGCAGGCAGGGCGCCAGCGGCGGTGCTCCCTGGCCGCCTTCGGCAGCGGCGCCCTGGCAGGGGCGCCCTCTCGCGGATCGGCGTGGGCGGCCGCCCCTACTGCCGCTGCAGGGGCCCCGCCGAGCCGTGCTGCTCGAGTCGGCCTGTACCGCCACCAGCTCACAGCGAGACGATGCGCTCGAGCACGCTATTCGTCGGGAGTTGCTAGGAAGAAGTGCTCCCGGCCCAAGGTGCCCCCAGGATTCCCAAGGAGGCCCCCACGGCCTCCAGAGCACCCCTCACGAGGTCCAGAGGGCCTCAGCGGCTCCAAAATTCAACGAAAAGCTGGGGGCACCTTTGGCCAGGGGCACTTCTAGCAACACCCGAATTCGGGGAAGAAAACGTTGCATTCACATACGCGTTCGGAGCTCCTCGCGGCTTTCTTGCGTCGACGCTTGGACCCCCCCGGCTGCGCTTCCGGCGCCGCCCCCTGGCGCGCGGAGCGCGCTGGGGAGGGGGGTGGGGGGGCAGCGCCGATCCGAGAAATCCGCGTGGCGCTCCCAAAGTTTGTGCTTGTGCAGTCGTTCCTTCACCTGGCCATTGCCCGCCTGCTGCCGACGCGGCGCTACGAGGACGCTGTCCAGCAGGCGCTGGACAGCATCCGCGCGGCGGCGCGCGAGGCCTTCGGGCCCGAGGCTGGGGCGCGCCCTTTCGGGTCCTTGGTGCAGGGCGCTTACATGCAGGGCTCGGATCTGGACCTCTGCGTCACTGGGGCCCCAGGCACCCAAGACTACACGACCGAGCCGGTGAGGGGCAACGGCAACCAGATAAAAGCTCTGCGCAATCTGATAGCCAGCCTGCCCCACACGATCGTCGTGAAGGAGGCGCGCCTCTTCAAGCATATCCGCGTGCCGATTCTGGTGCTCGAGTTCCATGCGCCCTCGGGCCAGGTGGTGGAGGCGGATGTGTCTGTTGGAGGCTCCGACGAGAGGACCGGTGTGCAGAAGGGATTCACAGACCAGCTCATTCGCCGCGCGCTGACGTGCATGCCGCGGGCGCTGCCCCTTGTGCGCCTGGTGAAGCAGTGGGCCAAGGCGCGGGGCCTCAACAAGGCCTTCGAAGGCTACCTGAATTCGTTGGCCTGGACGTTGCTTGGCGTGTTCTTCTTCCTCTCACGCGGGGAGGCCAGCCCCAACCTGTTATTGGACGAGGCCGAGCGCGCGGAGACCGCCTCCCGCGAGGCCGAGGAAACGGGAGCTCTGCCAGGTCGTTTGGAGGCAACCCCCTGCCGCCCCAGCCACAGAGACTTGGCCGATTTCTTCGAGGCGGTCGCCAGTTGGGGCTCTCGCAGGGGCGTCTCGCTGCTCACTGGCGGGGACCCCGAAGGCTACGCGACGGGGATGTCCCCGTTCTACATCGAGGACCCTGGGGTCAAGCTCGCCACAGGTCGCGACGAGAACGTCGCTCGCGCACTCCGCGACGGCACCTGGAGCACCATCCGCTTCCAGTGCGCAGCGGCAGCGCGGGCGCTCCGCCAGCTCGGCATCCCCCAGCACAGCGTGCGCGCCTGGGCCCAGGAGTCGAGTAAGGGATGGACAACAGAATTGACTCACCCCAAACTTGGCTATTGCGTGGAAGCCCAGCAAAGCACGTAAGCTGTTCGTAGATCTACGAACAGCTTACGTATTTCTCGTAGACTCGGCGAGAAAATGAATTCTGGGGTAAATCAACTCTGTAGACCCCCTGCTCGAAGGAGCTGCTCGGCGTCACGCCGGACCCGAGCAGCACCGACGTGCAGCCCGCGCCTGGGTGGCCGGCGTCCGCGGCCTGGTCCCCCGCAGACGACCACGCCGCCGGGCAGGAGCGGGCGGTCGCTTGGGAGGGGCCGTACGAGGCGGCGTACTGGGGCGGCGCAGACGCCGCAGGCTGGGACGGCCTGGAGGCGGGCGGCGAGGAGGATCGGGGCAACGTGAGACTCGAGTACGCCGAAGCTCGGGTTTGCCAGAGCCTTTTGGACGAGCGCGTCCTGGAGTTTGACGGTCCAGTTTTCGTGCGATGTCTGCAGAGCGAGCTCGCGTCAGGTTAGGTTTCAGATTGGGTCTCGCTATTTTCGTGAAGGCCCCGTCAGGCCAGCCCGAGTCGGGTGCTGCTAGAAGTGCCCCTGGCCCAAGGTGCCCCTAGCTTTTCGCTCAATTTCCGGGCCTCTGGGGCCCTCTGGGCCTCGTGAGGGGTGCTCTGGAGGCCGTGGCGGCCTCCTTGGAAATCCTCGGGGCACCTTGGGCCAGGGGCACTTCTAGCCACCCGATCCGAGTCCCCCAAACCCGAGTCTTACGCCTCCCCAAGAGGAGGGCGAGGAGTGGCCCGAGGAGCAGCACGGCGACCCCGAGGCGCTGGGCTGGCGCTCGGACGCCGCGCCCACCGACGAGGCACCGCCGCCGGTTCCGCCGCCGCCGCCACAGACGACGGCGACGACGACGACGACGACGACGACGACGACGACGACGACGACGACGCCCTCACGGCCGCCCTCGTGGCAGCTGGCGAGGCCCCGCCGCCAGACGCCGCCGCGGCAGGCGTACCACGCGCGCGCGCGGCGCGCGCGGGCGCGCCGCTGCCGGAGCCGTCGGCCGCGCGGTTCCGGCCGTGGGCGAGGGCGGGCCACGCCGCCAGCGCGGCGCGGAGCGCCTCGGCGCTGGGCGCCGTGGCGCCGAGCGCGGCGCCGGGCTGCGCGAGCGCAGGGCGACAGAAACAGCCGCGCCGGGCTCGCTCCGTCCAGCTCGTCCCCGCCCCCTATCACATTCCTTTTCGTTTTAGAGGAGGGCGAATGGAGACGAGGGTAGTCGGCCTTCGGGGGGCACCCTCGCCGTCACGGCTGGACGCAGATTGGAAAAATTGATGCGTTTGGACCCCGGGAGAGATCCAGGGACCGATTTTGAGCTGCCGTTGACTCCTCCTCCTCCTCCTCCTTCTCCTCCTCCTCCTTCTCTTCCTCGTTCGCTGCATGGAGACTTCGCAGACCCGCGAAAGGCTGAGTGAATTTGGCTGCCAGCAGGCAGACATCATTTCATAGTCGTTTCTCGGCGCTCCAGTGCCACCGCCAGTCTTTGGTGGGGCCGTCCCCCAGGACTGACCGGCGCCTCGCTCTCGCCTCATCCTCGTCGCATCACCAGTTCCATCTTCGCTCATCCTCGTAGCTGCCCTGATACGCCCGTGTTGAAACGCAACACGTGCCGTATTCAAAACGTACGAGTTACACATGCTACATGTTGGTTCGGCACGTGGTGGTCCACGTTTTCGCAAGCGCATCGCGCGGGACCTCCGTATTCAGTCTACGTCTTGAGCTCTGTGTCAGCATGTTACGTGTTGCTTGTTGCGTGTTGCGTATCGGGGCAGCTAACTAAGTTCATCCTCCCTCTCCCTCTCCTCTCCCTTCTGCTTCTCCTTCTCTTCTCCCTCCTGTCGCACGGGGAGCGCGCGGGGATGCCTGAATATGGGAGGGGGGTATCACCCAAGATCAAAGAGTCGTCACACCCCACCGCAGAGCCCCTCAACGCTGCGCGGCAGCACGGGAGGCGGCGAGGGAGGCCCAGGCGGGCACTACAAGACAACGAGGGAGCGAATCCTGCAAGCGAGCTGGGCAGTTACGTAGCGCGCCATGAGGAAAGGACGCAACTGGGGGGTGGTGGGGGGGAGCAGCAGAAGAAAGCAACGCGCAACGGATTTGTCAACCACACCACAAAACCTGATCCCCTTTTGACGCAGAACGATTGAGCTCTCGCTGTGTTGGGACTCCTGGCTTTGATGCCGATGGGCGGCCAGCTCGAGGAGTGCCCCAGGAAGAAGCCTTTCAGCAGATCGTTCCACTATGCAGCCCCCTCGGCTCGAGCCATCGGCTCTGCGGCGTGCAGACCGATCCCTCCCCTCACCCTCCTGACCCCATCAGCATCAGCATCAGCATCAGCAGCATCATCATCATCATCATCCAATCGAACTCTTTCGAAACCGTGCCACGCTTCTCCGAAAGCACCCGAAGACCGCCGACAAATCCCCGATGACCGCCAGGAACTCGGCCACGCGCAGAGGGGGGCTAGGGGCAGGCGGGGAGGCTTCTTAGAAACACCCCTGCTTAGAAGGTGCGGGCCATACCTATACATGTAAGGAAGCGTCTTCTACGACGCAGCCTCCTTCTAAGAAGCCGTCCCTGCTCCACCTATCCCCTCCCCTCTGCGCGCCGCCAAATCCTCCCTGGCCCTCCGGCGTCACGACCTTCTCCGTTACCTTAGCCCCCAGGGTGCTCGTCGCCTACCCCAGGGCCCAGGCTTGCGCCCTGAGCCGCCTCATTGCTCTGCCCCAGGGGTCCGCACCGGGCATCTGGATCGGCGGCGAGCGAGGGGGCGAAGTGAGAAGGAGAAGGCCTTCTCAGAAGGCGGCGGGGCTTCTCAGAAGTCTACGGGCGAAGAACGGTATAAAATAGACGTTTTCGCTGTCGGGGGTGCCTGTCCCAGGGCGGCTGGAAAGTTTATACCCTTCCGGTGCCACGTAGGGGTAGAATTTTCGAGTCGCTTGGGGGCAGGCGTCCCCGACGGTGGAAAAGTTTATTTTGTACCGTTCTTCGCCCCTTAAAGAAGGCCTCGGGCCTTCTGAGAAGTTTTCTGTGTCTTCGGGGAAGGCTTAGAATCTTCTCAGAAGGCCCCCTCCGAGCCTTCTGAGAAGGCCCGCCCCTTCTTGCTGCCCCTCAGGGCTGGCCGCCGATCCTCTGTGACGCCAGAGGTCTGTATTCTCTCCCGCAGCGACCCCGCTGGACCGGAGTTGGCGCATGTCTTGGCCACGATTGCAGGGGGACCCCAGCCGTGGTCACGAGGTCCGCCCCGGGAGGCCCAAGAAAGCCCAGTGACGCCCGAAAGCCTCGAGTCTGTGTGCTCGACCTTCCGACCGAAATCCACTCAGAGTCTGCCCCGGACCCCTCCAGGGATCTATCCTTGCAAATTGTTGACCCCGGTCAGATTTCTGACGGTCCCAGAACCACAAACTTCGAATCGCGATCGTTCCTCCCTCGCCTCATGGGCCACTCATCGTCCGCCCTCGCGCACGTGGAGAAGCTGAGGAGCGGTTCCCCTGACGAGCGCGAGGCGGCCGCGAAGGCGCTGGCGGACCTGGGCGCGGCCTTCCCAGAGCGCAGGGGCCAGATCGTAGCCGACGGGGCCGTCGGTCCCCGCCTCGCCCTCCTCGCCCTGCCGTCCTGTTGCTCCTCCCCTCCTCGCCCCCATCCCTCGTCGTACTCCTCCGTCTGCCCTCATCGATCCTCTTGCTCCCTGGCCTCCTCCACCCATCTTCCTCATGTCCAGCTCCCCCGTGTCGCACCGCCAGACGTGTCGTTAATTAAGCAGGTCCTGGCATTTCGACTGGGGCTTCCTCACCGAATGTAATGTTGAATATGGGAACCCAGCAGTTAGTGCGGATGGAAGGCGGCCGTTCTCAAGATGGGGCTATTGCTTTGGCGTGCGCGAGCTTATTTTTCAAGTGTCCAAAAACTTCACGGATGGAAGACGGGCCGTTTTCAAATGTGGCTCTCGTTTTGGCGCCGCATTCGTTTAACACGGATGCAGGGCGCTTCTTTTCCAACATGGGGCTATCGCATGAGATTTCATCAAAACGCACGACCGCAATTAAAACGTTGTGAAAAGTTACGAAGGATAGATGGCGGCTCTTTTTCAGAATCATGGATTCGTTTGGTCTCCAGTTGATGTTAGAACTAGACGTCTGACGTTGTCCAACAGCTACACGGATGAAGGGCGGTTGTTGTTCACGGGATGTCGGTGGGCATTTGAAGATTTTGTGAACCCATTCTGTCGCATTCGTTGAAATTCGAAGGGTGGTGGGCAGTTTCTTTCAAGCCAAGTTCCTGCATGAGTTCCGTGCCGATGGGACGCTCGTGTTTCAATGGGGCGCCTCACGCAAGTCAGAGGAAGTTGCTATGGGTGAGAGAACTTGAGACTGTTGCGTTTGTTGCGGGGCTTTGGGGGTCCCTTCTGGATGAACTTCTTGGGGGCATGCTGGGGTCTTCGGAGCCATCTTGTGCGGAAGGGCTCCCGGGCCCCCCGCGAGTTCTTGCGGTCCTCTTGCAGCAAGTGTTGGTCATTCTGGAAGCCGTTTCGGCTGTCTTAGGCCCTCTTGGGCCAGTCTGGATGACCTCTCGGGCTGTCTTGAATTTTCTAAGCCTGAAATGGCAAGATCGCGAACAGCATTCAAAAGTATATGATCTATCAATAATGTGTGCCTTTGAGGGCCCTCTTTGGGCGTCTTGGGGGCTTGGGCGGCTGGAGGCCATCTTGCGTGTTCTGAGAGAGCGCGTTCTACCGCTCCTGGCAACCTCCGCACCCCCCCGGTTCAGACCGGTAGGGGGGGGAACCCCCAGTCCGAAGCGGAGGGGGAGGGAAGGGATGGGATTCCCTTACAGTTGGATCTAGCCTGGTAGGATTATATCAGAGCTGGATCTAGCCTTTGTGGACTCTACTGTAGTGTCCTTCGGTCAGTGCCGCCGATCCGGGTCGCTTGGGGTGCCCCCCGGACTGGGCGGCGACACTGCGCCGACAGACACTCACGCACACGATCGCAGACATGACGCGCACACGCGCACACACACACACACACACGCACACGCGCACACACACAACCACACACACACACACACTACACACCCACAGACACACACACACACACACGCACACTACAGTCACACACACGCGTCACCTTCACAGGCACACACGCACACGCCGGCAACACACACGCACCATGCACACCGCACAAACACACACACCACACAACAGACACGCATTTCACGGCCCGTTCGTCTTCCCCCATTTGTTTCCCGTTTTCCGCTATTGTCCCGTTCCACTTCTATCTCCCTCTTTCCCCGATTCCCTTCTCGCGCACGCGGACAAACATCACCCCACGCACGCGCGTACACAATTACTCAATCTGAAAATACTCTCCCTCTTCCCCTGATGGCGGTTGGGTGATCGCCGAACACCCTCCGCGTACTGTTTTTTTACACACAGGATTCCCGGGAAACGGGTTTTCGCCTGCGTTTTTTTTCAAAATGCTGCTCTCGCTGAGGCGCCGGCTTCATTTCTGCTCCCGAATCGTTCCGATTCGTGCTCCCGCTGCAGCGTGGGCCTCATTTTCGGATCGGTGTTTGGCCTCCGTCGTTCAGGATGGCGTTCTCGCCCCAGCGCGGGCCTCTTTCTCGCGCGCCCATCCGCCCGCCACCACCGCGCCGCACCACCACCACCACCACCACCACCACCACCACCACCACCACCACCACCACCACCACAACCACGCACACACGCACGCACGCACGCACGCGCACCACCACCCACTACGCACGCGCGCGCGGAGCCACAGGTCCGCTACGACACGCGTCCGCGGATAGAGAAAATCAGCGCCATGGTAAGGGATGGGAGGACGTCAGATATGACGCGAGCGCACCTAGCTTGACACATCCCCTCTCCTCCTTCCCCTGCAGAGCCACCCTGGCAACCCCACCAGAGGCTGAAGCTCAGCCTCGAGGCTGTAGTTGAGGCCCCTTCAAACTCACACGCCACGGAAACCCCCCGCCCCCACCCCCGCGCCATCGGAACCCACGCCACTGGAACCCCCCACCCCCCCTCTTCTCCAAATTTCCCTTATCCACAGGCGGGACGGGGGACCGGACCCCCCCCCCCTCCACGCCACGGACCCCCCCCCCCACTCCCCCTACCCTGGCAGCGCCACCCCGGCCTCCGGACCCCCCCCTTTGTTCCCCAAATTCCGCCAGTCCACAGGCGGGACGGGGGACCTGACCCCCCCACCCACCCACCCACGCCACCACCAGAACCCACGCCAACGGACCCTCACCCCGGCAGAGCCACCCCGGTCTCCCCCCCTTAAACTCACACTCCGGATCGGCGGATTAAAGCTGGACCGAATCGTAGCATTGATGCAGTAAGTCTAGCTCGAGCCCTAATCGGATTTTGTTAGTGCTGCAGCGAGACCAAAGTAGAGCCCCATCAGAGTTGGATCGAGCACTCGCAGGGTCTTATTAGAATCGGATCCGCCCCATACTAGGATTCCACTCGTTATGGATCGAGTCCTATCATGATTCTATCAGAGCTGGATCCAGCCAGAGTTGCAGGATTCGATGAATGCTGGATCCAGCCTTTGAAGGATTTCATTAGAGCTGGATCGAGCATTGGCAGGATTCTAGCAGAGCTGGACCCAGCCTGTGAAGGATTTTGTTAGTGTTGGACCTTGCCCTGGTAGGGTTTCATCAGAGCTGGATCCAGCCCTGGCTGCAGGATTCGATTAGAGCTGGTTCAACCACCCTCTCAGGTCAAGTTTCCCAGAGGGGCGTTGGGATTGTTCCAGTCAAGCGACTGTGGATCGCGCTGCCTCGATGTTCTGAAGGCATCTCTGGTCAGAAGGTATATTGACCATTCTCTTCGCACTCTCATCATCCATCCTCCTCATTTTCCTCTTCCTACGCCTCCTCCGCGTCCTCCCCGCTTGTTTAACCCCCCCTCCTCCCACCCTGTCTCCTCCCCTCGCTTCCACCATTCCTTCCCTCATCGTCCTCCTCCTCCTCCTCCTGTTGCGCTGCGCGGCGCATCTACCTCAGTGAATGTACTGATTCGCAGGGTGCAGATACTTATGGGGCTGTGGCCCCGAACAAATGAAGCGTGGTTCCTCCTCCTCCTCCTCCTCCTCCTCCTCCTCCTCCTCCTCCTCCTCCTCCTCCTCCTCCTCCTCCTCCTCCTCCTCCTCCTCCTCCTCCTCCTCCTCCTCCCCTCCTCCTCCTCCCTCCTCATCATCACCATCATCAACACCACCATCATCATCACCACCATCAGTATCCCACCCCTGCTCCTCCCCCCTGTTGCGACTTTCCTCCTTCTTGTGCCCCCCCCCGCCTCTTCCTCTTCTCTCTCCTCCCCTCCTCCCTCCTATTCCTCCTCTCCTCCTCCCGGCTCTCCCCGCCCATTCCTCGCCTCTCTTCCTCCTCCCCCCTCCCCCCCTCTCCTCTTTTCCTGCCCCCTGGACGGAGGGATGGGGGGGGGGGCTGGGGAAGAGGAGGGAGGCGAGAGGAGGTATGCGAAGGGGTGGGGGGTGAGGACGAGGTGGGAGGCCCTCTCTTCCCCCATTCTCCCCCAATCCTTCGCCTCCCTCCTTCGCCCCCCTCCCCCCGTCGGCCCCCTGGTGGAGCTGCTCCGGGCCGGCCGCCCGTTGGGCCGGGAGCGCGCCGCGGGAGCCCTCAGCCACTTGGCCATGCACCAGGAGCCAGGGGCGCAAGCCAGGGCTCCAGGCCAGGAGGAGGAGCCAAGAGAGGAACAAGGGAGGAGGATGAGGAGGAGGAGGAGAAGCAGGAGGAGGAGGAGGAGGAGAAAGAGGAGGAGGAGGAGGAGGAAAAGGATGAGAGGAGGAGGAGGAGGAGGAGGAGGAGGAGGAAGAGGAGGAGGAGGAGGAGGAAGAGGAGGAGGAGGAGGAAGAGGAGGAGGAGGGAGAAGGAAGCCAGGGCTGAGAGGCTCGTCTGCGAAGCAGCCCAGCCCTGTGCGATTCCTCCCACGGGTGCTTGTACTGAACGGCTTCGCTTGCCGCGGTGTGCTTCTTGTGGGGGTGAATGCTTTGGTTTCTACGGAGGTCCAGGAAGGGAGGGAGGAACATTTGTGTTGCTGTGGGCCCTCGCAGGCTAGGCCCTCGATGGGACTAGCAGGACCATAGCCTAGATCTATAAGACTGACGGGCGCGGGCCCTCGCAGAACTCGGGCACCACCAAGGAACAGACAGAGCACACCCAGCATGCACACTGCAGGGCAGATGCTACTGGCAGGTTCGGCGGGAGGAAGGAGGTCGGAGATGGAGGCAGAGGAACCAGGAGGAGGAGGAGGAGGAGGAGGAGGAGGAGGAGGAGGAGGGATAGAGAGAGAGAGAGAGTGCATGCCTTCGCTGGTTTCCGGATGTTCCCAGAGGTGGGTACCCAGCCTTCGAAAGCGTGCCCGATGTTCTTGGAAGAGGAGGAGGAGGAGAAGGAGGAGGAGGAGGAGACAAGGAAAGGCAAGGCAAGGCAGGAGCAGGAGCAGGAGCGGGAACAGAAAAAATGTGTGTAGGAGGAGGAGGAGGAGGACTGGGGGCGATGGGGGAGAGGAGGATGGAATAAGTTCAGAGAGGAGAAGAGCAAGGAGCACGAGGGGGAAGATGTGTACGTGAGAGGGTTGGCAGGAGAAGGACGATGGGAGACGAGAAGAGGAAAGGAGAGGAGAGGAGAGGAGAGGAGGCGGGGTGGAGATAAGGAGAAGGGAGGAGGAGGACGCGCACCCAGCAAAGGAAGCGAAGTCGGACGCCCGCCACCCAGCCGCGGGCCGCGTGCAGACCAAGACAGAGGGGCAGGGCCACTCCCTCACAACTCACAAGCAGCAGGAGACTCCCGCTACGACTTCTCCGTCTTGGAAGGGGGCTGGCACTCCCCGATTTGGTACTGTTCAGCGCCGTGCTGCCAACCGACGCTCTGCACCCAAGGACTGCCGGAAGGCGTACTTTTGGTACTAGCTGCTATGCTGTCGGGCTCGACGCCGCAGCATCATCGGTGATCGTATCAGTGGCCTCCTCGGACTCGGCCACCTGGCCCTGCAGCTCCGTGATCTTGTTGGACGCGTAGCCCCATGTCTGCTCGAAGGCGGGCGTCGCCTCGGGCTCGGCCACCTGGGCGTGCGGCTCCATGGAGTTCTCGGGCGCGCAGCCCCGGGCATGCTCGGAGGCGGGCGTCACCTTGGACTCGGCCATGTGCGCCTTCCGCTCCATAACATTATCCTCGGACGCGTACCTCTGCAGTTGCTCGAAGGTCGACGTCGCCTCGGACGCGGCGATCTGGGCTTTCAGCTCCGTGAGTTTCTCGGAAGTGTGCCCCTTCGGGTCGGACCATCTGGGCGTTCAGGCCCGTGATTTTCATGGATGCGTACCCCCGCGTCGGCTCAAAGGAGGGCGTCGCCTCTGACTTGGCTATCTGGGCATTCAGCTACGTGATCTTCTCGGATGCGTACCCCTGATCGTGGTCGAAGGTGGACGTCGCCTCGGACTTGGCCATCTCGGCGTTCAGCTCTGTGATCTTCTCGGACGCGTGCCCCTTCTTGACGGCTGATGTCTCCTCGGACTCAGTCATCTGGGAGTGCAGATCTGTGATCATCGCGGACATGTTCCCCAGGCTTGCCCGCGGGCGGCCGTCGCTTCAAACTCGGCCAATTGGCCGATTAGCTCCGTGATCTTCTCGGACGCGTACCCCCGTTCGTGATGGAAGGCGGACGTCGCCTCGGACCCGGCCACGTGGGCGTGCAGCCCCGTGATCTGCTCGGACGAGTACCCCCGGTTCCGTTCGATGGCGGATGTCAGCTCGGACTCGACCGTCTAGGAGCTCAGTTCTGCGATCTCCTGCCTGCTTCGGCGGCGGAGGGTCTTCCTGATCGCGGCAGTCGCCACTCCCACGAGGCGAGCCTGCGTCAAGAAGCCGTGCTGGCTCCCGCCCGCGCCGACCTCCAGCATGTCGAGCGAGTGGGGAACCTCGTGCTCCGCCGACACGGCTCGCTGATCCTGATCGATGCCCGCGGACGGCGGTGACTCCACCACGCCCAGCTCGAACAAAAGGACGTCCTCCTGGCGGCGCAGGTGCTCAACACCGAGAGGCCCGGGGAAACCCCCCGCGGCACCGCGCAGCGGCGTGCTTCTGCCCTCCAACACGGCCTCGAGGGTGCCAGCGGCGTGCCCAGGCGGCACGGCGGGCGGCTGCCCTGGCCCCATCGGGCGGGGGCGAGTGGCGGGCCCGATTGGTCTCCGCGTATTTTCGCACGCGCCTCCGCAGCTTCGGCCTCCATACCGACGAGATGCGCCAGATCCGCGTCGACCATGATATGGACGAACAGTGTCAAGGGAGGAAAAACCACCGGGACCGGACAATTGGTGTTTACTAGACGGCTTTGGGCGTTTACTAAGCAGCCCTGCCATGTTCGATTCCTTCAGTGGGGGCGTTTAGTAAAGGGATTCGCGTGTCGGGGTGGTTATTATGGGGGTGGATTTTTAGCCCTCTACAATGGGCGACGAGCTGCTCGCTGAGCTCCCAGGGAGCACCGAGGGAGCGGCGGAAGGCTTCGACCCTCCAGGCGAGCGCGGACGCGAGCGTCCCGCCGAGGGAGCGTGACGCTGCCGCCGAAGGCGCCGGGCGATTCGCGGCCGCCCAAGCAGCGCCGCATCCAGCGTGTCCCATCCTGCGCGAAACAATGCCAATGGCGGGCGACCGCGCCCGAGGGCCTGCCGTGAGCCTGACTTGGTTGAGCCCAAACGAAAGGGGACGATAAGGAGGAGGAGGAGGAGGAGGAGGAGGACCAGTGTAAACCCAAGAGTCACCAACGATGTTGGAGTAAACCCTCCCCCAAGCTCCCTCTCCATAGGCGTCTACAACGGTTCATTTCCACAGAGGGACTTGCCTCGTTGGAAGGCAACCGTTTGAAGAGCCTGAAGCATGCACAAACATTGAACTCAGGATTCCGACGCCACGGATCAACCTGACTGGTGCGTCTTGACCGCGAATCATCGTAACTGTTGCACCCTCATAACCGTGAATCCGTCCAAAGCACTATTTCTGGTACGCCGATCATGCGAACCCGTGGAACTCATCATAGCATGTGTTACAACGAATGGTCGCGGCGCTAAGGCGAGGAGCCACATTTTGAAAACGAATCGCCCTCGATCCTTGAAACCCTTGCAAGTTTGAACAAATAATGTGCGCGGTGCTAAGGCGAGAGCCACATTTTGAACACCACCCGCCCTCAATCCGTGAAACTCTTGCAAAGGTGTGAAACGCATGTGGGAGGCGCTAAGGCGAGAGCCACATTTTGAAAACCACCCGCCCTCAACCCGTGAAACTCTTGCACATGTTTATAGCGAATGTGCGCGGCGCTGAGACGAGAGCTACATTTTGAAAACGGCCCGCCCTGAACCCGTGATCTCTGGCAATTGTTTACAACGAATGTGCGCGGCGTTGAGGCGAGAGCCACATTATGAAAACCACCCGCATGATCTGCGAAACTGTTGTCAATGTTTAAGCTTCAGGGTCATAAATGGTGAGAAAGTCTTAGGCCAAACGCCCGGCCCGCCCTAAAAACTGGCCTCGGGGTGCGACAGGGAGAAGTTATCTATAAGGAAGGGAATGGAGCAGGAGAAGGAAGAAGGGGAGGAGGAGGAGGCTTAGGAGGAGGAGGAGGAGGAGGAGGCTTAGGAGGAGTTACTCGGACTCAAGGATGATACCGCACCTGGTCCCGACTCCGAAAAGAAGCTGTTACCACCTGGGAGAAACAGAAAGCGGGATTCTGGGATGCAGCCGTACGAGGTTCTGACCCTTTGAAGGCGGCCCTTCTCAGGCACGCCAAGGCCGAAGCCGCGAGCTGGATCTCGGTCGACTGGGCCGCCCTGCTCCTAGATGCGGAAAAGTTTTTCGACACGCTCAGCCCTTTCTGGATTTACACACTAGGTAAAGCACTCGATTACCCATTACACACCATGTACATGGGCATGTGCGTGCACACCGCAGATAGGGTCCTCATCTTAGGGCGGGAGGCCTCAGACTTTATCTCGGTCGAGCGCTCCATCCTCCAGGGGTGCATGCAGAGTGTGAGTTGGACGCGTGCGTACTTGCATGACATGCTCGACGCGGCACATGCACGGTACAGGCCCATGGAGATCAGCACCTGGGTCGACGATATTTCCCTGTCCTCCAGAGGTCCCAAGGCCATCGTGCATCGGCTCACCACCCAGGGCGCCATCGACTTGGTGCACCACATGAGAGCCCGAGGTCTCCGTCTCTCAGGGAAGTCCCAGCTCCTCGGTAGCAATAAGGCCCTGGTCCAAGGGATTCGCAAGGCCCTCCAGAAGGCTGGCATCCATATCCAGCTGACTACCAAGACGAGAGACCTCGGACTTGATTTTGCCTCAGGACGGCGATCTACGAAGGTTGCCAAAGTAAGATTGAAGAAGGCCTTCGCCAGGGCCGAGCGGGTCAAGAAGCTCCTGAAAGCCAACAGCCAAGCCAGCAAGCTCAACCTCACGGGGGTTAAACCACAAGCTTCCTGGGGAATGATGGCCCAAGGGGCCTCGCCTACGGCGCTGAAGCAGCTTCGGTCCAAGATGGCCGCACTTACGGGGAAGCAGAGAGCTGGTGGCTGTGCGACAGTAGCTATCCGACTTGGCCCTGGAAAGACAGGCGACCCTCTGTTCTTTGCGCGGCACGACATGGTCAATACATGGCTGCACATTCTCCCTGCTCTCATGCGCGAGCGGGTTGTTTTCCAAGCCGCCTGGACCAAGTGCGTCGAGGCCATGCGCGCTGCAGTGCACCCGCGGGGCAAGGTCCGAGGTCCCATAGCTGCTCTGGTGACCACGTTGCTTCAGAGTGGGTGGGATCCCCAACTCCCCTGGCAGTGGAAGGACCCCTATGGAGATACCTACTACTTAGTCCCCGACGAGGCCCCACCCGATAGAGCCCAGTTCTACTTGGAGGCGGTCTCGGGATCCAAACCAGGGTGGCAGCAGTGTGTACTGGCCGGGTTTGAGGGCACATTCGAGCAGCAGATTTGGCGAGACTTTGCAGCCCCGCACTTTTGTGGGAAGGGCCTCGAGCATGGGGCAGACCTTACAGTAGTCATGAAGTTTATCCGTGCCCATCGGCGTGCGCAGCGACATGGGCACGCTGCTCTGCTCGAACGTATTGCCACTGGCGCACTGTGGCCAGGTGATCGTCGGCACCCTGCCGAGCCCGATCGACAAAAATGCCCTCGATGCGCTGCAGCACGCCACTTTCCGCCCCCCGTCGAGGATATCTTGCACCAGCAGTGGTTGTGCCCATGTCTGGCGCCCACGGGGCATACGGTTTTCGACCTCCTACCCCAGGTCCAAGGTGAGCACGAGGAGTGGCCCTGTTTCTGGCATCGTGGAATTGTTCCGACTCTCTGGATTTACCCGCACATCGACCAGTTCCCCGCGTGGAAATTTGAATGTTCAGGAGGTTTTGCCCAGGACCAGCGGATGGAGCTCCCCCCAGATGCCTACGTGGGTACCGACGGCAGTGGCGGTGATTTCACCAGTGACCTGAGGCTCCGTAGGTGTGGCTGGGGATTTGCTGCATGGGCCCAGTGTGCCATCCTCGGGGAAGCCGGGGGCCCGCTCCTCGGAAGGCACCAGACGGTGCCCCTCGCTGAACTTGAAGGCCTCGCGCAGGCCCTGAAGCATACGGCTGGCCCAGCCACCTTCGTTGTTGACTGTGCCTATCTTTTGAAAGCCATCCACCAGGGCCCTGGCCAGGTGCAGCCTTTACACGCGGCTGTCTGGGCCCGTTTTTGGCATGAGTTTTATTCCAGGCCAGGGGGTGCCCAATTTCAGAAAATTAAGAGTCACCTCGCTGAGGCGGACATAGGCAGGCAAGTTTCAGAAGCTGAATTCAGGTGCAATGAGGCGGCTGACGAGGCGGCGAAGAGAGGAGCTGTCCTCGCCCAGCTGCCTCCTGCCGCCCTCGCCGAGGTTGCTCGAGTCGACTCCCTGGCCAAAAGGGTCCTGGAACATTTGCTCGAGGTAGGAATGGTTGAGGTCCTGGCTAGGCAGGCTGACGCCAAGGCCCCAGGAGCCCCGACCTCAGCAGACCTAGTCGCAGCCCACAGGGCGCGACGGGATGAACGAATCACAGCTCGAATGGACGCCCGCCAAGCTACCGCCCACCAGGTGGTTCCAAGGCGAGGCTCCTCGTTTTGTACTGTATGCCTGACGGCACCGACCCGCCAGCTTCCCACCAACGAGTGGCTAGCTGCCCCGTGTCGAGGCCTTCCCCATCAGATTCACAGCTCGCACAGAATTCGGTGCCTGCGCGGGCTGTGGTGGTGTGAGGTGTGCGGTGGTTCGGGGCACACTCGCTTCAATATTCTGGGGAAGGCCTGCCAGCGCCCGGCTGGAGCTGGCAGGAAAACTTTGGATAAGCTCGCCAGAGGACTACTCCCACCGAATCGGGAAGCCTGGCCAGACGAGTCTAGGCCCAGTCCAGGGTGAGCTTTCCTGTCCTTTTTCCCACTTCAAGGGCCCTGGCATCGGTACCAGACTCTGGCCCTCGTGTAGTCATTTTCCAGGAGGCTTAGGAGGAGCAGGAGGAGGAGGACGAGGAGGACGAGGAGGAGGGGGAGAAGGAGGAGGAGGACGATGAGGAGGAGGAGGAGGAGGACGAGGAGGACGAGGACGAGGAGGAGGACGTCTGGGAGGAGGAGGAGGAGGCGGAGGAGAAGGAAGGAAGAGGAAGACGAGGAAGAGGAGGAGGAGGAGGAGGATGAATCGTCTCGTCTGGGTCCAGGCATGCCCTTTGGAGTGGGCTGCCGGTAGGCAACTGTTGGCAGGAACCGTCCTGCTCGACCTTCGCAAAGCTTCTGAGAGCATCAGTCACGGTGTTCTTCTGAACGCGGTTCGGACATCCAGATGTACGATGCGACAGTTGCGTCTGCTTATCGCTGTGTATCGTTCGCCACGTGTGCTCGAATATGCTGGCGTCAGCTCCCTGCCTATCGAGACTCAACAGGCCGTGCTAGCTGGCTGCCAGTTCGCTTCTTTGTGTCTCCAGATGGTCCTCCTTTGTCCGTTGGAGAGTGTGCAACCTGTCTTCCCTCGGCCAACGCGGGATGAAGTTCAGCTAGGGGTCGTCGTGGACGAATTCGGTCTCCACAAGGTGGGGTCCCACGACCAAGCAAAGCAAGGATTGGCAAGGCCCATTGCAATTCTGCATGATGAGATACAACATAGATTCTCTCCCTGTCAGCCGCCCCAAGAGTAGGGTGCTCGCGTCCACCCCCGCGTTGAGTCATGAGCTCGCCGCAGCTCCGCTCTCGTCGAGCTCTGGCCGTGCAGTCTGACAGGACCCTGGGAGCTGACTACGCTGTTGGCAGGGCCATCAAACGTTCCAGCAAGAAAGAACGCAGGAAGGCCGCCATCGTCAGGCAGTGCAAGATTGTACCGCTTGCTAGCCAGATGCGCAAGCGAGTCGCGCACCACATGGTGCGAGCTGCCACCCAGGCCTCCACGTCGTACGGGTCGGGGGTTGTTGGTAGTTCAAGCACCGAGTTGCGTGAGGCCAGATGTTTGCAAGCAAGTGTGCAGAGTTAGAAGCTCAGCTGTGCATCACTTTGCTGCTCCAGCTGATAGGGGTCAAGCGCATCGACCCAGCCTCCGCCCTTAATGCTACTCCGTTCCTCCACCTGGCCTCCGCGGTTTGGGATGACTGGGTCCCGCGGGGCCTCGTCGAGGCCTGGCCCCAGGGAGCCTGCCGAGCTCTGGAAGGACATTCCTCGCCCTGGAAAGCCATCCGTAGGCCTTTCACCTCTTGTGCTGCCACGGCGCAGCGGCTAGGCATCAGCATGAACGGCTTGCGCTGGCACCATCCTGTGATTGGGTCCTCTTTTCCCATCGAGCTGTGCCCCAGACCTATCGGGCATGCGTTGGTGCGACTTGTGGATGCTTGGTGTTGGCAAAGAGTCGCCGAGCATCTCGAGCAGCATGTTTTCGGGCGAGGTCCCTTCATCGCGCCCATCCTAGTAGGCATGCAGGCTCTCCCCGCTCATGAAAAGAACGTACGTCCTCTCTGTTGTCTCGGGGTTCAAGGGCCCCAGGCTCGGCAAGCCGAGCATCAGCTCAGCGAGGTCGCTGACTGTCAGATCTGCCAGGCAGCTCCAGGCAAGCTGCTGCATCGACATCTTGCTTGTCCAGGGCACGATAAAGTTTTCGAGGCCGAGACGCCTGCTGTTGCTGCCTCGCTGCTTCGGACTAGTGGTCTCCCCCTCGTCCGCCTCCTTGGTGAGAGGCTGCTTGTGCCGCTGCCTGCGCCCCCTCCTGCTCCTCCTCCTCCTCCTCCTCCTCCTCCTCCTCCTCCTCCTCCTCCTCCTCCTCCTCCTCCTCCTCTTCCTTCGGAGGTGTGAACGCACGGGGGCCCCTGCAAGCTGGACGGGGATATTTTCCTCGACGGGGGTCTCCTCGACGGTGACCTCTCGCCCTCCGCCCACAGTCTGTCCTTGGCTCTGGTGGCCGTCGAGGACGATCGGCCCGTCGCGGCCGCGGTCGTAGCCGGGGCTCCCAGCAGGATTGTACGACATTGACGCCTGTGAACTCTGGGCCTTTCTAATGGCTCCCCGTCTTGCGCTTCCTGGGGCTTCTTTTTGGGACCGATCCCCAGTTTGTGTACAACGGTGCTTTCAAGAAGGGCAGAGCTTTTTGCTGCTCGGCCAAGGCGGCCTGGGCCGATCCTTGGATCTTGGTGCGGGCCTGTCTCGAGGATCGGGGGGGGGTGGAGTGTCTTCGCCTGCACAAGGTCCAGGCCCACACCTCGATAGGTGATCTGCAGCGCGGTGTCACCACCAAACGCCAGCGCACGGGTATCGCCGACGCTGCGGCTACGGAGGCTGCTGCTTTCACCCGTGCGCCGCTGGCTTACCGTGATAATTTCACGAGCCAGGCTAAGGCAGTTAAGTTCCTCACGGCCTGGACTGGTAGGATCGGTGTGAAGATGGCCGACTTTGACGCCCTGCACGTTCCCCCCAATAAGCGGAAGCTCGTGGTCACACCACCTGAGCCGGTGGTTGCCCCCGTCTTGTCTCGCGCTGATGTTGCGCTCGCCGTGCTCCGCAGAGGGGGACCACGTCACCCGCAGAGCGTTCCCGATTTCGCTCCCGAGTGGCGCGACAGGCATCGCGGGTGTGAGTTGTGGCGCTGGGGGCTGTTCGCTCCACGCTTCCTTTGGAGCCCCTTGTCCCCAGCGCCCCAGCGCCTGGGGCCGCCAAGCGCTCCAATGTCTAGCTGGAGGCGAGTACTTCGCGGGCAAGGCGTGGGTCTCGCTCCCCGAGCCGTGGAGGCCACGGGATTTCATGGAAAGTGGGCCGGCCTTTCGGCCTCCCTGGCGTGTGGGGAAGGGGGGGGGGCCCTGGCGCTGGCCCTTGTCATGGCGCTCTTCAAGCTCTGGCATGGTGACAAGATGGTCTCGCTCCGATGGGCCCCCCCCTTCACAGTTTTTGGTTAGGACTGAGGGACCGCTCTTCCTTCTTCCTCTGATTCGAGCGCAGGAAGAGGAGGAGGACAGGAGGAGGAGGAGGAGGAGGCGGAGGAGGAGGAGGAGGCGGAGGAGGAGGAGGTCGAGGACCAGGACGAGGCCCAGGATGAGAAGCAGGAGCAGTGAAGAGAGAGAGGTGTAGCAGGAGGAGGAGGAGGAGGAGGAAGAGTAACACAGAGGTGCAGGTGGGCAGGTGTGGAAAAATGTGTGAGGACGGAGAGAAAAAGGAAAATTATGCGGGGACGGGGTGATGATGATGATGATGATGATGATGATGAAGATGATGATGATGATGATGATGATAACGATGATCATGATGATGATGTTGTTGATGATGATGCTGATGACGATGATGATGATGATGATGATGATGATGATGGTGATGACGATGACGATGATGATGATGCTGATGATGATGATGGTGATGATGATGATGGTGATGATGATGGTGATGATGATGATGGTGATGCTGATGATGCTGATGATGATGATGATGATGATGATGATGAGCTGGAGGAGTGGACGAGGAGATGCAGGACGAGGATCCCCCCTGTCCTGGTCCATCCTCCTGCTTGTCCTCAGCCGCATCATCAGCGTTACCATCAAAATCGTCATCATCAGCATCATCAGCACCATCATCATCATCATCATCATCATCATCATCATCATCATCATCATCATCATCATCATCATGATGATCATCATCATCATCATCATCATCATCATCATCATCATCATCATCATCATCATCCGTACACGTTTCGGTTCACTTGAGCTGGGCCGCGGAGAGGCCCTCGCATCCTTGGCGGCGAGCAAGCGGCAGCGCCCATCGCAGCTCGGCCTCTCTCCGGCGGCGGCTGTGGTGAGGCGGACCGGTTCCGCACCTCACCCCGTGTGTGTTGCAAGCCGCCGCGGCACCCCTGCAGCGCAGCAGAGCACGTCGCGCGCCCCCGGGCAGCGCCTGCTTGGTTATATGTTGCTCGAAGAATGAAATATGTAGAAGCATAAAGTTTCGGCGCTCCGCGCGGATTTCCTGGATCGGCGCTGGGCCCCCTGGCGGCGCCTCCATCGAGGGGGTTCAGCACAGGTCCAAGAAACCCGCGCGGACCTTCAAAAGCTCATGTTTCTGCAGCTTTTGCTTCATTATTCTATCGGACCAAGGCTGTGATCTGTGGGGACGCCCAGCAGCCTCTTGCGGCGGTGCCCCTCGGGCGCTGGGTGGATGCACGGACAGGGACGGTGCAAGAGGCCGAAGCCACACTTTATGGTCTGTGACTTTTGGATGGCGTATCGCTCCGCCGGTTCTGGCCCACCATGTTGCGGTGCGACACGCTATCCACTTCCGGCCCTCCAGCGTCAACGTCCAGAGCTTTTCCGAGCCTTCCGCCCCGCGGAGCGGAGCGACACGCTATCCACTCGCAAGGCATAGCGTGTCGCCGGGGCCGCCGCTGCGACACGCTAGGCAAAAGTTCCCGACCGTATGCCGAGGTGGCGGCTCACGGCCGAGGACCAGCTCAAAGTAGCTCTCCTTCTGGACAGCAGCGGTGCACGTCACGTTGGCCGATCACTTGGCGGAGGCAGCTCGCTGGGCAGCTGGGGCCGAGCGCGGCAGCGGCGCGGTGCCAGGCGGCGACCGAGGCGGCGCGCCGGGCTCCTTCCCCGGGCCAGCGGCTGCGGGGCTGGTCGGACGGGCAGGCGAAGGCGGGTCGGGCGGGCGGGGCATGACGGGCGGGTTGGACGGGCGGGCCTTCGCGGGCGGACCTTGGCGGGCGGGTTATCTCGGGGATGTCGGGCGAGGGCGCGCGATTCTTGGTGGGCGAGGGTGCGGTTCCCGAGTGGTGAGAGTGTATAATTCTCAGTGCGTTACAGGGAACTCTCAAGCGAGAGCGCGGTTCCTGAGCGAAGAGAGCGCGATTCCCGCTTGATGTCTGGGGAAGTCCCAGACGAGAGCGCGGTTCTTGAGTAAACTGGGAAGGCGCCTCGAGTGAGAGCGCGATCGCTGAACGAACTGTGAGGATGTATTCGGCGGGAGCCGTTGTCGTTGTAGCTCGGGCCCAGGGGCGCAGCTTGAGCAGGAATGTCTGCCTTACAACTTGAGTCGGCGCAAGTGTCGGTGGGGAACTTCCATTGAAAAAGGCGAAATGGGCACCAAACAAGGTAGACGGACGACAATCATTCTTAAGAAGAGAGAACTCAACATAATCATTGTAAGGTTGCTCTCTCTCTCTCTCTTCGCCGCCCGCGTCCCATCCAACATGTATTATTGCCCAGGCCCTTGACCCCCGCCTTCTTCTCTCGAACGGACCCCTTTGGGGGCTTCTTCTGCCATGCCATTTAATGGGTCAACCCCGGCTGGGTAGGACAAGCGGGCCGGTCGGGCGGTGTTGAGTGGGTCGGGCGGGCGGACCCTCATGGGCGGGTCGGTCGGGCGGGACATTGAAGCACAATTCCTGGACAAATCTTAGGAGGGTACCGGGCAAGAGCGCGATTCAGATTCTTAAGTCGTGTGTGGGAAATTTTGGGCGAGAGTACAAGTCTCGAGTGGCGAAGCCGCAATTCCTTAGTAAATCGCGAGGGAGTCCCAAGCGAAAGCACGATTCCTGAGCAGCGGGAGCGCGATGTTTGATTCATTGGGAATTTCCCAGCGAAAGCGCGATTCTTGAGTAAGTTCTGTAGAAGTTTCGAGCGAGAGGATGATCCTTCAATCATGGTGAGGATGTACCAGGCGGGAGCGGCCGTTGTTGTAGCGGGGGGGGGTCGAAAAAACAGTTTGAAGCCCAATAATTTCTTTGATGAGAAGCACGGTGCGAGCGCCCCCGGGGGGGGGGATTTCAGTTGAGCAAACCACAGTGGGCACAAGTGTGTGAGGGGCATATAATTTGTCTTCGGCACTGACCGTGCAACAAAAACATACGCAACGCCGCGCGCAAACTCGCCCCTGTCATGCCACGACTCACATGTCCATCCCAGACAGGCGCAGCCCGATAGCTCCAAATGCACCGCGGGTGAGGGACGCGAGGACACCGTGGACGGCGACCGCGGCTGCGGAGGCCAGGCCGATGGCGACGGGCCGACTTCGAACTGATGTGCCAACGGGGATTGGGCAACGCGCTCTCGTGCGCTCAGCGTTAACTCGGGCACGTCCCTCCACAGGAGGAATATTTATAAATAGGCAAGAAATAATCCGGGGACGGTTTTCCTACTATTTTTTGATTTGTTTCCAAAATCCGCCTGTAGGGGGACGTGCCCGACCTAAGCTCAGCGGAGTGGCAACGACGAACGCGCTCGCGTGCGCTTCGGCCACGCGCAGAGGGGGGATGGGGGGGGGAAGGCTTCTTAGAAGCACCCCTGCTTCTTAGAAGGCGCGGGCCTTCTCTATACATGTAAGGCCGGCGCCTCCTAAGAAGCAGCCCCCTAACTTACCCCCCTCTGCGCGCCGCCAAGCTTAGCGGAGTGGCACGGACGAAAAGGCGCCAGCCACGGCAGCACGCTTCGCGCGACGACGCCCCCGCCTGACACCTGCGCGGCGGGTCGACGGCTCCAGGCCTGCGGCCAGCGGAGGAGCGCGTGGGCCACGCAGACCGCCCGCCCCCCTTTCTTGGAGGAGGAGGAGGAGGAGGAGGAGGAGGAGGAAGAGGAGGAGGAGGAGGAGGGGAAGGAGGAGGAGGAGGAGGAGGAGGAGGAGGAGGGGGAGGAGCAGCAGGAGGAGGAGGAGGAGGAGGAGGAAGAAGAGCCGGCCTTCACACAGCGGCGCAAGTACGACCACGGCTTGGGTGCAGATCGGCAGCTCCTTCTGACTCGTCGAGCGCGTCAGGATTCTTCAGACTTGCATCACATTGTGCTGAGCGTTGCCTGAGCGCTGGTCGGGCTCAGCCATGGCCGAGCAGCTTCACGGAGGACCCGCTTATGTAACGTAAGACGGCAAGCGACCGCGGTGCCGCCCACGTAGTTTCGTGTTGAGTGCGGTGCCCAGGGTCTGAGTCGCGTTCAAACTGATTGAATCATGGTGCGACTCGATGTTGACGGACAGCCCTGGAGCGTTGTGATGTCGATGCTTGTGCGTGGGTGAGGCCTCCGCGCTGTCTCTGCCATGGTGCTGCCTCTGCGCTCGCCGTCTGCTGGGAGGCAGGAGCGGTGGCCTTGTCGGGCTTGCCTCCGTGGCGCGGTTCCTCGCGAACGCGAATCTACGAGCGGGCACCCCGTTTCCAGAGTCATGCACCGTCCGTCGTGCCGGTCAGGCCTGCGGATAGCGGCGCGTCCCAAATGGGCGGGGTGAATTTGCGGCCCGTGCGCCCACGGGCTACGGCCGCGCCTCGCTCTCACGCGCGTTCCGGGATTTCGACAGACGGCTGCTGTTGCCTCTTGCTACCGTTGCTTGCCCGCTCGCCGAAGGGGGTGGCGGTTTGGGTCAGAGCTGGCGCGGCTACCTCGCCTTGGTACTGAGTGCGCTGGTAAAGCGTTCGGGTCCCTCGGCGTCTCTGGCTCGTGGGGGCGTCGGGGTTTCTCTGCGGGGTTGGGTGTTTTCGGAGTTGCGTCAGGGGCGTCTGCACGTATTCCAGGGACGGGGACCTATGGCCCAGATTGATCTGGCCATCGGCTCATGTCGAACAAGTGCGACCAGCATGATTTCTTCATATCCACAACCACTGTCATCATAATCATCATTTCCTCGACTCATCAGCCATTGGCGTAAACTTTTGAAGACCGCCGGAACCTCCGAGGAGTTGCGAGAAACCCGCTGCACATCCTTCATCCATGTTCCGACCTCCACCCGGGGGGAGAGGTGAGGTAAGTTGGCGTGGGAAAGGGTTTCCATGCCGGGACGAGGACAACAAGCCCCTCATCGCAAAGGCCGGGGCCATACCTCAGCTCGTTCGGACGCTCAGGGAGGGCTCGATGGAGGCCCGCTACAAGGACGAGGAATACGACGGCGGTGGCGACGACGATATCAACGACCACGACCACGACCATGACTGCGACGGCTACGACGACCACGACGACCACGACGACAACGACATCGACGACATCGACGACGACGACGACGCCTGATGATGACGACGATGAAGGCCCGCGGCGCGGCCGCGGCCGCGCTCGCGAACCTCGCGAGCAGGTGCCCGGAGAACCAGGACGCGGCCAGAGCTGCCCATGGAGCCTGGAGGCTCCAGGGGGCGGCCTGCTCCAAGCCCTGTGTGGCCGGTCTCTTCCGCGACGGCCCGGTCGCCTCGCTCCAAGGCGTGGGCAGGCGGCTGTGAGGGGAGCCTCTCGAGGGCGACGGGATCGACACGGAAGGGGCTCGTCACAGAAGGGTTGGGTCAGGCCGCGCCCGAGAGGAGGAAGAGGGGGAGCGAACGAGGAGCGAGCGAGGGAGGTGGAGCGAGAGAGGAAGAAGGAGAGAGGAGGAGAAGCGACCAGGAGGAAGAGGAGAAATGAGAAAGCATGGAGGAGCGAGGAGGGGAAGAGAGGAAAGCAGAAGTCCACTGACGGTTTCAGGGGGTCCCGAGGGCTTCCCCTCATTTTCCCGCCTCCTCCCACTCCCCGTCCTCGAGAGTTCACCTGGGGCCACCCCAGGCCCAAAGAGGACAAAAGCAAAGAATCTTTTTCCTCCCCCCCCCGCTGTCTGGATGACCCCAGCGCAGGACTTGATCTTCAACTCGGGGGGGGACAAGGCCCTGGTGGGGCTGCTGGAGGCAGTCTTGGCGGACGGCCCGCTGCAAGTCCAGGCTCGGGCCAGAGAGGTGGGAGGAGGGGAGGGGAGGAACACAGGCTAGGGTGATGTCGGGCCTGTCCTTCTACAGGAGGAATATTCAAACATAATACTTAGAAGATACGTCAGGGAAATGTTTGGGCGTATTTGTTTGACCAGTTTATTATTTGATTTTTATTTTTGGCCCAGAGTCCGCCTGTAGGAGGACATGCCCGACCTAAGGGTAGGGTTTCATGTGTCATACCGGCTTGTCACGGCGATGCCAATTTAGAGTTTCGAGCCTGCTGGCGCCCAGGGTTCCAGAGGCCGACAATTGCCGAATTTATGTTGACCTTGCTTTTGGTGAGGCCAGGATCGAAGGGAAAGAGGATGAGAGGGAGGAGGTGGAGGAGGAGGAGGGGGAGGAGGAGGAGGAGGAGGACCAGAGTGCTTGCCAAGATGCATCAACGATGCTGCTATACTACCCCGTCCCAAGGCCCGTCCTCATACGTCCCTACATGTTTCATGCTCGCGAAGAAAAACTGATATTTTTTGAAAGCCCAAGCCACATGGGGCTGCCATGTTGGCAAAGGCCCCGGATTGAAAAAGAACTGGTTTGCATCCTTCGAGTGCCTTGTACTGACTACGAAACACGATGACCATGCTGTTCAACGATATGTCCCGCGATTTCCCCCTTTCGAACAAGAGCAACCCGACTCCATCCGTGTAACTGTTGTGCACGTGCACAATTGAGGAAGGCGTGGGCGAGAGCTCCAGTGTTGAAAAGGAGCGGCCATCGAACCGTGCAGTGCCACATGTCGTGAGATCCCGTGTCTTTCACAGGGTGGAGCTCGCAAGCGAGAGTCCTATTTTGAAGCGGCACCACAAGGCATCCACCTTACTGAATTCAAGGTTTGACAGAATGGACAGAAATGTGCCAGGCCCGAGCGACGAAGGAGGTACAATAAGAATATTCGGCGGAAGCATAACAGCAACAGGGTACACGAAGGCTTCGGCAGAGAAGAGCCACGAACATGAACAACGCGCAGATGGATATATCATGGACGAAGGTGAAATTCACAAGCCGGGCGAAGGTTACGGCAAATCCGAACCGAAACCAGGGAGCGACGAGGCGCGACGCAAGCTACACGGCCCCAAAGAAGGTGAAGGACTGATCGTTTACATTGAGATCCATATGTGGCACTGTGCTGCAACAGGTGTTACAAGATCGGCGAAGTTTGGCTCGGCCACGACCTGAAAACAACATGTGAAACATCAGTCGCTTCGAGCAGTGGAGCGCGCTGGTAGAGAAGCTCGAGACATGCGGTAAATCGCACGAGCTGTTCTAACACTCAACGCAACGGCTCGAATGATTATAATGCCGCGCGCTGGGGTGTTGTTTGATGACCGACAGCGAGGTCTGCTCCAAGTCGCACGATGCCCTAGCTAGCAAACCGCATCAAACATGTTAGTTGCGGTGCGAGAATTGTTAACCGGAGAAACATGCGATTGGACACTGGCGCGAAGAGCAGCGGCGCGATGGGCGTCGGAGGCGTGGGCAGGGATAAAGGGCGCGTTGAACCAGAAGCAGACCAAGGAAGTTACCGCGAACGATACGGCGAATAATGCACTTGGTGGCCAAGGAGGCAACGTTGGCTGGAATAGTGACCAAGGCAGGGGCGGAGGAGACGTGGGCGCCGTCATCCCATGTAAAGGCAAAGGAAGGACCATCTGCTACTAGTGCGACGATATGGGCCACGCGGCCGCGGACTGCAGAGTCAGGGGCCACGGCGACAACGGGAGAGGAAACCCAGGCCGGCAGGAGAGATGCGACAAGGGCAACCGCGGCAACTACAAAGGAGTTGGTAAGCAATCAGAGCATTCACTGGGCATGCCAGGCGGCAAGTGCGACGCGCGGACCTTGCAAGCGTCGACAGCAGGGTCGCTTTGCAGCCAACTGCACCACGGGATCCAACGAGGTTTGACAGGGCAGCACTAAACCAGGAATCGGTCCCCAGCCAGAGATGGAGCCAGGATGCAACGGCATTACTTGCGATTGCCCGGATCCGCCTGGAGCACAATGTGAAACGCCGGCGGGGATGCAGAAGGATTTGGCACGCGACAAGAGACGGTGATTCAACGTCGGAAGATGACGCGCCAGAATTACGGCTGTTACGAGGACAGCGAACGCGCCGAAAATTCGGATTGGTAGAGGCAATGCACAGAACAGGAGGAGTGAACGCAGAGGTCGATTCAGGAGCTCATAGCGCGGTCGGGGAACTGAACGCCGGGGCGCGCTTCCCAGCGAAATGGGCGGATGCCCGGGGAAGGCGGCCGCCATTTCGGCGCAGCCACAATGAAGAATCACGGGCGCCGAGTAGGGGGAGCAGGGCAAAACGAAGCTGGTGACAAGGCAACAATGCCCGCGCCAGCGCCAAGAGGGCGCTGGGATAGGCACCAGAAGCGGCGAGGGCCACAGGGTTTGACTGGATCGGGATGCCCGCGGCAATCTGCGCAGTCCTTTGAGGCGCGAAGCTTCAGGCAGGAGGGCTGCGCTCCACGAAATCGACAGAGCCCCCCATTCTCCATTCGCGTTCCCGAAGGAGAAGAAAGCGGGCTCGGCCCGCGGATGGGGCGACACATATTACAGATTGCCCGAGGCATTGGTTTTTCCCGCGAGAGTCTCTTCCTCTCGGCCCCGGGCCCCAGGGGAACGCGGAAGAAATGAGCGGCGAGAGCCGCGGCGCCGATGACCGACGCGAGTTTGGGCGCGAAAGTGGCGCAGATATTGCGGTCGACGATGCGCTTGCAAGCGAAGTTGGCACATGCGCGCGACAGTAGCGCGCGATCCTCGCCGCGACAAAGCGGAGGTGGGGGGCCGCAGCGTTGGCCATTTGCCGCCTCGCAAGTGGCGCCCTCGCCGCGCGCGAGGCGGGGCCGAAAGAAGGGCGCGCGCAATGGGGGGGGTCAACGCGGAGGACTCGCGAGTCACCGCGGCTGATTTCGCGCGCTCGAAGCAAAATAACCGCGCAACAAAAAGACAAAAGACACGGCAGTGAGGCAACGAGCGGGGCCAACCAGCGCCGGCCATGCACGGCCGAGAGACGTCGCGCGCGTGGGCCAGAGTCGCAAAAAGGAGCGGAGTCGACAGCGACCCAGCAAACGCGATGGAATGCATGATCTGTCTCGCGGGGCGCAGGGCGACAGCTCCAAGAAGTGATGGGTCATCTTCCGCCACCTCGCTGGAGGGGTATGCGAAGACCCCGGCGTCGATGGCGACGGGGGTCGAGACTAGCCCAGTTGGAGACTCGGTAGCCAAAAGGAGACGCCGGAAGCGCGGCAAGAACATGTCGAAGTCAAGTCAAAAGCTCGCAGGGCGCAGCCGACGCCAACCATTCAATCAACCTCGCCGAGGGCCACCGCGCGACGCCCCGCGTGGCTTCGTGCGCTCCCTCGCCGGTCAACAAGTTTATCGCTGGCAGAAATGGCAAGACCGCGCATGGGCGGCGCCGTTGACGCAAGTTCAACACTGCGATACCATGACTCAGGTAGAGACATGTCTCTCGAGACCAGAGTGAAAGGGCGGTGTAATTTTGAGCCCAAATCGAAATCAAGAGCGCGCCGCGCCAAAATCGGCGCGAGCCGAAGCATCGCCGCAAAGGCAGCGATGATAGGAGGCACGTTTGGCGCGTTTCGAATAAAGCACTCCACAATGGGTTCACCATCGCAGCCGCGCCCTAGCGCGACGGGCAGCGCGGTGCCACCCGCGGCGCTTGAGCACGCGCCTCTTTTGCCAGTGAGACCGGAGAATGCTCGCGCGCGGCCGCGTGCGGGAAGAGGCATGGCCGTTCAGAGATACGCATGCCGAACAATGCGGGCCGCACCAGGGCGTCGCGGATGCCGCGCCGCCGCCAGGGGGGGCGCCCGCCGGAAACCTTGCCGCCCCGAATGTAGGGCAAGAGCTATGGGCGGCGATGAGCACGAAAGGACCGCCAATCCTCGGCGCACTGGAGATTTGGCGTCGCCGCCGAAGAAAAGCTGAACATACTGAGGGAGGAGGAAGCAACGCTCGTAAAGCAAATGCGAGTAATAGGTGGGGCGGCAGCACCAGGCGGCGATCACCTGACATGACGGGCCAGCAAGTTGTCTATAACCCACGGGGCTTACAGGAGTTGTTCCATCCTGCAAATTAGTTGGGGCTAAAGTGGAACATGGTGGCGATGGGAACATGCCAACCGAACGCAAACAAAATGGTGGCGCGCGCCATCAACAATGACGGGTGGAGTCGCGGAGCAGTGCGACGATTGGAAGGGCATTGGAAGCATGCGAGTAGCCCATGCGATACTTGGCGGGGCCGAGCTCGAAGCAACCAGCGTCAGGCTGAAGGGCCCATCGCGCGAAACAACAAGAGACCGATCAGTTACCAGGGGAAGAACGACCCACGCACGAGAGCAATCGAGTTGAAGATGAGGACGAACAAGTGGCAGGTGATATCACGCACGTATTGCTAGCCATTGGGATTAACGAAGTGATTGCAATATTGATAGCCGACAAAAAGGGCCAGTCAATGCCCAGAGAGGTTAACGATCATCTACGACTGGTCCAAACAGCTGCCTGGGCTCGCGCGAGCAAAGCGCATTGCTTTGTCAGGGTGGCCGGAATGGCCGGCAAGATGGGAGTAAACCCAGGGCTAGCTCTGGACCCGACTACTTGCGATGGGCATGGGAACCGCTGGGAGTTCAACCGCGCGCGAAACGAGGCAGACAGCAAGGGCACTGGAAAAGAGCATGGTTGCCGGGCTGCCCGCGGGAAGCCCTAGGCGCGCACCGCTCAGAAATTTCATACAGTTGAACGAGAGGAGCTTCGGCGCAGACAGAACCGAAGAAATCTTGAACGCGCGCGACGCGCGCGCAAGTCGCCGCGGGGCTTTGCGGGGCCCACAGACGCAGCGGCGCGCGAGTTCTATGCGAGCACCCGGCATTCAGCGCCCAGCTGGCAAACCGCGCCCGTCGAAATAATGTTGAGGCAACAAACCCATGGTCATAAGGTCACCCGGGGCGCGCGCTGCCATGGCGTGACCTCTCTGCAGCGCGGAGAAGAGTGGCCCGAGCGAAATCCAACCGATGTCACGACAGACGCGGCGGGCTTCGGGAAGGAATTCAGCGGGGCACGTCGAGGAATTCGCCGGCACGCAGAGTTAACGGGGGGAAGCCGAACGACGAGTTCGGAGGCGCGCCCCGACCCACGCGGCGCGGCCGCGCGAGGACCAGAGCTGATCACGCAAGTCGGAAGTGGCGTTGGAAACGGATGCGGTGTCAAAGAAGACAGACTGAGAACAATCAGCACAGCCGAAAGGGCGATGGGCTCATCGCAAAACGCGGGTGGACCGAGCGGGCGCAACGACGCGTTGACATGGGCGCGGAAAGACGACGACGCGAACGGGTCAGCGTTACCAGGCCTGAAGGGCCACCAGAGTTCGCGCGCGAGACGAGCGGCACAAGAAAAGCGGAATCGGAGAGACCATGGACAGCAGGCCCGCGGGCCGCATGACTGGACGCGATAGACGAGGATAACGCGCGCGAGGGCGCAGGGACACCGTCGCAGAATTCACCCGCGCCGTCGCAGAAGACAAGCAGGGCCACGAGTGGAAGCGCAAGAGGCGCGAAGAAAGCTGGGTGACAACGCAAATGCCACGGGAGGAGGGCAGTTCAATTGCGCGACGCACCCCGCTTACCCGCCATAAGGTTCGACATGGCGCACCCCATTGAGGACGGGCTTGCAAGAGCGCGAGGCGACGCAGGCGCGAGCGAGCTCACCCCAGAATTCACGCCGAGGGCAAGGCAAGAAGAAACGGATAAACCCCACAAGCGCCAGGTGCACGCGCGAATGGAAACGTGCGTTTGCAGACAACAGGATAGGCGCCCACATGGGCCATGTGGCGCGTTTTGAACACGACTGGGATAAACGTCCAGAGTGCAGGTCAAGATTGGTTGCCCAGCCATTGACATGCAAGTCCTACGAGGGAAACCAAGCTTGACCGTCTTGAAGCTGTCCTCTCCACTGCTCGTGCAAACATCCCACCCTCCCACCCGCAACTTGGTCGCAAGACCTCTTCAGACAAGACCGCGACGGTAGGTACCACATGGCACTTGGCCGCGACACCGATGCCGACGACGACAGCGACATCGACGACGACGGCGCCGCCGACAGCGACTGCGACGACACCGACGACGTCTCCAATGTTTTCGACGGCGACAACGACGACAACGACACCGACGACGACGACAACGACGCCGACGACGACGACGAAGACGACGACGACGTCGCCAACGGAGACGACGACGAGGGAGGAGAAAAAACGACGACGGCGACAACGACGACAACGGCGATGGAGGAGGGAAGACGGCGACGACGCCAAAAACGAAGAAGGAGGAAGGACGGCGACGCCGACGACGACAACGACGATGGAGGAGGGAAGATGACGACGATGACAACGACGACGAAGACGACGACGACGGCGACGAAATGAAAGGACGACGACGAGACGCCGACGACGGACGACGACGACGAGGGAGGAGGATAACGACGAGGGAGGAGTGAAGACCACGACGACGACGACGACGACGACGGCGACGAAATAGGAGGGACAACGACGAGACGCCGACGAAGACAACGAGGGAGGAAGGACGACCACGGCGACAACGACGACGGAAACGACGACGACGCCAAGACGACGACAACGACAACGAGGAAAGACAGAAGACGACGACGGCGACGACGACGACGACGACGACGAGAGAGGAGGGAGGACGACGACGACGACGACGACGCAAGAGCGCGCGCGCACGCTTTTGTTGAAAATCCGTGTTGCGAAACCTTGGGTTCTTGTAGGTTTTTTGGACGCACGATTTTGAAATCCTTCCGAAACCGATGGTTTTTGAAGGATTTCGGCATGCGCCCGCGACGACGCGCGCGTCTGCACTTCGCCCCTTTTTTTGCAAAGGATTCTCGCGACGGCACACGCGCAAGGGCGTTCGACAGATTTCGACATGCGCGCGCGCGAAGCCCGTTTGGTAGCATTTTGTGAAAATCTTGGAAAACCTATGGTTTTCTCAAGATTTCGCAAGACCTCACGCGGAAGTTTTTTTAGCAAATCAGTGTTGCGAAGCCATGTGTTTTTGCATGTTCTTTGGGAACTCGATTGCGAAATCCTTCCGGCACCGAAGGTTTTTGAAGGATTTCGGCATGCGCGCGCGACGACGCGCGCGCGTGCACTTCGTCCCGTTTGTTGCAAGGGATTCGTGAAAAAGTGTCATGCTAGAACCAAAAATGTCACCGCATAGTGTTTTTTTTTTTACGAGGGAACCGCAGGGGGGGGAACCCGGCTTGGCTGGGATGGTATGAACTCATATTTAGGATGGACATGTGGTCAGAATCATATGTAATTTACAGCACGCGCGGGGGTCCCGATAAGTCCGGGGGGGGGGGAGAATCTATTAGTCTTTCAGAAAGGAGAACACACTCGCGGCCACGCCGCCTTTGGCTGCTCAAGAGCTGCCGCCCTCCATGGCGGGGGCCGACGGGGGTGCATAAAGAAGGCGAGCGCGAGTTGGAATTCGCACTGACCGACGTGGAGACGGCGCACTTCTTCGCGCCAGCACAAAAGGTCTCACGCGCAAGACCACAGGAAGATGACGAGGCCAGCAAGCGCGGCAATCTCCGCAAATCTATGCCTCGCGCTCGTGGCGCAGCAAGCATCTGAGCATATTGCAACATGGGCACCTGTGGATTTACGCGCAGGGCGAGCATCGCCATGCGCGCGAATGCAAAATATCAGCCGCGATTCTATTGCCACGGAAGTGACTTCGCCGTACTAGGGGCGGCCAAGGTCTGAGTTGTTCCGACAAGACAAGATGCGCCAAGGCGAAAGTGAGAGGGGGGGGGGGGGGGGCGGTCCCGGGAAGGAGGCGGCGAGTCGATCAAGATCCTTTCCAGACTTGTTGAGCGGATGCACGCAGGAGCAGCGCGAGGCAAATCAGAGGCGCGCCGAGATGATTGCAGGGGGGCTCGGGCTAGAGAATGACGAAGCGGGCGAGGTTAACGAGGAGGCCCCGTGAGCAACTGAGCGGAAAACAAACAAACGAACACCAGAAGTCTGTGGCACGAACAGTATTCCCGAGCACAAGACAGATCTGACATTCACTACGCTGTGACATTCACATGGCATCACCCCTCTGTAGAAGCATGGACAGCATGAACCATGCCCGGGGAATATTTGAAACGCTACGACCAGATCAGGTGCAAGTACCAATATCAAGACATTGCCAACTAAACCGCGGCGTGGGCTGGCATTGGCGACCCTGCATGTCAGGACGCGATTCAATCCATCAGCGACGGGGTGCTGATGTGAGGCAACCATACGGTAAAACCATGGACTTCGACTCGGACAGCAACGGCCGCATCTTCCGGAGAAGCGGAGTATCACGGGATGGCGAAAAAGAGGGAGGTGTGGTTCCTGGTTTCCAGTCAGCATTATGTTTGGGTGGCCTGCGACATTGAACTCAAGATTGGCGCCACAGTTGCGATGGTTATCGCCAGAAGGAGAGGACCAGGTGAAGCATGACACATAAAGGTGTGAAGGTTGCAGTTGCAAGAGCAAGTGAGGAATGCATGAACCAGGGCACACAAAAGCAGGCGCTTACAATTACCTAGCATATGCATGGTCCAACTACGCGAGTAATGCTCATGCACATGATGGACAGGTCAACACCATGAAGAGAGGAGGCATTAACTAGTGAGACCCCACCAGTGAATGCCAAGTGATCCGCAGCCATTTAAAGATAAGGCACCGCGACAGCTCTCGCCATGACCCTCAGCGCTCGTTCCTCATCCCTCATCAGTCATGCAGACTTGTCAGGATGGCCAGCGCACGCGTGACGGGCGACAGCCCCAGCCCGATCACGAGCCTGTCTATCGGCCAGGAGATGGGCCCCCCGGGCACAGGGCCCATGTGCCAAGGATAACGCCGACCGCCTTGATAGCAAGATGGAGTACGCTTCGAAACTTCCTTCTGGCGCGCGACGCCATCATTCAGAACGACGCCTCGACGAGGCCTAGGACCAGATGTATTCGCGCGCAACCGCGCTGCCGACCAACGCCGCGGATGCTGTCGGACACGCCGCGGGCGGTAATAATCGACGCGCCACGAGCGGCAACGGGAGCTCGAGACACCCCAGGAGGCCTCCACAGACATGTTGGGCCGCAACCGTGAGCGACTCGATCACAGCGGGGAGCTCAGAACGGCCCGCGAAGAACCCAACAAGCAGGGCGATGACGCACTCAGAGGTGAAACAGCGAGGGGCGCCGAACGATCCACGCAAAGACGCGCGACCGTTCGCGGCTGCGAACAGGGCGCCAGCGCGGATGATGATGCGAGCGTGCTGTTGAGCGCTAAACAAAGATCAACTACGAAGCTCAAGCAGGCACTGGAGGAAGTCATCGGGCACCTCGAGGCGATCAGCTGGGCAATCGGAAATCAAGGCGATCACCTTGCAGACGCCAGGGAACGTCCATAATCGGGCAGCTGTCATTCCGGGCGGCCCCGCCAAATCCACCAGGCTCACTGGGCGCGCCCGGGCCCGGGAACCTTTTCAGGAATGGCTCAGGGGGCCCTGCCCGCGAGGGCATCATCAGCTGGCCTCGGTCCTCGCGCGGGAAGGGCCGGAAGCAGCGCTCGCTAGATGCTCCGAGGCCAGGCGATGGAAACGGGAAATGAGGGGCAGAGCTCGCCCGCTGAGCTGCTGGGTCCGACGCCTGAAACATAAGGGGACACAACCGAGGCTGAGGACGACGGCAAGAAGGAGATCGAGCGTTGACGCAACGCTTGTGGATGAGGTAAGATCAGCCCGGCAACTTGGGACCCCCCTCGCTTCGCTGCGCCAGTCACCAGGCCCAGTGGGCAGGGTGGCGCGAAAGCGCGCCCGCCACGCTGCCAACCTTGATTTCTCGACGCCACCTCGCAGACACCGCGTCGAAGCGCGGGGCGATCGAATTCTGCCGTAGGGCCGCGCGAACCACGACCCCAATTATAGGAAACCCCCACTGGGGTACTGGGGGCTGAACTTTTGATTGCAAGGATGTGGCGGAGTGGCAGATTCAGAGGTTGGGCGAAGCACGATGCGCGTGACCTGGAAGACTGTCATCACCAGGTAGCGTTGTGGCAGTTGCAAGACCTCGTTCAAGGTGCTGCGCGGCAGCGATTGCCGCGCGCGCGGTCAAAGGCCTGCCTCAAGGGCCCGCCAGAGTAGCGCAACACACTAACGGGCCACTGCAGGGACGAGCACGACGACTGGGCAACGTTGGCGATGGTCACTCAGGTCAGCTTTCCCGGCGACGTCGATAATCACTCTGGCCCCATGGTTCCGGATCACACACCCCGCCTGGCGCATGGCCCCGACATCGGCGATGTAACCTGGGTGCGCATCAACTACCTTGCCCGAGCTCCAGGAGCGAGAGCGCATGAACATGATCACCGCCTGGTTTGGGAATCTCTTGGCCAGGCAACGCCGCCGCGCTGGCAATCGAAGGTCTCCCCGGCGACAACGATCGACAACGGTCACCGGGCGATTCCAACTTGGGCGCTTGCGATTCGGTTCCCAACCAGAGAGCTGGCGCAGGTTTTCGCTGCCATTGGCGACGGCCCGGGGGTCCACCGCGACCGCTTCGACGCGACCGCCGGGGGGCCTCGCGGGCAGATTGGTGGGGGCGCCAGAACTAACGTTGCACCGCGCGCAGTCAACCGCGACGACATGCAGGCGCGAGTCGTTCCGGCAGATGCACGACCGAGGGGGCGAAGACGACCGCGGCAACCGGTTGACCGAGCAGATCCTGCGGCAGGCCCAGATCCCGCTTGGTGACTATCACAAGTCGACCATTAACCATTCTCGGGCCGTCACCCCCCGCTCAGGCACAGCCTGTGCGCACAGGCGGGAGAGCGGCAATCCGAGGTGGGGCGCGCCGAGCGCCGAGCACCCAGATCTCGCCGACTCGAAGACCGTCGGCAGGATCAACGGCATCAACGACCAGTCAGCCAAGCAGCATCCCAAGACTCACACGGCTATACACCTCTGCGAGGTCAGGCCGACAACGAGGAGGAGGAGGAGGGCAACGCACGGGAAGGCGTCGCGCGAAGGAATTCGCGCGGGCGCGCGCGTGCGCCAGGAAACGCAGCCGCGAGGGGGAGTTCGAGCGCATCAAGGCGGACAAGGCCCAGGGCAAAGGGAACCGGCGAGGTCGACGTCCGTCAGGCCCAGGAGGACTTGTGTGACAGCTAGCCTGTTCTTCTTCCCCATTTACTCTCACTCCCAAGTTTGTCGGTTCGTCGCGCGGTTACACTCGGTCGTTCCGCGCGAATGTTTATGTCACAGCAGTTGCGACAAATTGCAGTAGTGCGGATATCCGGCCATTCAGCTAGTCACCGTTTGTGTTGCCGCGTCATTAACGCAATGCACATTGCCTCATTCATCTGTTTAAACTATTGCGTTGTCTTCTGGGCGCGCTCAGCTGCTGAGGACCAAACATGCTGTGCACAAATCTCGATCTTATCTTTACCACTCGCCAAGCAAACACAGATTCGCTACCTTTTTTTTCCTGTGGATTTCACCAGAAATGCGCCAGCGTGTACGAGATTGCACGCAACCGGCCCGACCTGGACCGCCAGGTCGAGAGGGGGCGGTTAAATGTATGACACCAGGTTAATGTGCAACCGCTGGCGCTCGGCTCAAAGAATCCATACCGCCGACAGGCGGTGCGACACAGGTTGGTGCTTCGCTTCAGTTGATGACGCGGGAGAGTTTCGAGCCACGATGCATCTCCCCGTTCCGCCCCAGCACCCGCAGACTGCACCCGCGGGAGGGTTCGCCGCCTTTTGCCGAGCCGTTTTTTTTCGCAAGCGAGCCTTCGGATTTTTAACTGGTGCCGAGCTGGTGAAGGATCATTTTTCGCTGCCCAGCCAGGGTTGGCCAGCTGTCGCCCAATCGTTGCCATTCAAGCTTTGTCTCGCCTTGCTGCATGATATTTCCCAGTTTCGGCAACTTTGCAAGGTCAAAGCCCATCGCTTGCTCGATGAATGGGACGACCAACGTGACAGGAAGTGCCGCTTTGGTAACCACTGGGCAGACGCCGGTGCCAAGAAGGCTGCAGGCGGCGAGGGTTACCTCGGCCACCGCCACCCCATCGCCAGAGGCCAGCGCTCGTTTGGATGCCGGCATCAAGCTTGCCAGAGCGGCCGCCAAGCTAGGTGCGTGCCTCCTTCTTCTCTGGCTGCATCTAGACTAAAATAGCGGATGGCGCAGAGTATCGCAAGCCTACCCCTGTTGCCGAGCAGCGGCGTTCGAGGTGCCAGTGGCAGGTTATTCTGTTTCCGCACTTTGCGTCTGCCCCTGATTTTTGGAAGTGCTCGCGCTGCGGCAAGGTCACTCGCTCCTCCACCCTCAGCCCTCCCCCTGCCGCGCCTGTTTGTAGCCCTTCGCAGTCGCTCTCCCTTTCTGCCCTGGCGGGGAGGGGGCATGGATGCATCGGCCTCCTGTGTTCATATAGCGCCGAACTCGTTGTGTTCCGCGTCTGCTATTGTTATTCGTCGCACGGCAGGGATGCTGGTCCAGGCAAAGCATGCACCCGACCGACCCGTGCTGCGCGGCATGGCAGTTGGAGCCCAACCTGCTAATGCGCCTTTGTCTGCTGCCGCTGCTGCCTCTTCCCTCGACGACGAGCTCGAAGTGGGGGGGGGAGCTGCAGCGCTGTCCTTGTTCGCCAGTGGCCCAAGCCGTGATAAGGGAGTCGGGGGAGCGGGGGATCTCGAGCGTCGCTGGCCAGAGCCAGCACGCAGCATCCCTCACCGCGGAGACAGCGATACGGATTAGACATTTAGGAGCCTGCTCCATGTTTGTTTGGGTGGATGGTGGAGTTCGTGGGTTAGGTCCTGTGACGGGTTTGCCCCGGCACAGCACCCGCCCCGCCTTGCCCTGCCTGTGCCAGGCAGGATCTCACCTTTTGTTTCTTCTCGTGCCGTCCATGGCGTTGTATCCATGGACGGCATTGCCCAGCCTGCCTCTTGTCCCGACTGGCCGCGCTGACGTTGTCAAGCTTGCGGCGAGGAGGGCATGACTCAGTCTGGGCCTCTGTTTCTCCCCTAGGCCTTGGGCACGTAGCAGGTAGCTCGCGGCCTTTGTTATCCAGCGAGGCTGGTGCATTTTGCGCACCCCTGGCCTCCCTGGCCACTCTCCTCGGGGACTCTGTGGTCCAGGGCTTTCTTTTCTCTACCTCTTCCTCCTCCTCCGCCTCAGAGAGCACGCCTGCGCTCCTGTTGGTGCGAAAGCGCCTTCGAGCGGAGCTTGCTTCTTTTGCTGAGGAGAAAATCGGGTCTTATTTCTGGGTCAGATCAGTAGGTAGTGAACTCACGCATGTTGATGCCAAAATAACGTTTTAATATACTCTATGAGACCCCGATGTATTCGACTATCTACCCTATTATGCTCGGCCCTACTCTACCCTACTCTACCCAACCCTGGTCGGATATGCTCTGCCGTGCTCTGCTCTACCCTATTCAGGTTTGCTCGCACGATATTATTTTACTACTCATCGACCACTCCTTCTCTATTCTACTCATCCGTTATCCCTACTCGACTTTATTCGTAGTCTACTCTACTCTTACTCTACACCTACTCTATTCCTACTTGAATCCTACTCTCCTCTATTAGAGCATACTCCTAGTATTCCTCTAATAGAGTTTCTCTACCCCGCTCTACTTTATTATGTTCTGTTCTAGTTGGTCGGCACTAGATTAAAATCAACTCTGCTCTACCCTACCCTGCTCTTCTCTTTTCCTCTACTGCTCTATGATAGGACACTCCGATTGTACTCTCCTCTATTATGGTCAACCCTGTTCTGTTTTACTCGGTCCTACTCTTCTGCAACCCACTCTTCCACTCTGTTCTGCTCTTCCCGAGCTTGTTGCTCAGCTTGACGAGTGTCGGACGATAGATGGGATATGAGGAAACCATGCGGATAGCAGAGGAAGCCATGCGGATACCGTAGAAGCCATACTGATAGCAGAGGAAGCCATGCGCGACAGAAGAAGCCATGCTCAACAGAGGTCACTTGCAAAGGTAGCCATGCGCAATTGAGGAATCCATGCGCATCGGAGCACGCGTGTAGGGACAACATAGAAAGCCACGCGGATAGCAACAGAAGTCATGCGCAACAGAGGAAGCCATGCGCAACACAGGTCGTGGGTATGGACAAAACAGAGGGGGACCAGAGGACCAGTTCTCTCGGGGAAGAAACTCGGATTCCTACAATTATACGCAAATTTCTTTGGACAGCATCGTAAAATATCACGACCCGCCCCAGGCCACAATTTTCGGCGCTATGATTCATGCCAGATCCATACGTGAGGCTCCTTGGGGGCCCGAAAACCGGGCGAAAGCGTGCGTGAAAAAACATGCCACGCCCGGATATCGGTGAAGCTGAGCTTCAGGCCTGGGCCGCGGTGGCCCTGGGCAACGCCGCGCTGCAGCACCCTGGCAACCAGGCGCGGCTCGCCGAGGCCGGCGGCGTGGCCGCGCTCCTGAGGCTGCTGGAGCGGAGCCGAGGGGGGGGGGGGGGAATTTCGACAGCCCAGGCTCCCTCCTCCTCCTCCTCCTCCTGCTCCTGCTCCTGCTCCTTTTCCTTTCCCTCCTGACTCCCTCCCTCCCCCCCCACCTCCTTCCTGCTCTGCCGCGGCCCCAGCACCCATCCCTCTTTGGACTGGGTGCCCACCAGGCGTGTGAGGAACGTCCGACGACATGCTCTCAACAAAGGACGTAAGCTGCAACAATTGTGGCCCCAGCGTGTCGGAGGAGGGCCCATCACATTTTTCTGCCCCCGCGGTCCGACTTTGAATAGGCGGCACACCAGGGAACGCGACAGGGTCCCACCCCCCAAAAACAGAAATAAGAGCAGCAACTCTGCACGCGTAGGGACGACGTTCCTTCGGAGGAGGAGGAGGAAAAGGTGGGAACGGGACTAGCCCCTGCGGCCCGGGGCCCAGGGGTCTGCGCCACCCCAACCCCCCGTTAGGCGCCCCTGGGGCCGCGGGCCAGGTCGGCGTTTGGAAGAGGAAGAGGAAGAGGAAGAGGAGGAGTTGAGAGGAGGAGGGGCAAGGAGAAGCGGTAAGCTAACTAGGTAAAACAACAAGAGGTTCCTCCCTCCTCCCTCCTCCCTTCTCCATCCTCCCCCGTCCTGAGTTCCCATGCTCCGTAGCAATTTTGGCTCAAGTTGCCATTTGTCAAGGCAGCTGGCCAGGACAGCTTGTTTGGCCACTGGAGGGGCAGCCCAGGTCAGGCTCCTCAGTGGCCCTTTGTGCGAGGTTTGTGAGCTCCTGCTGGAGCATTTCCACGATTCCGTGCGTTCCGCTCATCGAGCCATGTCTTGGCGGTCCTGGCACCGTCAGGCGCCGTGGCGGAAGGGGCGACGCAAGCAGTATGGCGGCGAGTACGACGTGTGCAGCGTCTGCTCGCACTGGGAGTTCAAGTTCTACGGCAATGCGTGCTGCACGGTGTGTGGCGGTGCATATGTTCCTCGGCTTCCTGCTGGCGCTGGTGTTCCTGGTGCTGGAGGTGGCCGACGTGATGTGGGGCAGCCTGGTGCTCCACCTGCTGACCAAGGTGATGCTCTTCGTGCTGCGGCGGCCCTCCTGGTGGCAGCCCAACCTGATCTACGTGGTGGATTGGCGGCCTTCATCCAAGCTCCGCCGCCCGCTGCGGTCCCATGGACGGCCTCCCAGCTGGCAAGTGCGGCTTCCGCGGAGCGTGCTCGGTTGGCTCGGGTGGCGGAGGACGCTGCCAAGGCCGTCAGGCTTGCCAATCAAGATCTGCAGCAGAAGAAGTCGAAGTACACCAAGATCGAGGAGCAGTTGTGTGAGGTCCGTGCTGGT
Source organism: Prorocentrum cordatum (assembly GCA_963575745.1). Lineage (NCBI taxonomy): Eukaryota > Dinophyceae > Prorocentrales > Prorocentraceae > Prorocentrum > Prorocentrum cordatum. The sequence goes on from CAUYUJ010006780.1 coordinate 916,726, forward strand.
CTCGAGCAGCGTCGTGAAGCTGTTCGATTGGCTGAAGTGCGCAAACAGGCGGCAGATGAGGAAGCTGGCCAGTTCAATGAAGACGCTTGGGCGGAGAAGAAGAAGAAGATTGAGCAGGGGCAGGCGGAAGTGGACGCTCGCGCTGCTCAAGATGCCCAGCGTGACCAGGCACCTGGGGCTGCTCGCGGAGCCCCACCAGTCGCGGCTGGCGCTGAAGGTGCTCTTGCGCGACCTGAAGGTGCTGGCGTGCAAGGTGCGCTTCCTGCTGGTCCTCAAGTACCTGGTCTTACTCCCATGGGGCTGGTCGACTTCGGCTGGGTCGAGCAGCACCTGCACACCCTCGAGGAGCAGGATCTCGCCCGCTTCGAAGGACGGTCCGCGGTCAACATGGAGCAGTGGCGCAACATGCTCCTGTGGGCCAAGTCCCAGAAGGCGGATATCCCCATGGAGTTCGATGATAAGATTAGTGATGCGGGCACTGAAGTTTCTGATGTCGGTGAACTGCGTGATCTACGCAAACGTGCTGCACAGCAAGGACTGGGGCCTGAAGACTCCAGGAAGTATGGTGAGTTGCTCCAGGCCGCCGCCACTGCCCGCGCGGGCAAGCGTGCTCGCAAGGCCGTCCAGCAGCGGATGGCCTCTGCGAATTTGTTCGGCACCTTTTGTAACGCAGCGGCCTCCCAGCTCCAGTCCATTCCCCCGAGCGCCGGAGGCGCGTCGGGGAGTGCGCCGCAGCTTTGGCCAGCGTGCGCCCGCCGAGTGGCGGCGGGCCAGGAAGAAGCGTGAGAAGATCAAGGTGCGCTTTGCGGATGTTACCTCCTGGTCTGTTCTCACGAAGTCCTACGTGTCGCAGTCTGTATCCGAGGTTGATGCCTTCCTTCTCGCTGAGCATCATGCGCGGGCTTCAGCCCTGGGCAATACGAAGAAGGATGCGCGTGCTATGGGGTGGGCCCCACATTTTCAGGCTGCTCTCGATTCTCCTGGGGGAGGTACTCACGGTGGGGTGGTTTTCCTGGCGCAGAAAGGTTTAGCGTTTGAGAAATTCCTGGCTCAGCGTTCTGGGAACATTCAGGTTGGCTGCGGGGCCTGCTGGCTTTTCCGGGAGCTGAAGTTAGACGGGTACTCTATCGCGATAGGTTTTTGCTATTTGGTGGCCTCCATCGGCATGGCTGGTGAGACTCTGCATCGTATGCGCGATATATGTCAGTTTGTTCGGGCCCTGGCGGTCCCCTGGATCCTCCTGGGCGATTTCAATAATGATCCTCAGGTGTTGGCTGACTCTGGGTGGTTTGAGTTGACCCGGCCCTGTCCCTTGGTTCCAAAAAACGTGGAGTTCACCTGTGACGCGGGTGAGACGATGATCGATTTCCTGGTGTGTTCCAGAGATGTGCATCGCGCCCTTGATTTGAAGGCGGTCTTGACGGCCCCATTTAAGACGCATGCGCGCCTGCTGGCTGAGATCGACGCCGATGTCCTTAGCATGGAGGTCACCAGGCGCGTGAAGTGTCGTGATCTTCCTCTTGCATTTGGCCCTGATCATGTCTGGCTGTACTATTGTAACATGGCGCTTAAGGGTGACCCTCAGGTTCTGATTCCTGGTGATGTGTCTGGCGCGTTTCTCAGGCATACCTCGGGAGTCCTTTCTCCTGAGCTCCCTCGGACTTATGCGTTGTGGTCCAGGTCCGCGGAGTACGCGTTCGCTTCCAGGGCCTGTGCTATCGTGGATCTCCAGAGAGCTCTTGGGAGGGGCTCGGGGCCGGTTACTATCTCGGGGTCTTTGAGGCGGCGTGGGGCTAGGCAACAAAGTTTCTCTTGTGGGTATATGTGCTTCTGGTCCCTGGTGCATTCGCGGATTGATGGGTACTTGAAGTGCCTCCGCAAGGCCCCTGGGAGTAAGCATACCTTGGAGTTGAAGAGTCTGCTCAATCGTTTGTCCAATGGTATTTACGTATTTATTGAACCCTTGGATGCGCCTGAAGATGCTACCTGGTGGTCTGGGGCTCTGGCTGGTGATTTGAGTGTCCTTGATATCGTTCAGGACATGGTTGATAAGGCCACGCAGATTTGTAGTAAGGCTTGGGCTACAGCTCGTTATGGCACTGAAGCTGGCGTTTGCGAATGGCCTCGTGCTTGTCTCCCTGGTGGCGCGCCCAAGTTGCACCGGTGGTTGAAGGCCAATGATCGGGTCACAGTCCAGTTCTTCAAAGGCTTTAAAGGTGTCGCGCAGAATCCCAAAGGTATGATGGAGCACCGCGAGCACGTTTGGGGCTGTCGGTGGACCCCTGATAGTTTGCGGCACCGTTTGCTGGAAGAGTCTCTTGGAGAGTTGCGGGCTTCTGCGCAACTTGCGGCCATAGGGGCCCCTGACCTTGAGGTGAGAGATCTAGTGCAAGCCTGCCATTGTTTTTCTGCTACGACGGCGCTTGGAGTTGATCAATGGCCCCCTCGCGCTTGGCTGTCTTTGCCTCCGCGTGCGCTGGGTGGGGTCCTCCAGATCTTCCAACGTGTTGAGCAGGAGCTGACGTTCCCATCACAATGCTTGTTGAATATCGTGGTCATGTTGCCTAAGAGTGAGCGCGATGAACGCGCAGTGTCTAAGTGTTCTACAAGTTACAGAGTGTATGCTCGGATGCGTGGTGGCATGATTGATGATTGGAGTCGTCAGCAAGTGGATTTTTGGGACTGTGCAGCCCGAGGCTCGTCGGCACTTCAGAGGGCCCTGTTGCGCGCCCTGTGCTTTGAGGTGGCTAGCAATCAGTCATCTGAATCGTTGGCCGTCCACTGGGACATGGAAAAGTTGTTCGACAGCGTGGTTGTCTCCATGCTCGTGCAGCTTGGTTTGAATCTAGAGTATCCTCCGGTGTTGTTGTACCTGGGGGTCCTTGTGCATTCCTCTCCACGTGTATTGGAAGTTGAAGGTATGTTGTCCAAGGTATTGGAACATTCAGGTTGGCTGTGGGGCCTGCTGGCTTTTCCGGGAGCTGAAGTTAAACGGGTACTCTATCGCGATAGGTGTTTGCTATTTGGTGGCCTCCATCGGCATGGCTGGTGAGACTCTGCATCGTATGCGCGATATATGTCAGTTTGTTCGGGCCCTGGCGGCCCCCTGGATCCTCCTGGGCGATTTCAATAATGATCCTCAGGTGTTGGCTGACTCTGGGTGGTTTGAGTTGACTCGGTCCTGTCCCTTGGTTCCAGAAAACGTGGAGTTCACCTGTGACGCGGGTGAGACGATGATCGATTTCCTGGCATGTTCCAGAGATGTGCATCGCGCCCTTGATTGGAAGGCGGTCTTGACGGCCCCATTTAAGACGCATGCGTGCCTGCTGGCTGAGATCGACGCCGATGTCCTCAGCATGGAGGTCACCAGGCGCGTGAAGTGTCGTGATCTTCCTCTTGCATTTGGCCCTGATCATGTCTGGCTGTACTATTGTAACATGGCGCTTAAGGATGACCCTCAGGTTCTGATTCCTGGTGATGTGTCTGGCGCGTTCCTCAGGCATACCTCGGGAGTCCTTTCTCCTGAGCTCTCTCGGACTTATGCGTTGTGGTCCAGGTCCGCGGAGTACGTGTTCGCTTCCAGGGCCTGTGCTATCGTGGATCTCCAGAGAGCTCTTGGGAAGGGGCTCGGGGCTGGTTACTATCTCGGGGTCTTTGAGGCGGCGTGGGGCTAGGCAACAAAGTTTCTCTTGTGGGTATATGTGCTTCTGGTCCCTGGTGCAATCGCGGCTTGATGGGTACTTGAAGTGCCTCCGCAAGGCCCCTGGGAGTAAGCATACCTTGGAGTTGAAGAGTCTGCTCAATCGTTGGTCTAATGGTATTTACGTATTAATTGAACCCTTGGATGCGCCTGAAGATGCTACCTGGTGGTCTGGGGCTCTGGCTGGTGATTTGAGTGTCCTTGATATCGTTCAGGACATGGTTGATAAGGCCACGCAGATTTGTAGTAAGGCTTGGGCTAAAGCTCGTTCTGGCACTGAAGCTGGCATTTGCGAATGGCTTCGTGCTTGTCTCCCTGGTGGCGCTCCCAAGTTGCACCGGTGGTTGAAGGCCAATGATCGGGTCACAGTCCAGTTCTTCAAAGGCTTTAAAGGTGTCGTGCAGAATCCCAAAGGTATGATGGAGCACCGCGAGCACGTTTGGGGCTGTCGGTGGACCCCTGATAGTTTGCGGCACCGTTTGCTGGAAGAGTCTCTTGGAGAGTTGCGGGCTTCTGCGCAACTTGCGGCCATAGGGGCCCCTGACCTTGAGGTGAGAGATCTAGTGCAAGCCTGCCATTGTTTTTCTGCTACGACGGCACTTGGAGTTGATCAATGGCCCCCTCGCGCTTGGCTGTCTTTGCCTCCGCGTGCGCTGGGTGGGGTCCTCCAGATCTTCCAACGTGTTGAGCAGGAGCTGACGTTCCCATCACAATGCTTGTTGAATATCGTGGTCATGTTGCCTAAGAGTGAGCGCGATGAACGCGCAGTGTCTAAGTGTTCTACAAGTTACAGAGTGTATGCTCGGATGCGTGGTGGCATGATTGATGATTGGAATCGTCAGCAAGTGGATTTTTGGGACTGTGCAGCCCGAGGCTCGTCGGCACTTCAGAGGGCCCTGTTGCGCGCCCTGTGCTTTGAGGTGGCTAGCAATCAGTCTTTTGAATCGTTGGCCGTCCACTGGGACATGAAAAAGTTTTTCGACAGCGTGGTTGTCTCCATGCTCGTGCAACTTGGTTTGAATCTAGAGTATCCTCCGGTGTTGTTGTACCTGGGGGTCCTTGTGCATTCCTATCCACGTGTATTGGAAGGTGAAGTTATGTTGTCCCAGGTTACCCCCACAGGTAATTAGATCCTTGCTGGTTGTACGCAATCTTTGCCGTGGGTGAAAACCTTGTTGCATGATGTGTTGCACCGTGCGCACCACCGCCTTCCGCATGTCCCTGTGCAGTCGCATGCGATGACATCACGCAGTTTGCGCTTGGCACGAGTAAGTATATCATGAGTGTGGTACCGTCTGCTGTGCTCCAGTTCTTTCGTGACGTTACTGCATGTGGGTGCAAGGTCTCCACGAAGAGTGGAGTCGTGGCATCATCTGCGTCCCTGCAGCGTGCTGTAGTTGATGAGTTCAAGAGGATGGAGATCCCTATTGGTGCCTCCGAGGCTATGAAGGATCTTGGAGTGATGTCTACGGCTGGGGGGGGGGGGAAGATGCGCGTGGAAGGTTAGATTGAGGAGGAGGGCGGCTTGCAGGAGAGCTCGGAAATTGCAGTATCTGGATAAGTTGTGCGGGAGGTCTCGGAAGCTGTTCAAACCTGGCGCGTTGAGTGTCGGTACTTGGAGTCGCAGTGTATTGGGGCTGCCTGTCTCAGAGGGCCAGTCCTTCCGTGCTTCTGCTGCTAAGTGTTCGGGCTTCTGGTCTCCGGGGATGTGCACCTCGACCGTGTTGGCTATTCGCCATCAGTATGCCGACGACCCCTCGTATAGACTCCGAAGAGAGCAGCTTGGGGCCCTGGCTAGCATTTGGAAGTCTTTGTCCCTGGGCATTCGGAATGGTGTGGCTCGGACGTGGACCTCTGTGCGGGTTAGGCTGCTCTCTCTGGCACCCAACCGCCGTCGCTGGGCAACGGTAAAGGGCCCTATTGCTGCAGTGGTGGCTACTTTGTTGGATCTAGGCTGGGGGCCCCTGTCCCCGACCAGATGGAGAACCCCCATGATGGTGCTCGATGCTGAGAGGTCTGATTTCCTGTATTTCCTGGTTTTGCGTGTGAAGCATGCGGTTTCTTTGAAGAACTGGACAGATGCAAGCAAGCACTATTGTGGGGTCGGTGCTGATGAAGGTATCGATTTTACAGTGTTCAGGCGCATGTATAGGAAGCTTGTGTCCGACGGCTTCCATCGGGATGCGGGGCTGTTGGCTTGCATTGTTTGTAGTGGATGTTGGCCCGAAGCACGGCTTCAACAGGCTGGCTACCTTTCTGACGGAGTCTGTCCTGGATGCGGCGTTGGTCAGGAAACAAGTATGCATCGTGTATGGTTATGTAGTTGCAATGAAATGATTGAGTCCAGTGGTATTAGTCAGTCTGCACATTTGGTTCCTGATGCTCAAGGTGCTGTGCGTACGTGCCCTGAAAGTGCCTTCTGGAATCGAGGGCTCCCTACGTTGGCTGCCGCCGTCAATCGTGTTCCGCCGCCAGTATCCTTGGTCTTCGGATGGGGTGTCTTATCTGCTGGACAACCTGTGTCTGGAGGCGTATGGGGCCTTGATGGCTCTGGGGGAAAACGCGCGGATGACTGGAGACTTCGGAGGTGCGGTTGGGCCATGGTACGTATGGATGATACCTCGGGTCCTGGCGGTTTCAGATTTGATGGAGTCCTTTCTGGGACGTTGCCTACCCGTGAAAAGTCCAGTCCTAGGGCTGAATTATTTGCCTTGCTCCAGCTGTTGCTCATGACCACGGGCAACGTCGTGGCGTACTCGGACGACCTCCCCTTGGTCAGGGCCCTCCGCAGGCCTCGCGAGCTGATATCCAAGACGTCTCCTATGATGGACTTGTGGGTCAAGATCTGGGAGGCGATGGAGTCTCGGTCTGGGGATGTGGGGTTGTTGTGGACGAAAGCACATACTACGGCTTCGTTGCGTGATGCCTGGGGCCTCAGCGATGCCGAGTGCTTTTTGAATGCCTGTGCTGACCATTTCGCTGGGGTGGCCGCGGCTGAAGGGGAGGTAGACCCTGAATCTGTCGAGCTAACTCAAGATGTCGATTTGCTAACCTCCCAGGTGTTGTGCCGATTGCTTGATGCCAATCGGGAGGTTAGCCTCGCTTGCCACCGCAACAAGGCCAAGCGCGTCGGTAGGCCGCCACCTCGTCCGAGGTCGTTGCCCACCGATGTGGTCCGTCGGCGGCGGCTGCTCGGGGCTGGCCATTCGGTCGAGTCTGCTAAGAAAGGCTTGTTGCGGTGCCAGGTGTGTGGACGTAAGTTTAAGGCCTTTGTGGGCCGCCTCGCCGATTTTTGGCCTGGGCGCTGCACGGGCCCTCCTGCGCTGCGTGATGGCCCAGGTGCGGTCATGGCCCATCCGTGCTGGTCTCGGGTGCGCAGCAGCCATCAGTTGCACTGCTTGCGAGGCGTATTGTTTTGCAGAGTGCGCGGTCGGCTTTGCGTTGACAAGGTTCAAGCGCTGGCCGAGCAGTACCCACATGAGGGCCCCACCAAGGTCGGCCGTGAGGTACTGTCCCGTTTGGGGCGAGGCCTCCCTCCAAAGAGTGGAGTGAGGTTCCCGCCTGGGCACTGACTGAAGGATGCGGGTCTCCGTCTATCGGAGAGGGCCCAGCATTGCAAGGTCAAAGGTCCTGAGTTCCCATGTGTCATTGCTTGGACGAGTCAGAGAAAAGTCAGGCTCGACCAAAACCTCAGAGCAGTTGCGCGCCAAATGTTTATCCCTGGCCCCGCGTATTTCTGAATTAGAATTGCCACCGCTGGACCGAGCCGCCTCCACCTCTGGAGAAGAGCCCTGGAGGAGGTCCCTCACTTGTCGCACGAGCAGATCTTCCCCTTGGCAGAGGCTGCTGACGGGAAATTTAACCGAGCGTCTAGGATTGTAACCGACCGAGCATTAAAGGGCTTCTCGGACTGGGCTGAAAGACCTTGTAGCTTGGGCGGCCTGCACAGACTTACTAAGCCGAAAACCCGCCAGACGAGCGAGGTTCTAGCTGAAGGAGGTCTTCCAACTTACACCTCCCTAGATTTGATGACTGCCCGAGCGAAGCCCTGGATTAAAACATGGACCGGGCAGGATAGCCGGTGGCAATTTGAGCAAACATTGAACAAGGTGCGCGAGAGTGTTTTGGAGGCCCCTTCCCTCCCTCCTCTGGACCCCGTTCGGTTGGATCGTATCCTCCAGAAAACTCCTGAGCGCAAGTCACGTGGGTGTATCAACATCAGTGCTCGTGACATGTCAAGGCCGCCGCTTTCCGCTCGGTCAGAGCTCCTAGACGTCTTTCAGCAGATGGACACCTCCGTCTCCTGGCCGCGGCAGACGCCGCGGGCTTGGGTTGCCTTCCTGCCTAAGGGTTCGGGGGCTGACCGAAGCATTGCCAGCTTTGCATATGTAGCTTGATTTGGGGAGCAGATGCGAGGCGATTGCGCAGACCAGTGGGCACTCGATCGCCAGCGAAAGGCTCGGTTCGACGACGCCGTCAGAGGCAGCTCAGCCGTCCAAGCTGCTCTGCGTCGTTTGGTACTCGGCGAAAGTGCTGCTGAGTTCCAAATCGCCACTACCTCTGCCCTACTAGACGTATACAGTTGTTTATGGTAGTCTAGACCCTCTGCTCGTGCTAGAGTTAGCGATCAGTTGCGATTGGCCCTCTCTAGTAAGTCCCGCATTATCGCTTCGTCACCGCCCGTTGCTAAAGAGGTGGGCGCCAAGCTCGCCAAAGCAGGCATCGTTGTGCAGGTTTCAGGTAGTGCTCCAGATCTCGGCATCGATCGGGGGCAGAATGCGAATCGCCGCCGCACTCGAGGCCTCCAGAGGTGGCGCAAAGGAGTGCGCAGAGGTAATCGTATTTCCACCTTGCGCTCCCTCATATCGCGCATTCGTCGCAAGCTTGTTGAAATTGGTGCCGTTCCTCAGGTCATGCACGAATCTAAACTTTTTGGAGTGGCCCCTGGCCGGCTGCAAAAGCTGCGGCAGGCCGCCGCCCGAGCCGTCTGGGAACAGAAACAAGGCAGGTGTCTCACCACGGTGTTGGCCCTTCGTTTTGGATCCAGGGACCCCGCGGTTGTGGCTGTTTTAGACATATTGGTGGAGTGGCTCCGTTAAAAGATGGACGGGGCCCCAATCGAGCGCCTCCGAGATGCACGGGGGAGAGTTTATCGCCGCATCGCCACCATCCCGGCCAACCGCAGGTGTCTCCGCATCCGAGGCCCAATCTCTGCCATCATCACCACCCTCTTGTTTCTTGGGTGGGACACTCCTGGGCTCCTCGAGTGGCGTGATCCATTTGATGCTCGACCAAGCCCAGGAGTATGAACGTCGGGCGGCCGTCGAGTGCGCTGCAGCTGCGGGCATGTGGCCCAGGCAGCGCATGGCAGAGTGTTGTGTTGTGCAAGACTTTGCCTCTACTTTTCCAAGTTGCGGCACGGCTCCAGACAGTCGCAGGCATAGAGTATGGCAATGCCCTGCCCTTGTAATGTTGACGTCCCTGAGTGTCAAGATATGGACGACGTTGTCGAAGCTGTTGATGCAGCTCTTGATCATAATTCTAACATTTGTTGTTGGCTCCACGGCATGATTCCGTCCACCCTCGAGTCCATCCCTGACCCCCTGATGCAGTTGAGCTGCACGACGTCAGTTACCCACCTTGTGAAGCTAGCGGTGGTGCGGCCCTCGGATGTAGCGAACCCCAGTTGAGATTGTGGGTCGCCTCGTCGCGGGGGGCGGGTAGGGCGGTGAGAGTGCTCAGGGCCCAAGGCTGAGGCGACGTGCCTGGGCGTGGGTCGAGCTCAGCCCGAGGAGAGTGGACGCTGAGACATTGCGCCGTCGGAATGCCCCCCCCTCGCCGGCCGCAGACAGACCAGTAACAGAGCCGAGCTTTGGGCTTTCCTGGATTGTTTGCAGCAGCTTTCGGGGGATTTGACCTATCTGTGCGATTCGGCCTATGCGGTCCGAGGTTGGTTTGAAATCTTGGCTGGCGGTCGGCCTGAGTCCCATCTCGATGTGTGGTTTTCCTTGTCCCAGGTGGCCGAGTCCAGACGGGGTCCAATTCAAATTTTTAAAGTTGAGAGCCACGTCGATGCGGAAAGGTTCCGCGCGAGCGGTCTCCCTGACTTGTTTCGCCTCGCCAATATGGAGGCCGATCGGGTCGCTTCTTGGGAAGCGGGCCAGCGTCAGGTCGACCCCGGGGTGGCCCAGAAGGTGATGGCCATCGATTCACTTGGTGAGCAGGTCAGACTCCGTCTCGCTGCCACTCTCTGTGCGTCTGCGTCTCACGACAGCCGTGCCCGGAGAGAGAGGGCCAGGCCCCCCGGTAACATTCGGAAAGCTGGCCTTAGCAAGCTCGAGAAGGCCGTCCAGGCTTCCCCCCATAAGGACGGCCTCCAGTTTTTGGAATATCGGTTCACTTGTCGGTTGCGTCGTCGTAAGCCCTCCAAGGGGGGTGGTGATTGAATGGCTTGCAACCCCCTGCGCCCCGATCGATTCCGCTGCTGCCCCCTCCGCCTCCCAAGGTCCTATTCGCATCGGCAACCAGACGGTGCACAGCTCATGCACGTGCCAGTTTTTCGAGCACTCTGACGGGTGGGCGTGCACCAGTTATCGGGCTATTGGGATGGACAGAGCCATCCAAACCTCGCCCAAGGGTGCACGAACCGGATTTCTTCCAAAGGGGAAGACAACCTTCGGAAGCTGCAGCGAGGTCTTCTCCCAGGCTCGCGAGGGACAGGGCGGGGTGGCCCATCTTCCTCCTCCCCTCCCCCCTCCCCCTTGAGCTCATTGGAGCGCTCGGTGCAAAATCCTCCTCCTCCTGCTCCTCCTCCTCCTCCTCCGCGGGCTTGATGGGCGGTGCTCGGCCGCCCACCGTATCCTGACACTGCCGGCGCGGGGCGGCCGCCTGTCGGGATTCGAGGCTCCAGAAAGCCTTTCGCGATTTGCGCCTTCCGGGGGGCGTCTTTCGGGCCCCGCTGGGACCTCGGACCTTGGTAGAATCTCCGGCTTCCAAATGTTTGATATTTTCGCAAAGACAGAGCGGAAAAAAGCGACGGCAGAGTAGGGGCGGACGTTGGCATTGAAGGAGCTTGAGGAACACGGCGGGAATTCCCGCCCCATTTACGAACGGATTCGCCCAAAGCGCGGCGGATCCGAAGTCAGGGTGGCGCCGTCGGAAATCGGTCCAGGCAAAGGGCCCCGGGAGGGGTCTCGGAGAGTTGAGGGGCTGGGTTTCAGCGGATGTCGGTCGTCGTCGTCGGCATCGGCGTCGTGCGGTTTTTGAGCCCTGTGAGCGCCATTGGGTTTTTTGGGGCCCGTCGCTGCGCCCGCATGGCCACTGCAGCACTCTCAGGCCAGAAAGCACGGTTCTGGGGGGTGGGTGGGTGGGGGGGGAGGCGATCTTGAAGAGGAGGACAGACATTGCCGGCATGCCACATCGAGGCGGCAGTTTGTCTCTCGATGCGGAGCATGAGACGGGGAGGACCATCGTGATGAGGAGGGGGAGGGGGAGGGTTATGATGTTCCAACCTAGTTTAGCTTTGACCACCAGAAAGAATTTCGAGCACTATGAGAGTACCGAACCTTGATGGCGTTCACGTCTCGGGCCCTGGGTGGCGATACTCGTTTGGCACTGTTTTGATAATTTTCTGGGTGCTGGAAATTGTTTTGGGGATGTGGTCCTTAAGTACGATGGGAGCACATCAGGAGAAAAGGGGCCGGTTTGCTGGGGCACCCCAGCTACCAGCCCCCATACCAGATTGACCACTGGACGGAAAGCACAGGAAGTGAGCGTGGGTGCTTGGCACGACCCGGTACATCCATCGAATATGCTGAAATAGCGACCATTCACGGGCTCAAGAGGAGCTCTGGTTTTCGGACCGTTCCTTAGATCCAGGCCGTGCAAAAAATGTATTCGTGACCGAGGCTCGTCGTGACCAGGAACGCCCTTCGTTCCTTGTTCAGCTTTCCGTGTGGCAGCACGATCGATGTCTGGCCCAGAAGCGAGGGCGAGGGCCGTGATCCGTCCAGTGGGAGGACGACGACGGCAACGACGAACACGAGGGCAAGGAGGACCCTCCCCGCCGGGACCAGGTGGTGCCCTGAGGTGCCCCCCTCGTCTCCGGGGAGCCCCCCATGGTCTTCAGAGCACGGCAACAGACGAACGGAAGGTTGGCGGGCACCCGCAGCGCCAAAGCCCCACCCGGCCCCCAACGTCGTGACTTCTGCAGCACCTGTCTGGAGGTGGCATAAAAGGGCATGGTGCCAATCGTGGAAATGGCGATGATGCTAGTAGCTGTCTGCGATCGAACACATCGCACAGCATCGCCATCTACCCGTTTACGTAATCACCTCAGAGGCAAAACCCGATCAGTGGATGGTTTGGAATGGGGTCGATAAAAGAGAGCGATAAGGAGATCGACTGGGAACCCGGGAACCGGGAACCCACCGAAACTGGCCCGGAACCAATAACCAGGAACCCGGGAACCCAGGAACCCAGCCGGCTACCAAAATCGGCGGGAAATGTTCGCCGAATCTTCCAATTTGCGCTCGGACCCCTGCAGTGCGAGCACGGATTGGGGAGCATGGGCACCTGACTCCTTTCACACCACGCCCCTGTCCCATCTCCAGCACCCAGGGGCTCTCTGGCACTCGGCCCCGACGCTCGCCCGGCTTCCGCGCCACGGGCCACTCGCCCCTCTCTGCGGGCCCCAGGCCGTGGCCCAGGAGGGGCCTCCCCTGCAGGGCTCGAGTCGATGCTTTCGCTTCGATGTCATTCGACTTCGGTGGCTTCCGATTCGACTCGACTTCGGATTCCGATCTTTACTCCGATTTCTTTATGGAGGCCTACTAGCCTGGGGAGGCCCAGGAGGGGCCTCCGCGGAGGCGCAGATCCTGGGGAGCCCGGGCCCGGCCCGCTCAGGACGCCCGAGCTCCCACCCCCCCACCGGCCGGTCGGCCTGTCTTCTGGTTGACCCAAAAGGGGGTCCAGCGACAAGGGGGTGGTGCAATAGCTTTGGTGCCATCGATTTCTGGGGTTGCAACAGATTTGGGGCGTGCAATACATTCCGGTGTGCAAATGTATTGCTGGGTTTTCGCGTGCAATACGTGGTTGCAATACAATTCAGTACAACTCTCTGGCGCAATACAATTGCCCCAAGCCTATTGCACCACCCCTTTTCAGCTGGACCCCCTTTGGGGTCAACCAGATTTCTCGCACCGTCCTCACGTTGCATTGTCTTTGGCCCGAGTCCTTGGCGTCGCGGCGCCACCGCTCCGTTCCTACTGTCAGGTAGCAACTTTGCTAGTGAGAATTTGACGAGGTGTGCCCGTCTAGTGACCTTAATTCTTTCAGCCTGTGGTAGAGTCGTGGCTCGCTCTAGCTGCCCACTCACGCGACAGCCGCTAAATCCGCCCAACCGACCGACCGACCGGTCGACCGAACGACCAGACAACGACCGACGGCGACGACCGATTAATGACAACGACGGCGACGACGACGACCATCCGACCGACCTGCCGAACGAATGACCGAGCGACCCAGCGGCCGAGCGACCGAGCGTCCGACGACAACGACGACCGACTGATGGCCGAGGCTCGACGATCCACTGACTGCCGACCGAGCGATCGACGACGACGTCGACCGACGGCGACGACCGACGGACATCGACGACGGCAACGACCGACCGACCGACCGACCAACGACGACCGAATGACGAGGACGACGACCGATGGCGACGACCGACGGATGACGACGACAGACCGACCGACCGACCGACTAACAGCGACGAACGACGACGACGAGACGGACGCCGTCGTAAAATTCCAGAAGGCCAAATTCAGAAGGCCAACCGCGACAGGCGGAGGCCAAATTCTAGAACGCGCGGGCCAGTAAAATTCTCCAAGGGAGCGTTTCGAGGACGCAGCCCCCCTCTCCTTCCCCCCCCCGGAGACGCGTGTTCCGCTTGAATGTACCATCTCGGGCTCCGAACCTTGCCAAAACTTTTGGTTTTGAGACTACCCGCTGGGGCCGAATGAACGCGAATGAACCCGGATGGACAGCGAATGCACCCCCGAACGTACCAGAGTGTACCCCCGACCGAACCCTCCCCAGCGCCCCAGACGGACCCCGTCTCAACCCCCCAGACGTTGTCGCCGTTGTCAGTCAGCCGTCGTTCGTCGTTGTCGTGAGTCGTCGTTTGTCGATCTTCGTCCTGAGACGGTCCGACGGTCGTCGTCGCCGTCGTCGTCCTCGTCGTCGTCCGTCGTCTTCGGTCGCTTTGACTACGGATGCGACCAACAATAGTCACCTGTCTGTACAGCCAAGACGCTGAAATAAGGACCGCTTTGGGTTCGGAAGGGGCTCGGGGGTTCGAGTCGTTCCTTAGATTCATGTCGCGGGATCTGTTTGCGGCCTAGGCCCACCCTGGTCAAAAGAGCCCCTCCGTTCCAGATCTAGCGTTTTTGTTGGTAGTACATCGACTGGCAGATCCGCGCCACGGCGCGTTGGGAGCGTCCGTCCGTCCGTCCTCCGCCAGCGCCGCCGTCGCGGGCAGCCGGCGGCGGCGGCGGCGGCCGACGACCACGTCGACGAGGACGGCGGCGGAGGCCGCGGGAGGTCGCGGCCAGCGGCTTCGCGGCGACCGCAGCGGCGTCGGCGGCGGCGTCGGCCTCATCGTCGGCGTCGGCGTCGGCGTCGGCGCCGCCATTGCCGCCGCCCTACGCCCCAGCACGTGTACGCATAGAGAGGTGACGACCTCCACGCTCCAGCCCAATGAGGCAAGGACCACGTCCTGATGAGAGTGCGAATGCGAAATGCGAATACTACGCCCCGACAGGAGCCAGCCGCGCGCGAAGAAGCTGGACCGGCCAGGGCGCTGGGCTTGCCGGCGCCGCGCCGCGCCCGGCGCGCCGGCGGAGGCGCCCTCGCCAGACGAGGTCGCGAGCTGCGCCGTCCAGGACTCGGGGTAAGTCGGCCTGTCCCTCTACAGGAGTAATATTCAAAGATAGTCAAAATTGTCAGGGGATGATTTTTGTAATTATTTTTGACTATTTGGGGGCATTGTTTTACTATTTTATTAATTTCTTCCAAAATCCGCCTGCAGGGGGATATGCCCGACCTAAGACTCGGGGCCCTGGACCCCAGACCGCGTCGATTTATGAACCAGAGTCACGATGAGAGATCTCTGGACGTTTGCGGCCTCTGGGGCCCTGACCAGGCCCTGGGGCCGTCAAAGAACGATTCGGGACGAGAAGCTTGTCCGGGGGAAGGGGTACTCAGACCTCAGGAGGGCCACGCTGCAAAACAAGCACGAGGTCGGGATTCTCGATTGTGCCGTTCCAGAGGGTCCAGAGAGCGGGGTGAATGGTTCATCCTCCACCTTCTCCGCCACTTCCTCCTGCTCCTCCCGCCCCCCTCTCTTCTTCTCTTTCCTTTCCCTCCTCCTCCCCTCACCTCTTATCCACATACTCGTCCTCCCCCATCTTCGCCTCCTCCTCCTCCTCATCATCATCATCATCATCATCATCATCATCATCATCATAATCATCATCATCATCATCATCATCAGCATCAACAGCATCAACAGCATCATCATTATCAGCAGCATCATCATCGTCGTCGTCATCGCCATCACCATCATAATCATCCTAATCATCATCATCATCATCATCATCATCATCATCATTATCATCATCATCATCATCATCATCAGCACCATCATATTTCTGCCCCTGGTCCCGATATTATTCCGTGTGGTTGTTGGGCGGTTCCTGAAGCTATTGATGTCTGTTTGATGTGTACGAAGCAGTTTATGATAGTAGAGGTGCTACTCTTCCTGGGGACTGTCGCATCAGTAGAATGGTATTCCTGCGGAAGGGGGGAGAACCTGCCGATCTGGGTGCGATTGTGTCGAGGCTGCCTGGTTCTACCCGCCCCCTCACTCTCTCCAACACGGACGCTCAGATTCTCCCAGGCGTGTTCGTATCTAGTTCGCTGATTTCCGGGCGACCTTCCATCGATTCTCTAGGCGTTGATTTTCCAGGTTCCCAGGGCCAAGTGCATCCCGCAGGCGGTCATTGGTTCTGATATCTCGCTGCATGGGAGTAACATTGCACGGGTCAATTTCGCTGGGGCAGCGGAGATCAGACCCCCGGTCGTGCGTGGAGCAAGGCAGGAAGTTCCGTCGTCATCGATGACTCTCTCTCCTCTCTGGCGTTGGACCCAGTTCCTACATGGATCAAGTACCAACGCACACCCAGGCTTGATCTGGAGCTTGCGTATGCTGATGGCTGTCTCTCCAGTATGCATAGTATCTTTGTCGATGTCCTCTGTTTCTCGGGTTCGACCTGTTATCATATGCCATCGGTCTCCCTTTGAACATCGGCAAATGCTGCGTGCTAGTTTCTGGGACCTGCTCTTGCGAGCGTCTCTCTCAGCACATGAGGAGGAAGAGGAGTCGGTCCCACGCAATAAAATTCGAGTTCCACGTGCTGTAACTTGGGTTCTGGGTTGGGCCGACAGCTCACGCTGTGGCGTGTCGGGAAGTCCTGATTACGTTCTGGCAGAAGGGACGACATCTTCGGTCTCTTTCCTTGGGACTTCCGATGACGATTCGGCTTTTCCATTCGGACTGCTTATCCGTACTACAATATCGGCTTCAACTCGTTCGGGTCGCTCCAGAGGTTGCTAAGCAATATCGGGGGGCGGTGCAGATCTTCACGGTTGGTCCCAGGCACTCGCTCATTGTATGTCTATTCAGCTTCGAGGGCTTTGGGGATTCCATTTGAATGTGTGGATTTGCAGTTGATGTCGAAGGCGACTAAATTCCGTGTATTGGTCGAATGTAAGGCGATTCGCTTGGTTTTGTGTGGCCTGGAGCTGCTGATTAATGGTATGTGTGATGACCGGTGCTGAAATTTGCGCCATCCTGAAGACCCGCGCTCACCACCGCCTAGGCACTGCACTTCCTCCGCAACATGTATTTCATGCACGGCCGCCAGTTCGTGCCAGGCGGTATAAGGAGGTTGCCACGATTTTCCGCTACCGCTCCTGACCATGGGATCCAAGGGTTTGGTCTCTTTTCAGCCGTTGGGCCCTGATCCCGCTATGTACCTGTTTTCCTGGAATCGCTGTTTCCCTCTCGCCATGCATGCGATGCGCCAAATATGCCGTGGCCAAGGCGGGCTCCTGGGAGAGCGAGGGTAACGACGGCCACTCCGACTGTCCCACCGTCCCCAGGCATTCGTGATGTTTTTGTCGCGCCCCCTGGCCCTCGGCGGTGCCCTCTCTTCTAGTTCCTCGTTGTTCCTTCACGCGGTGTCCTGGGTCTTGCTTCGTGCCGCTTCCGCGTGTCCTTACATCAGTGCCCCTGTTCACTGGCCCTTAGGGCCGGGTGGACCGCGTTCAGTCCTTTCCTTTGTGTCGTTGTGTTTATATAGTATGAGTTTGTCCCTGGGCGTATCGAGCTCGGTGAATTGATTGATCATGGTTCTGAGGATCCTGAATCCCCCTGTTCAAGTTCGTCTCCTTCCCTGATCCTTCCCCTGCCTCCCTCGCCTGCGGGATGGTGGTGCGCTGTTGGGGGCTCGTGTTTGTCTTCGCTCTTGTCTCCTGCGTTGCTCCCCTGCTGCTCTTGCTGGTCGTCGCTGTAGTTGCTGGTCTGCGCCCTCTTCTGCGTGTCCCCCTGCTGCTGCTCCGCGGTGCCGCGTCTCAGAGATCCCCTTCACGTCAGGCCTTTCAGATGGGGTGCGAGCAGATGGGGTCGGCGGATCGCTCCGCAACGCCGCTGCATCGGCGATGCGGCTCAGTGTGGAACCCGATCCCATTTTCTCCACGCCGACGGCGCCGATGCATTGCGGCCGTCGCCGATGTATCGCCAAAGCACTGGCGATGCACTGGGGAGACCATTGTGCACCCCATCTTTGATGGTCCGACCCCACGTGCTCGGACCCCACCTGGGAGGCCTCTGCGCACCCCGCCCATGGTTCTGCGGCCCTCCTGCCGCCGTCTTGTGCACGGACCCCCCCGGCAGGAGGCCGCGGCGAAGGCCATCAGCAGCGCGGCGTACAACCACCCCGCGCCCGCGGTCGCTCGGCCCCGCTCCCCGATGCGTTGGGGTGGGGGACCTGGCTTCGGACCCGACTCGCTCGCGTTCGAAGACCGGCACCAGTTCGCTGCGCGTCTTGAGACGGATTCGTTGCCGTCAGGGGCAACGATAGGGGGGATAGGATCAAGGGGGACGCATCGACCCCCAATCGCCCATTCATGGCCGATAGGGGCCTCGTAACCGAAATTTGCCCTTGACCGTGCGGATTTGCTATCGGGGACCCATCGCCGATCTATCAGCGATGTATCGCCGATTCTGGCCCGGTGCTCCCATGTGGGCGTTGCCACGGAAGGATGCCCGCGTAAGGCAGATTGTCTTTCGCCCCGCACAGCCGCTGCTGGTGTTGGACCACAGTTGTTGTTGGGCATCGCACCCAGTTTTTCTCCAAACCCGTTTCGCGCGTCCAAGTCGGAGGAGTTTCCCAGCCTCTCTGGGGTGAGGCGGGCCGACCGACCGCGGGCACCGCCAACCAGCGGCTCTTCGTGGAGGGCGGCTGCATACAGCTGCTGGCGGCGCAGCTGCGGTGGGGCCCGGGGCCGGCGCAGCTGGAGGCCCTGCTCGTCCGCGCGAGTCCAGCGGCCTCCCGCCGGTCTCCCGCCGCCCCCACGCTCCCCTCCCCTCCTCGTTGGCGCTCATCGCTTCCTCTCCCTGCTCCCTGATTTCCCCCACCCCACCCCTTCCTTGCTCCTTCTCCTCCCGCTCCTGCTCCTGCTCACTCTCCTCGATCGCTGCAGAAGGGGCAGAAGCGCTATCAGTGACGCTTCGCGGAGGTGCGCTGTCTGCCATTTGAAAACGGCCCAAATTTTCGTCAAGTTTGATCGTCAAGATCACCCTTGCAATTTGTTACGTGGGCTTCGGCCCTGCTCACTCTCACTCCTCCTGCGTCCCCGCTCCTCTTCCTCCCTCCGTCTTTCACGTCTTCCGTGTTGCTCCCCCCTCCTGCCCCCGGATGCATGAATGAATGAATGAATGAAGTCGCGTGTCCGCAGGCACATGAGAAATGGCACGAGCGTGCGTTAGACAGCATACTTTGCGCATTGCTGCGTTCCAGGCTTCGCTGGATTGGTGCCCACATTATTTCTATTGCAACCAACTTCACGACAAATACGCTGCGCATGCTCATACAATTCTGACGCCCGCGCCTGCCGGGGCCTGCCCCTCTTTCGGCGGCCGGGCTGCTGCGTCAAGTCAGAAGAGGAAGGTTGGAGAACGATTTGCTTCACAGGATGCTCGCTGCGCTTGCGTGCAATACCACCGAACAAAATCAATTGCCGCTGCAACAGAAGGTCGCTGAGCTTGGTGCGCTGGGCTCGTTGTAGAACCTCGGCGTTCGGGACGCGACTGACACATGAATGCGCTGCGCCTTGAACTTGTGCCTAGAATTTGCGCAGAACCTGTGCGCTATCCTGTTCCCCGAGGCCGCGCGAACGCTGTGCAACGTGATGTGCACGGACGGATCCAGGGAGCTGCTCATGGCGGAGGCAGCGTGCCGCTGCGACGCCGCCAAGGGGGGGAAGGCCCCAGGGGCTCCCAGGAGAGCCCCAGGACGCCCCGAGAGAGCACCGAGAAGGGGGACTGGGGGCGAGAGCGCATGACAGCACAAGAATGCTCAAAAGTGCCCCCTGCACAGCTTGAGGAACGAGCGACGAGCTAGGAGGCGGGAGCGAGGGACGAGGTCGTGTATTTCCTGACGCGGGGAGATGTCGTATTCGTCCCCATCCTCACCTCATCATTCGGTTCCTCCTCAAGCGGGCCTGCGCAGATCGAGTGGCACCGCATACATCGTTTCAAACGCGTAGGACCAGGATGTTCTACCGAATGGAAGCCTCCGCACGAGCGGATTGAGTAGATCACACTCCTTATGTCCCCCTGGCCCTAGGGGGCGAACGTCTGAAGAGGAGGAGGAGGAGGAGGAGGAGGAGGAGGAGGAGAGGTGAGGACGAGGTGGAGGAGACCGCGCATGGAGGCAGGATAAAGAAGATGTGAGCGGACGTGTTTCAGCCCTTGTTGGTCTTTATCGCCACGACCATCAGGGGCCCATCGTTGCCAAGCATGGGGGGAGGGGGGAGAGGCCTTTCCAGCATCACCAGTGCATACGCAACTCGTCTACAAACATTGGCCCCAACAGTTGCGGATGAAAGTGAGGGGTCGTTGGCTAAGCGGGCCGCAGGCGGGTTGCCGTTGAATCGCGGGGGCTTTGGGGAGCATTTTAGGGGCCTTTTGGGGGCTTGCGGGCGGTCTTACTGGGGCCGTCCGTGGGGCTTCTTGGGCCCTCTGGGGGGCCTCGGATGCCGTCGTGGGGCAATCCTGGGGTCTCTTGGGTCGTCCTGGCTCGTATGCAGAAGATCATACAGGAGCTCTAGCCTGTGCAACGATGATGGCTTCTTGGGCTGGCCCCCAGGGGCCTCCAAGACGGCCGGAGAGGCCATCTCCTCGGCATCGCTCAGACGCATGCATTGTTCCTCGGCGAGGGCCATCCGGGAGCATCCTGAATCATCTTGCGGAAAAAAACACATGCACGAAACCGAAACCTGCACGGAAAACAGACGTCCGAGCGATTGCGAGTGCCGAGGCCTCAGGAAAAGTCACGCGGAGATTTCCCAGGAGCGCCCGCGGTTCGGAGTTACGGTCCCCTGAAAGAGCGTCCACGATACCCAATACAGAGAGCTCGAAGGGGCCCGAGGACACTCCTCGCAGTGCTCATGGCGCAGATTCACACGCGTACGCACTTCGCACTCCAGCGACCGACTTGTCATATAGAGATCGTATGGCTGCGCTGCAGGCACGCCACACTCATGTAAGTACATGGTCTGCCGTCTAGCTGCCCTGCAGCGTGACACTGCCATGTCAGGTCTAGCTCGAGCCAGCCTCCCATTTATTGCAAAGGCCTTACGGCTGGCTCCGCCGACCCTGAGAAGAAACCAGTGCAGGCGTAAGAGGCGAAAGGGGTACGAAGACAAGGGGCTATGGCGGCCTTGAGGCGAGGGCGAACATCTAGCCTATCCCGCAACTGCGCTGACGTCGTGTTGCAGATGCTCTGGGAGTAGGTTTAGGGGCTCTTGGAGGGCTTATTTGGGGGATCTGGGGGGCCTGTGAGGCCCACTTGGGTGCCTACTGGGGCCTCTCGGGGGTAGCGGACTTCAGGCTGCGCGGAGGTCGCGCACTTGCTCAGCCCCTATTTGGGACGTCTTGGAGCTTATTGGGCCCCTCTGGGGGCCTCTTGGGTCCCTCCGGGGACCACTTGGGCTAGATTGGGACTGTTTTGGGGGCTTCTCGGACGCACTTGTGACCGATGCGGCGATAATGCCAACATCTCACAAAAGACGAAAGCCGAGGGGACTCAACTGGTTTGGGCGTCTTGGGCCGGCTCCCATGGTAGACTCCCAAGAGCGCGGAAGCTGGCCGGGGTTGGCCCTTAGAGGGCCCTAGCGGGTCTAGGTGGCACAAAGGGGGCCAAGTTGGCCCCAAGATCGCCCGAGCCACGCCATGCAGGGGAGGGGGGAGGGCGGAGGGGCACACTCCCCCGGACTGGCGAGCTGGGAGTTGCGTCTATCCACCTGGTGTTGGCGAGCTTGGAGAGCCCCGGGTGGCCGCGGGGAATGGGGGGGAGAGCGCTTCGACATGGTCGGCGGTGTTCGCGACTATTCCGTGAACTTTGCCGAACCACACTGGGGCCCCGCCGCCCCCCCCTCCCCCCCCCCCCCCCCCCCCCCCCCACACACACACACACACACACACACACACACACACACACACACACACACGTACACCGCATCGCGATTGAGAAGATATCCACATGTAATTTACAGCCAAGCGGTCATGACTGTCACCCGATAGCTCTTTCGCAACGAGCATCTCTCTACATCATAGCGGCGTTGTGGCTGCATCGTTGTCACCCCAGAGCTGCTTCATGGATAAAGTGTAGCTCTAGTCTAGACGCCAGCAGCTCAATGACGATTTTACACGGCACTGTTCAAATCAATTGCATGTTTCTTAAAATTTAAAATGTACACAGTCGTTGCATCACCGCGGACACCTTAGAATATTGGCCAGCTCTGGTCTTTCTGGCTAGTGTCTGGTAGTCATGGGACAGCGCCGATTTAACCTCAACTAGCGTCGGTTAGGCGTCGACTATTGTCGATTAGCGTCGGTTAGCGTCGATCCGCAAAATGGTACGAGAGGCTTGCATGAGTTGCCACCGAAAGGGGGGTGAGGAAGGGAGGGGAGAGGAGAGGAAGGGCGAGGGCGGGGACGAGGGGGACGGCCAGTGGCGCCAAGATGACGTGCACGGGGGCCGTGGTCTCGCTCGTGGCGCGAGTCCGAGGGTCTGGGAGCGCCATCCGTCCAGCTTTTGCTAGCACAGAGACGCAGACAAGAGAGCGGCGACAGAGGGCCCAAAGTGCATTCATGAAGCCCGATGGCATGACCAGAGGAGCTAACTGGGAGTGCGCGCGGGTCAGTCGAGACCCCACCCAGAACAACACCGAACCACAGAGGGGGCGTAGGCCAACGTGGGACGAACGTCCTCCTTAGGGTGCATGGGTCTGCCCTTTTGTCTGTTCCCCGGATCCAATTGAGACGCGCATGGCATGACGCAAAGGGCGGGGACACGTAGGGCGTCTGGGTGCTCGGATGAGTGAAAGTCGATCGCCATGAGTAGACGTATGCGAGCTTAGAGCGCACACCTTCAGCATGGAAGGTTACGCGCACAGTGTCCATTCAGCGTGCCAACCGCACAGCTGGGCGTGACTCGCACTTTTGCGCCGCGCCTTGGAAACGATCACTCAATCATAGCCCTCAGGAGGGAGTTCTGCCGGTGCTGGTCGAGCTGATGCGCAGCAGCGTCCAGAGCTTACGGGAAGTGCCCGCAACCATCATCGGCAACCTCGCCTCGGACCACGCGAACCGCACGAGGCTCGCGGCGGCGGGGTGCGTGGCGCCGCTGATCGAGCAGGTGCGGTCTGGCAGCGCCCAGGGCAAGAAGTGGGCCACGCTGGCGCTGATGGCCCTGGCGGAGGGCAGCCACGGCATCAAGACCCAGTTGGCAGAGGCGGGCGCGATCCCGGCGCTGGTGGCGCTGGGGAAGTCCGGCGAGCCCCAGGCCGGGGAGCGGCACGAGTCCACCGTCCAGCCCTGCCCTCCCGCCCCCACCCTTCTCCCGCCCTCCCCTCTCCCGCCCCCCTCCCCCCTTCTTCTGCCCCCACCCCCGCCGCCCTCCTGCCCCCCGCTTCCCGCCGCCCGCCCCCGCTGTCTCCAGGCGTCCGGCGTCGTGGAAGAGTCACAGCGTCGCGAAAAATTTGCCATTCACCTTTGTGCGCCTTGTTGCAAGAGGGTCGAGCCGTGAGTCCCGGGTCCCTGGGCCCGAAACTGGAGCCTCGAAGTCCGTTGTGATTTGATTGTAGTCGCCGCATTTGGATATGGGGAGGAGGAGGAGGAGGAGGAGGAGGAGGAGGACCAGTGTCAACCGAGGAGGAGCGTGTGAAGAAAGGGAGGCAGGAAGGATGAGGAGGAGGAGGAAAGTCTTTGTTCGAGAAGGTTTTCAGGAAACGAGAGAGAAGCCTAGGGTCGGGGGTGGGGGCGATGAGATGCCCACTCTTTCGTTCTGCCCCTGCGCAGGCGGTTGTCCTGGCCTCCAAGGCGCTAGGCGCCCTCACCAGCGGGCACACTGGCAACCAGGCGGGGGCGGGAGGGGGAGGAGGAGGAGGAGGAGGAGGAGGAGGAGGAGGAGGAGGAGGAGGAGGAGGAGGAGGAGGACCAGTGCAAATCCAAGGCCCACCAACGATAAGAAACTCTCCCTCCAAGTTCCCCATTCATGGGCCCCTAGAAGGCCCCGTTGGAAGACAATCGTTGGAAAATCCTGAGATGCGCCAGAGCACCATTCCTGGGACATCAACGCCGCGAATTGCAGTTACTGTTGCGTCTTGAGTCTTTACGATCCTAACTCGTGCCAGAGCACCGTCCCTGAACTCCAACAGCACGAATCAACATAGCTGTTGCGCCCTTGCAGCCCGACATCGCGCCAACGCACCATTTCTTTCTGGGACGCTAACCATGAGATGTCTGGAAACTGCTGCACAGTGTTAGAACGAATGTGCGCGGCGCCAAGGCGTGAGCCACATGTTGAAAAGGAACCGCCCTCCATCCGTGAAGCTCCTGCAGGTTCTCAAGGCGGGGGTGCGCCACGCTAATCCGAGAGCCACATTTTGAAAACGGCCCGCCCTCAATATGTTAAGCCCTTGCAGTTTTAAACAACGGATGTGCGCGGCGCTAAGGCGAGAACCACATTTTGCAAACGACCCGCCTTCCGGCCGTGAATATGTTGAATTCCCGACCTTGTGTTGAGTTCTCGTTTTGGATATAGCATTGCGATCGCGTCTCCTTCTCCTTCTCCTGCCTTTTTTTCCTCCCCCCTCCTCTTGCCTCCTGCTGCGCTGCTCCCTGGGTGGCTTCGAACTGTGCAGCTGTCGCCACTTTCGCGGGCGCATGGGAGGCACGGCGGAGTCGGGGAGTAAACGGATCCATTTGAGACCTCGCAGTTCCCTGGGTGGCTGCGAATTGTGCAACTGTCGCCACTTTCGTGGGCTCCTGGGAGGCACGGCGGAGACGGGGAGTCAACGGACCCATGTGATACCTTGCAGCTCCTGGGGGGGGTGCGAGCTGCGCAACTGTCGCCACTTCCGTGGGCTCTTGGGAGGCACGGCGGAGTCGGGGAGCCAACGAATCATTCGAGACCTCGTTGCTCCCTGGGTGGCTGCGATCTGTGCAATTGTCGCCACTGTCGTGGT
Organism: Prorocentrum cordatum; assembly: GCA_963575745.1. Taxonomy (NCBI): domain Eukaryota; class Dinophyceae; order Prorocentrales; family Prorocentraceae; genus Prorocentrum; species Prorocentrum cordatum. Next base: position 941,300 of record CAUYUJ010006780.1, read on the forward strand.
CTCCTGGGGGGCACGGCGGAGTCGAGGAGCCAACCAATCATTCGAGACCTCGTTGCTCCTTGGGTGGCTGCGAATTGTGCAATTGTCGCCACTTTCGTGGGCGCCTTGGAGGCACGGCGGAGTCGGGGAGTTAACGGATCCATTTGAGACCTCGCAGCTCATTGGGTGGTTGCGAATTCCGCAATTGTCGCCACTTTCGTTGGCTCCTGGGGGGCACGGCGGAGTCGGGGCGTCAACGCACCTATTTGAGACTTCGCAGCTCCCAGGGAGGGCTACGAACTGTGCAATTGTCGTCACTTTCGTTGGCGCCTGGGAGGCGCGAAGGAGTCATGGAGTAAACGGATCAGTTGAGACCTCGTTGTTCCTAAGGTGGTTGCAAACTGTCGCAAATTTCGTGGGCTCCTGGGAGACACGGCGGAGTCGGAGAGTACATGCACATATTTGAGACCTTGCAGCTCATTGGGTGGTTGCGAACTGTGCAACTCTTGCCTCTGTCGTGGTCTCTTGGGAGGCACGGCGGAGTCGGGGAGTCAACGGATCATGTGAGATATCGTTGCTCCATTGATGGTTGCGATCTGTGTAACTGTCGCCATTTCCGTGGGCTCCTGGAAGGCACGGCGGAGTCGGGAAGTTAACGGATCCATTTGAGACCTCGCAGCTCATTGGGTGGCTGCGAATTCTGCAATTCTCGCCACTTTCGTGGGCTCCTGGGAGGCACGGCGGAGTCGGGGCGTCAACGCACATGTATCCGTATATATAGTTGAGACTTCGCAGTTTCCTGTGCGGCTGCGAATTGTGCAACTGTCGCCACTTTCGTGGGCTCCTGGGAGGCACGGCGGAGTCGCGGAATACACGGATCCATTTGGGACCTCGCAGTTGTTTGGGTGTTTGCGAATTGTGCAATTGTCGCCATTTTCGTGGGTTCTTGAGAGGCACGGCGGAGTCGGGGCGTAAACGTATGTATGTGAGACCTCGCAGCTCCCAGGGGCGGTTGCGATATGTGCAACTGTCGCCACTTTCGTGGGCTGCTGGGAGGCACGGCGGGGTCAGGGAGTAAACGGACCCACGTGAGACCTTGCAGCTCCAGGGATGGCTGCGAGCTGCGCAACTGTCGCCACTTTCGTGGGCTCCTGGGAGGCACGGCGGAGTCGGGGAGTAAGCGTGCTCCTTGTGTGGCTGCGAGCTGTGCAACTGTCGCCACTCTTGTGGGCTCCTGTAAGGTCCAGCGGGGTCGGGGGCCATGCGCACCCAGACGAGACCTGTCTGCTCCCTGGCTGGCAGCGATCTGTGCAACTGGCGCCACGTTCGTGGGCTCCTTGAAGATCCAGCGGAGTCGGGGGCCACGCGCACCCAGACGAGACCTCGCTGCTCCCTGGTCAGCTGCGAGCTTTGCAGCTGTCGCCACTTTCGTGGGCTCATGGGAGGCACGCCGGGGTTGGGGGCCACGCGGATCCCGCCGAGGCGTCGTTGCTCCCTGGGTGGCTGCGAACTGCGCAATTGGCGCCACTTTCGTGGGCTTCTAGGAGGTCCAGCGGGGTCGGGAGCCACGCGCACCCAGACGAGACCTCGCTGCTCCCTGGGTAGCTGCGAACATCGCAATTGTCACAGCCTCCGTGGGCTCCTGGGAGGTCCAGCGGAGTCGGGGGCCACGCGCGCCCATTTGAGACCTCGCTGTTCCTTGCAATGCTGCGCAATTTGCAATCGTCGCCACTTTCGCTCGCTCCTGGGAGGGGAGCTAACGCTTCTCGTCTCTGGGGGCCTCCCTGGATGGGTAAGGAGAGAGCTCGTCTCAATAGCTGGGTACGTTCCGAAAGTTTGGTGAGGAGGAGGAGGAGGAGGAGGAGGAGGAGGAGGAGGAGGAGCAGTATACGTAGGAGGAGGAGGGAGGAGGAGGAGGAGGAGGAAAAGGGGAGGGGGAGGGGGAGGGAAAGGGGGAGGGGAGGATGGATATTAGCGATACCCGCTTCGTCTCCTCTCTCCTCGGGTCACCCGATCGCTGCGGCTCGGCTCATCCTGTCGACTCATCCTGTGGCCCTGAACGAATCAGAGCGAGGCGATGCTCTCCCACAGCCCCTCGCCTCTCCTTCCCTGCATCGCCCTGCCTGCATCTCCCTCCTATCCCTACCTCGTCTCTCCTCTTCCTCCTCACCCTTCCCCCACATACTCCTGGCTTGGTCAGGAAGGTGGAGGCGGAGGAGGAGGAGGAGGAGGCGGAGGAGGAGGAGGAGGAGGAGGAGGGGGATAAGGAGGAGGAGCAGGAGCAGGAGCAGGAGCAGGAGCAAGGGCGCGCCAGCCGCCAGGAGCTCGTGCGGCGACACGAAGGCGCGGCGGCACTGGAGCTCGTTGGACGAAATCGCGTGTAAAGCGTACATTGAACGTTTCTGCCGTCGGGGACAGGCGCTTTCAGGGCGGCTGGAGGGTTCAGGCCTCCACGTGCCGCCATGGGGGAGGGAACTCTTCCAGTCGCCCTGGGGGCGCCCCCCCCCCCATGGGCGGAAAAGCTTACATCACCAAGTGATACCAAGATTCGCCTGCAAAGGAGCGGCTGGCCCAGATGGGCGGGCTGAAGATCACCAGCCTCAGCGCAGAGCAAGCCGCTGGGCTGAGGGGGGCGACGGCGGGCTCCGACCCGGCCGCCGGCCAGGCCGAGGAGGATTCGAGGGCCACGTAGCGACGAACCGCGATACGCGCCAGTGAGGCACAGTGTGCGTGTGCCTGCGCCTCGCTGCACAAGGCGTAGACCTCCGTCGTCGTGACGTGCTCGCAGCCCCGGCGCCCGCAGACCCGCGCCTCCAGAGGGGCAGCTCTCGAGCCCACAGGGTGGCAAGACATGAGTTCCCTTGTAGCGAGCCCCCTAGATAGTGGGGGGGCTGTTGCTCACCTCGCGGGGTAGTCGTCAACACTTAGCTCATCTCCCGCGGGTAGTCGTCTACATTGCTCATCCCCTGCGGGTAGTAGTCTAACCCCTGTGTGAGGCAGTTGTTGTTGACTCATTGTTCAGGCATCTCTTTATCCGTAAGGGCTTCGCTCCCTGCTGCCGGCCCCCTCTCAGACTGGGATAGATCAGAGTCGCGTCGGTGCGTCTCGGCGCTGCCTTGGCGCATCTGGGAACATCGTGCGGGGGTGGATAGGAAGCATCGGCGCAAATTGAGACGTTGGCGTTATCGAAAACGCCTACGGAGAATCACCGCCACCCCCTGTCTTTTGAAATCGCCCATGTGGCCGAGCGTTGTGGCAAGAGCTCTGCCAGGCTATCGGAACATGTGTTCCCCCAACCGTTGTGGAAACCCTTCGGGGAACATTTGGGGGAGGATGGCGGGTAAGATCAGGAGGAGGAGGAGGAGGAGGAGGAGGAGGAGGGGGCATCTTGGGAGCCTCTGGGGGCACTCCTGCCGCTTCGACTACAGCGTTCAGTGCGCCGTCGTTCGCCCATGGGAAGTGGTCCACGCTGCACAGGTGCGTCCAACTCGTTTCTTGCATCATCCACGCGTGGAAGAACGAGTTTGACCCTCGCCTGCACGGCAATGTGCACGACCGCACCTTGTATGATATTGCGTCGTCGGCGTTGGCCTCCCCGACTTGAGAGTCGCGAGTGTTGGATTCTGTGACGCGGTTCGCGGGCTGGCATGCGCCGCAGCAGAACTTCGCAGCAGAACTTCGACGGTCATTGGGGCCCCAAATCACCGGCCACGCCCCTCTCCGGCGCCAGGGGGTGGTCGAACGCGTCGACGGCGTGCCGTCATGTGTTTTTTGGAGGGGGCAGCGATTTGTGCTGCCTCGGTTGGGAGCGGTTCGGGAAATCCGCCGCGTTCTGCGCGCCGCCGCCAGCGAACCAGCTGTGGGCCCCGAGGGCGCCCCCCATGATCGGAGGCGCTTGCATGACACGGGGCACAGGAGGGCCACGCGCCCCCCCCCCCGCCGCTCAAACAGTTGGGAGAAGGAAAAGGGAACGTTGAAGACAAGCAGGCGAAGGAGGACACGGTGGGAGTGATTCGCATGAGGGGGAAGGGGGATACGAAGGCGATGGGAACGATTCGCCTTCGCACCCCCCTTCGCCCTCATCCGATGACATCGGTGATGAAGTCCCCGTCATCGTCATCTCCACCGCCATTATCACCAGCACCGCCATGTCATCATCACCACCATCACCATCACACTAGCCACCATCACCAGCATCCACCGCCATGTCATCATCACCACCATCACCATCACACTAGTTATCATCACCAGCATCACCATCCATCACCGCCACCTCCATTACCATCATCATCACCTATTTCATGCTGAAGAGCACCCCCGCCAGAATTTCCGCAGCCATCACCATAAAGGGCATCATCACCATCACCATCGTCACCGTTACCACCACACTGGCACCACACAATGCGGTGTCGTCAGTGGTCGTTTTTGTAATGCTGGGTTGATGGTTGTGATGCTTGTGGTGATCAGAATGCTGATGATGGCGGTGGCGATGACGGTGATGGTGGTGATGACAAGTAGGTGATGATGATAATGTTGATGATGAGTGTTCCTGGGTCGGCATGTGAACTGTTCATGTGATTGCAATAGGTTGCCTTGATGATGGCCGTAGTTTTTTTACAATCAGGGCTGTATTTTCTTGGCTGGGGATGTTTAGACGTCGCGGGCTTTCCCTGTAACTCGTCCCCCTGCAAATGCCCACCCTGCCAGAACTTGATCAGAATCGGTTTAGCGCGGGGTAGTACACTACCTGCGGGGGGTGAGCACGGCCGCCGCGATTAGAAAGGAACCAGGAGCAAACCTTAAACAATACGAACAGCGAAACCCATGTCTTGCCACCACGGGGCATCAACATCTTGCCCAGAGCGAGTGGAGCCGGCCCTGGGGAAAGGGTCGAGAGTTCGGGGGCCCATGGATTCAGAAACAGAGTGCGACGTCCGAGGTTTGGAGTCACCACGCTGCCTTTCCGGTGCGGCGCACGAGGCTCCTTTGCTGGCATCTCGGACCAGCGCCGATGCACGTTGCAGTGCACCATGCGCCGCACCGTGCAGCGCCACGCAGTGACGTGCGACCTCTGGCTTCGCGCTGCGCTTTGGCGTATCGAATCGCAGCGTGCTATGCTCTACCGTGTTTAGATTCTTCACGCTTCGCGTATCCCCACCAGCCCATCTCAAAACAGCAACTCTAGCGAAGCATGCCGACAGTCGTGTTTTTCAGGCGTGTTTCCGCCTGCCCCCGCATATCTCCCCTGTTCCTCCTTCCTCCCGCCTCCTTGTACATCCTCCTTGTGGTGGGAGCGGGAGAAGGACGAGGCGGAGGAGGAGGGAGAGAAAGCGCTCCTCGTGGTTTGAGTCGTTCGGGCTTCTCGTCCTGGTGTGAGTCGTTCGGGCCCTTCTTCCTGGTGTGAGTCGTTCGGGCTCTTCGTTGTGTGAGTCGTTCGGGCTCTTCGTCCTGGTGTGAGTCGTTCGGGCTTCTCGTGGTGTGCCTCTTGGAGGCCTTTTGGAGAATCTTCGGGGCCTCTTGGCGGCCCCAGGGGCTTCTAGGAGCGTCTGGGGTGCCTTGGGGGAGCCTCTTGGGGCCTCTTGGGAGCCTCTTGGAGGCGGTTTGGGGCGTCTTGGGGGCCTCTTGGCGGCCTCTTGGGAGCATCTTGGGGGCCTCTAGGAGGCCTCTTGGGGGCTCTTGGAGGCCTCTTGGAGGCCTCTTGGAGGGGTCTGGGAGGAATCTTGGGGCCATCTGTCGGGCGATCGATCACAGATGGGGGGAGCACTTTTCTCCCTCCCCCCGTCGGAGCCAGAATCCTCGTGAGGGGTGTCGTTTTTTAGCCCTCCGAGGAGTCGAAAAAGACCCCTCTGACCACCCGCGGGGCGCCCTCTCCAGGCCCAGGGGGAGGGGGTAGGGGGAGGGGTAAACCCCTCCCCGAAGGGGAAGAAGGGGGGTTGAGAACAGAGCGGGCTCTCTAAACCACTCACGCCCAAAGGGCTGGTGGGATTTGTGGCAACTTGGCCAGATAAGGTAGGCACATCAAGTAATAAAGTAGATTGCCAGCTGGTGCACCAGGGAAATATGTGATTCCTTGATCGTCCTGGGGGCATTTGGGACATCCAACGGAGTCGAAAATCGACGGGAAGTGTGTCGTCGGAGCTCTTATTGGACAATTTACTGTTTTACATAAAAGAAATGCAATTTTGCATTCGAGCGTTTCGTTCACGCTGCAGCCAGGGGCCATTCCCCATCCCCTCCCCGAGACCCTCCGAACAATTTTCAAACCACGCAGGGAAACTTCCGAAACCCGCCGTAAAAAAACGCCCGAAGTCAATCAATCTTCCCGCCATCTGCTCCACAATCCCCCCCTGCTCGGCGCGGAGGCCCCCTTGATCCGCAGCCCACCTAAAGTCCGCTGCCCCTGAAGGAGGAGGGGGGGATGAGGGACAGATGGGGAGTGCGGGAGGGAGGGAGGGGAGGCGGAGGGGACAGATGTGTCCTCCTCCTTTCTTCCCCTCGCTCCTCCCTAATTGCCTTCCATATAGTTCCATTCATTATTATCCTCACTCCTTCTCGCCCATCGGCGCACGAACGAAAGGGGTAGAGAAAGGCTTAAGGGCCCCATCCCGAGCCCCGCGTATCTTCCAAATTGACCCTCAGATGGACGGCTTTGAAGAGCTGGAAGAACTCCCTTCTTCTCCTCATCCCCCCTCGCGTCGTCGTCGTCGTCATCGCCGTCGTCGTCGTCGTCCTCCTCCTCCTCCTCCTCCTCCTCCTCCTCTTCCTCCCCCGTGCCGCCGCAGCAGTCGCGGCTCGTGGCCTCCCCGAGCCGCGAGGTTTTCGGGAGTTTTTCAATCGGGGGCTGAGGCCCGCGGTACGGTCGCCCGGCGGGCGTCCCACCCCCCCCCCTTTCCCCGAGGCCGGCATCTGCACGCACAATGACCGCCTCGGGAACCGATGTCACGTGACGTCAGGGTGTGGCTTCAAAACATTTCCCAGGGGCAGCGAGATTCGTTCCCGGACCCACTGTTTTTTGATGGCCGCGAGCCCCGAAAACGGCCCCTGGAGACTTTGACATCGAAGAGAAGCGCCCCAGCGGGAGGGATCGGTTCGCCAGAGGCCTGGGCATACAGTAGGTTTGCGCCGCATTTGCGCGGCGGCGACCCCAGCGCGGGCGTTCAAGTTTAACGCCGCCGGTGGCCCAGACTCGGCCGATGTCGACCAATCTGCGCTATCGGAGAGCCGCGATCGTTCAGGGTTGAACGATCCACGTGTCGCGACGGGAACCAGCCGTAGCAGGCTCCGGCCTCGAGCCCGTGGCGCCATCATCGGGCTCGGCCATGGGCTCCTCTGCGAGGGGAGCCGCCGCCATCGCGCTCGGCGCCGCTGCCGCGGCCTGCGCGCGGGCGGGCGCCGCCGCGGGGCAGGCCGCCGGGTGCAGTGCCCCTGCTCCTGGGGAGCCCCGGGGGCCGACCTTGGCAGAGGGGGGGCTTGCATCGAAGAACCAAAAAAGGCACAGGCATGATGACAATGATGTCTCGAAGGTCCGCGCGAACTTCCTGGATCGGCGTTGGGCTCCCCCATGGCGGCGCTTCCGATGGATCCTTTGCAAAGGCGGTCTCAAACATGTGCGGTCTCAAACATGTACGCAATAGTTCGTGCAACCGCTCGTGCCGGATCGTGCTGTATGCAGGCAGACTGCGTTGCACTGTGCCTCGTTGGCCCGTGAGAGATGGCACGCGCCATGAGCCACAGGATGATCTGTTAGAGATGGCACGCGCCATGAGCCACAGGGTGAACCACTGCATGTGTTCTGCGACCCCATGACGAAAGGCCCCCCTTGCCCGGAAGCCATCTTCGAGGCGGGAATTTATACATGACCACCCCTTGGAGGGTCAGTTTTCGGAGCCTCGGCAGGCGGTGGATATGGACATATTCGGCCCCCCGGGGGCCAAGATATATCCGTATCCGCCGCCCGCTGGGGCACCAGGACGTCGGTTCTCAGGCGGTGGATCTGGATAACCCCCCGCCTCGCACAGTCGAGAGGTCGGGGCGGAAGGGGCGCGGGGCTGGTGGGAAGGGGAGGAGCGGGGCTGGCCGGCTGGGGCGGAGGGGTGCCGCCGTGCCGCGCGCGCGTGCGTGCGGGGATACATCGGGGGGCGGCGGAGCGGGCGCGGGGCTGGCTCGAGCAGGAGATCGGCCGCAGGATTGATTTACCCCAGGACTGGTTTTCGCCTCGGATCAACAAAACAGATGTAGAATGTTCGATGGTCTACGAAAACTCTATGTATGTTTGCGTAGATTCGGCGAAAAACATTCGCGGGGCAAATCAGTTATGCAGACGATCTCCTGCTCGACCAGTGAGAATGGGAGAATGAGTGGGTTGAGGTCCACGCGCCAGCATCATGTCAGCTCCTTCCTGCTGGACTCCCTCCTGCTCCACTCCCTCGCCCTCAGCCTCCGCCTGCTGTTGCTCCATCTCGTCCTCGCCCTCGCCCTCCGCGTTCTCTTGGTATTCGTCCTCCTCCTCCTCGCCGCTTTCAAAAATCGGCTTCCTGACCTGTCCAGGGGTACGTTTCGACGAGAATCCCAGGGCGAGTGCAGCCGTTGTGGAGACGAGGCCCCCACAAAGGCCAGATGTCTCAACGCCGTCGTCGACGTTGTCGTCTTTGTCGTTAGTGCTCGCCTTCCTCATTCTCCCCACCTCCTTCTTGTCATCCTTGTCCCACCCTCCTCCTCCTCCTCCTCCTCCTCATCATCATCATCATCATCATCCTCCTCCTCCTCCTCCTCCTCCTCTTCCCCTCCTCCTCCTCGCCCTTCCGATCCTCTATCCTCGATCCTCGACCTTGCCGTTCATCCTCGCCGCTCGTCGTGCGTCGTGGGGTCGCTGCCGCGAGGCTGCCGCGTTCGCGTGCCCTGGCGTGCAGCCAGTCCCCGACGGCCCGCTGCTGGCGACCCAGGGGGGGGGGGCGAGAGAACGGGCCTCGCGCGGCCCCGCCGCCGTTGCTGGCCCCGCCGCCGTCGCTGGCCGCTGCGGAGAGAACTGGCCTCCCGTGGCGCCGCCGCCGTTGCTGGCCGCCCCATCCTATCCTATCCTTCCTGGTGCCTCCCGCCTCCTCCTTGCTCCCTGCTCCCTCCTCCTCCTCCTCCTCCTCCTCCTCCTCCTCCTCCTCCTCGCCATCGTGGCCGCACCACCGTTGCTGGCCGCTGCGGAGGGAGGAGGAGGAGGGGAGGAGCGGAGGTGCCCGCGGGCGCCCCGTGGGCGCCTCATGTTGGGTGGGTGCGCCGAGGTTTCGCTTGGTGCCCGCCCGTGGGCGCCACGTGAGCTGGATGGGTGTGTCGTGCTTTCACCTGGTGCCGCCCGTTGCCGCTTTGTGTGTGCTTTTTGCGTTGGGCGGGTATACCGAGGTTGCGCTTGGTGCCCGCTCGAGGACGCGTCGTGGGCGCCTCATGCGCTGGGCGGCCGCATAGACTGCACGACATAGCGTTCGCGACATCGCTTTTACAACATAGCTTGCACCCCGTAAACTTCTTACACCACGCAATTCGTCTTCCTTGTTACAGCAGAATCGGCTCTACCCCGCCCCCCACACCCACACGCACACACACACACACACCCACACACACACCCACACACACACACACGCACACACACACACACACACACACACACACGCACACACACACACACACACGCATAGTCCTCGAGGCCGAGGTTAGCCCCCCCTGCGGCGGGCATCGCGCTTTGAAGTTCAAACGGTTGGTCCGTTCACTTCGACATCTCTGTTGCATATCATGTGTCCCCCCCCGCCATCCCTGACAAATAATGCCATCCGCGCGATCTCAAAAGGAAATGCGTCAAGAAACCCTGTGCAAATACACCTTTCCAGGGCCGCACGCGTGCGCACATGTCAAAATCATACCAACCACACTTCTTCGACACGCATTTCAGCATAGAACCTTCAAACCGAATCGTTCGTTATTCAATGGATTGCAGCTTCTCTGCCCGCGCGCACTTATTGGAAGCATTAGAAAACACTTTGGTTTTAGAAATCTCGTACAGAACCCACATCCTCATTTCTCCACGCAGTGCATCCGCGTTGATCTAGCATGCGACTTGTGCACAGTCCGTGTCAAATAGTATTCACCATGAGGCCCACATGCGCGCGCCGCCACGCGCGCGTGTCGAAATCTTGCCTCTTGCCAAACCATGTGTGCTCGAAACGTTTCACAACATAGCTTTTCAGCATCATATGAAATAACACAAGTGCTCTACAAAGAAGGGTCTGCCAGATGTATTGGATTTCAACGCGCCCGCACTTCCTCATCACCCCCTATGACCCTTATCAGGTCATCGCCGTAATCGTTACCGGCAACCGTCGCCATAGCCACCATCAACATCACATATAGCTTCACCACCGACATACTGACATCCTCATCATCATCCTCATCATCAGCAGCATCATCATCGTAATCGCCGTCACCAGTCTTCTCGCCTCCATTGGCCGTGCCGTCATCGTCGTCGTCGTCACCATCGCCATCATCATCGCGATTCTCGTCATCGCCGCCGCCATTGTCGACGTAATCATGAAATCGCGCCCGCCAGAGTTATCGGCCCGCACTGAATTTCCCGCGTGCCACTGCGGCCGTTGAGATGCGCTAGCGAGTTCAGATCGGGAACCGCAATCGTGGCCACATGGGTTTTGCCAAACAGGTTTCGTGTGTGCGGATGGGGTGTTTGTACGAGCAGTGGAGTTGACGGTTTCAAGTTGTGCAAACATCAGTTCGCACCACACATCGCACACCTCCCATATTACCACGTAGTTATTGCACCGCACAGCCTACGCCACATAGCTTGCACCACGTAGTTCGAGTTTGCACCTAATAATTTGGACCCCGTAGCTTACACAACATACTTTACACATAGCTTGGACCACAGCTTGCACCGCATACTCACACCACATGGATTGCACCAAACACTTACACAATCCAGGCTACTCCTGGTCGGCGTCCAGTCGGGTGAGGGAGGGGGCGTTTGGTAATTCGGAGCAGTGATGAAGCCCGCCCCGAAGGGTAAGAAGGAGGTTGACAGAAGAAGGTTCTGAAACCACCTTCGCCCAGAAGGCTCGGGGGGCTTCGATCATGATCGCTCCGGGTGGTGGTGAGCGCAAAAGTCTCCGGTTGGTGGTGAACGCACAAGAGAGGAGTTGAGCCGGTTGTTGCCAGAGGTGGCTTTGGTCCAAGGTGCTTTTGGCTTGTCGCGCCATCGTTGAGCCCTTGGGACCCTCTGGGCCTCGTGGGGGGCGCTCCGGTAGCCATCTGGGCCCCCCTCCAGGCTCCCTCTGACAACGCTGGAGAGGCGAGCAAGTGCGACTGCACAGTCCGATCTGGCCCCCAGGCTAGGCGACCGCCCCGGCCTGAGGCCGCGGAGGCGGCCTGCGCCTCCGCGGGCGGCGGCGGCACGGCCGCCGCGGTCCTGACGTCCTCCGTGGCCGCGGGCCTGCTCGCCGCAGCGGCGGCCAGCGCCCAGCGCCGCCCTCGCAAGGCGGCCTGCTTGCGCCTCTCGCTGCAGCTGCTGCTGCCGCCGTCTGCGCTCGATCCCCTCTGCGCACGGCCTTGCCTCTCCTTGCCTCCTCGTCCTCCTCCTTGTCTTCCCCCTCGTCCTCCTCCGTCACCCCTCCCCAGATCCTCCTGCTCCTCCTTTCTGACGCCCTCCATCGATCTCCTTATCAGTTACCACCCCTCTCGTACCACCGGACGTGTCCTGAGGCCGGGCCGGGTGTTTCGTTTGAGAACGTTTTGCCGTTGACGACCCTAAATCTAGAAAGTTCTCAAAATGTGTTTCTCGCTCCAGCGCCGCGCATTTACAATGGCGGGCGGAGAGCCAGCGGCTTTCAAAATGTTGTTCTCGGCGTGGCGCCTCGCACATCCAGTTTCAATGAACTAGATTGAGAAGGCCTTACGGCCAGTGCCTCCGACCCTGATGACGACGAGGAGGAGGAGGAGGAGGAGGAGGAGGAGGAGGAAGAAGAGCAGGAGGACCTTCTGAGGGGACAGTTCAGGGGCCTCTTGGGAGCCTCTTGGGGGGCTCTTGGAAGCCTCCTGCGGGCTTCTTGGGGCTTCCTGGGGCCTCTTGGGCGCCTCTTGGGCGCCTCTTGGGGTCCTCCTGGGGGCTTCGTGGTTCCTCTTGGGAGCCTCTCGGGGCCGAGGGCTCGAAATGTCTGTTCTGGTCCCTCGTCTGGGCACCCCCCTGGAGCCGTCTTGGAGGCGTTTCGGGCCGTCTTGCAGGCGACTTGGGCCGTCTTGCGGCCCTCTTGGGCCGTTTTGGGTCCCTCCTGGGCATCTTGGGGCGATCTGGGGGCCTCTTGGGCCGTCTTGGAGCGTCGGGAGCGGAAGAGGCGAGAACGCCGAAATGCTTCAGAGACCGATGGGAAATCAATGATTCTCCCTCTTGGGTCTCTCTTGGGAGTGCTCATGGACGCCTCTCGGGGCGTCTTGCAGGACTCTTGGGCCGTCTGGAGGCCGTCAAGGCGTCTTGGACAGATCGTTCGGCGATTCGAGGCCCTCTTGGACCGTCTTGGGGGCATCTTGTGGCGCTCTTGGCCCGTCTTGGAACTCTTTTGCGCCCCAGGACACCCCGGGGGGGAGTCGTATCTGACCCGGCCCCCCCCCCCTCGGGACCCCCCAGGGACCTTGTGCCCCGGGACCTGACACGGGACCCACCCCCACCCCTTGGCGGGGGAGGGATCAACGGGAATGGGCTCCCCTTCGACCCTTACGACGTTGCTCAATTTCGCTTTGGCTGGCGCGCTTGAGGAGGAGGATCCAGGGAAGGGTGGGGGAGAGCGGCGACGGGCCGAGGGAAAGGGGGGGCGCAGGGAAAGGGGGCGACAGAGACGACGACTAACAAATGACGGAGAAAACGACTCGAACGGACAAGCCCCTCACACACGCCGACAGCGTCGGCGGATTTTAGATATAAGGATGGAGGTCGGCACATTTTCAAAAAGCAGCTCTCGCTTGAAATGCCCTCCAACTCCGTAGGAGCCGAAGTTCAAAACGTGTAACGGTGAAGCGGATGGAGGGCGGCTTTTTTTCAAAATCGGGAGTTCGTTTGAGACCCTCGCGAATTTGGGCCCACGAATTTTTTAAGTTATGCACTCCTTACACGGATGGATGACAGAATTTCAAAATGGGGCAATCGTTGGACACTTCCTTGAACGTCCGTTTACTACCCCTTTGCGTTTCTTCCAGCCAGTGGATCTTTTACGAAACGGGGTATCGCCTGAGGAGTACGCGTCGGGACTTTCACGAGAAGAGGACTCGGGGAAAGAGGGTGTATTGTAGCATCGCTGCTGCATCCTAGGCTTACTATGGTCCTCTTTCTCCTCTCCCTCCTTCTCCTCCTTATCCTCCTCCTTCTCCATCCCTTTCCCTCAGAAGTAGCTCCTCCCCATCGCGACCCGAGGCTTGTCGGCACGGCGGACGGGGCGGTTCGCCTGAGACGTTCTCGCCACGTAGGAATATAAAAAAACTAGTCAAAAATAGTATGGGGACGACTTTTATATGATTGTCTGACTATGTTTAATCATGTTTGACTATGTTTTTTTGTCGTCCAAATCCGCCTGAAGGGGGACATGCCCGACCTAAGCTTAAGAATTGCAACTGCTTCAAGGATGGAGGGTGGACGTTTTCAAAATGGGGCTCTCGCCTCATCGCCGCGCCCACCCGTTGTCAAAAGCGAAACCACAGCTTCGAGGATGAAGCGGGGGAGGGGATGGTTGTTTTCAACATGGACTCTCCCTGCAGCGCTGCGCACACTCGTCTGCAAAAGTGCGGGACAGCTTCAAGGATTGAGGGGGGTTGTTTTCAAGGTGATGCTCTCGCATTAGCGCCGCGCGCATTCATGTGTAAGGTGCAAAGGCTTCAAAGGTTGAGGAGGGTTCGTGTTCGAATTGGGATCTCGCCTCAGCGCCGCGCACACTAGACTCAGAAGTTTGCAACAGCTCCAAAGATGGGGGGGTGGCCGTGTTCAAAATGGAAGCTCTCGCCCCAGCGCCGCGCAGATTCGCCTTAGCAGACATGCAGCGTCAAGGATTGACGGCGGGTCCTTTTCAAATGGGGTTTTCGTTGGGTATCTTTTCGAAGCTCCTGACCACGATTGTAAACTTGTGCAACAGCTTCACGGATGGAGGGTGGCCCTTTTTCGGCACGGGGATCTCGTTGGACACTTCGGTGATTGTACGACCATACGTGTTCGCATTCTGGGCTACCAGCTAGAAGCGTTCAAGACAGTTGCTTCCAAAACCCTTGTTCTCGCTTGAATGGCATGCTCATAGGGTGCTGGTATTTCGAGGTGGCGCTTCTCGTAGTGAACATGAAGGCTTGCAGGGGCGTGTGAGGAGTGGACTTGGGACTGGAAGGTGTATTGCAGCATCGGTGATGCACCTCGAGTGTGTGACGGTCCCCCTCTTCCTCCTCCTTCCGTCCTCCTCATCCTCCTCCTCCTCCTCTTTCTCCGCTTCCCCCTTCCCTCCATCCTCCTCCTCCTCCCTCCATCCTCCTCCCTCGCCGTCTCTCCTCCGCCCACGCCGCCGCCCTCCCTCCCAGGCGGCGGTCGCGGCGCGGGCGGCCGAGGAGAGGCCGATGGTCGCAGACCTCAAGGGCCCCGTGAACATGGGGGAGGGCGCGGCGGAAGGCCTGCCTTGGTGGTGGGAGGCCCCGCGGCCCGGCCGAGGGGAGCGAGGACCAGGAATGGCCTGCGGGAAGCCGCCTCGCCCCGCCCCCTCGGGGCCTCAGAGACGTGGGGGCGTGGATTAGCGACGGGTCCCGCTTCCATGGGAAGTCACGGATTTCCACCGCCAGGCGAGGGGGCACCGGCCGCATTTTGGGGAGGGCACCTCCCCCGATCCATGGATGTGGCGACCGCGCGCCAAATTGATGGATCGCTGATCCATGTTTGCGCGCCCCCGAGTCAGAGCGCCGGATCTTACAGGATCCTTCAGGGCCAGGGGTGCACTGACCCAGGCTTGGGTGCAGGATCCCGCAGGAGCTCGCAGGATCGTGCAGGATTCTGCAAGGCCTAACTGACCCACGTCTGGATTGACCTGGGTCAGAAGATCCCACCCTCCGGGCAGAGGAGTGCGGGGGCCTTCGGGAAGCCTCGGCCCTGGCACACACCGCACGGACAAGCTCGCCTTTTCGCTGGGCGGGGGGGTCAGGAGCAAACTCGCCACTGGACGAGCAAACCCAGGGCTCTACGTGCACCCCACCGCCGCCCGCGTTGTATAAGGTCGGTTCAGGGAGGGTTCCCTAATGATCTTAGTGTTTGTTGGATGCTCTTGTGCATCCTGGGGGAGGGCACCCTGGAATGTTCTTCAGTTTGGGCCAGCGGAGGGTCGCATGTTCGTGAAGGATATTATTCTGTCTCAGGTCCGACCATACTCCTTCATCCGCACACTCTCCGACTCGATCCTGCTTCGCTTGGCAGCCGCGAGGCGCGCCCCTCCCTCAGCACTGGCGCCGTGATGACTGGTGCCCGGCTGCCTGCGGCAAATCCCGCCACCGTGCTTGTGCAGCAGCGCAGCAGCCACGCGCAGAGGGGCTAGGGGGAGGGGGAAGGCTTCTTAGAAGCCTTCTTACTTCTCAGAAAACGCGGGCCTTCTCTGTAGATGTAGAGCCAGCGCCTTCTAAGAAGCAGCCTCCTTCTTAGAAGCCTTCCCCGCTCCTCCTGCCTCGTTGTGCGCGCCGCCAAAAGAAGGAGATTGAGTGTAGGAACGGCGCAATTCTTACGAGTGGTCTGAGTTGGGGCGGGTCGTGAACCCCGACATCGTCTTCGTCCGCGGGGTAGGCAGGAGGTCGAGTTCACGCACCGCGGCAGTGCATCGAGTGGTCTGAACTGGGGAGGGTCGTGATCTCGAACTCGTCTTCGTCCGCGCGATAGGCAGGAGGAGGTGGAGGAGGAGGAGGAGGAGGAGGAGGAGCAGGAAGAGGAGGAGAAGGAGGAGGAGAAGGAGAAGGAGAAGGAGAGAGGAAGTAAATCAACTCTCCAGTCAAGACGCTTAAGTTTGCCGAGCGTGAAAGAGAAAGGGAGAAACTGAGGACGAGGAGGAGAGGGCTTCTTGGGGCCCTCTTGCGGCATCCTTGGAGCTTCCTGAAGGCCTCCTAGGGTCTGTTGGGGGCCTCCCGGGGCCTCTTGGGGGCTTCCTGGGCCGTCCCGGAGCCCTCTTGCAGCGCTTCAGGGCCCTCTCAGGGCCTTCTTGGGAGCCCCTTGGGCGATCTTTGGGTCCTCTTGGGCCGACCTGGGGCCCTCTTTGGGGGCCCTTGGGCTGTCTTGGAACTATCTTTGGGCCTCTTGGAGGCCTCTTGAGCCATCTTGGGCGGTCGGAAACCCCAACAGGCGAGAACCTCAAAATCCATCAAAGACCTGCGCAAGAAATATGGTTCGTTTGGGCCTCGGACTCTCCTGGAGGGCCCCTTGGAGCCCTCTTGGGCCGTCTTGGAGCTTTCTTGGGCCGTCTTGAAGGCCCAAAAGGGCCGTCGCGCGGCGAGGGGGCGGGGGGCGGCCCTGGAAAACTGCGAAAAACTTCCAAGGTAACAGAAGAGCATTCTAACTCGCCCCGACGGGCACGAGGCTCGGTGGCGGACGGGCGCCACTGGGCAACTTGAGAACCTCGAGTTAGTCGAACTCCTGATATCATCGACCATGCGTCAGACCATGATGTCATCGACCATGGTGGGCTGGAGATTCATCGCGGCTCGAGGATGGAGTACATGCGTCTTGATAGTGATGTCTCTGTTTCTGGCTCGACTTCCTGACCTACTCTCGCGCTTCCTCACATTATGATTATCATGGTTATTATTTTTCTTATCACTATCAACAGCGCGGTGCGTCTTCATGGTTGCCCGATTAGTGCACTGCTTTGAACAGTTCGAGTAATTAGCAGCAGAAGTCGTACGTCAATCTTCACCGCGATCAGCAAAGCAGCTAGCTGCACTTTCGAAGTGTATTGGAATGTTTTGTATACTTAGCTGTTTCTTTGACCCGGGGGGATTGGGTGGGGGGTTGGGGTGAGGTGGGTGGGTCGGTGAGGGCGCCAGAGTAATAATTCAATTGAATTTGTGGGGGATAGTTTCCATTGTTCCGATCGATATTGCACAGCACAATTCAACTCGGCGACCGCATGCGCATCGAACTCAGGTCAAGGACATAATCAATATCGAGCCTGAGTCGTGAACATTCTGGAAACATTTGATTTGGGCAAAAATTTCACGAATAAGGAGAAGAACTTAATCCCGTTCAATATGGAATTGGAAAGATAGATACACTAACATAAATTCAGCCGGGTAGGATTATGGCTCGGCTGATTGATCTCTTGATTGATCCTTAGCGGGGGGGGTCGGGGGCAGGCAGGTTAAATTTTAGAAAGTTCCTTCTCGGCTGCATCGGCGCCGAAGTGTGCAATTGAAGCTTTATTGGAAACCTGTCGCCGTGATCTACACGACGCGCTCTTCTACCGATCTGAGATTCAAAGTGTTCAGTCAGAATTTGTAAACATGTGTTTTCAAAGTTTCTGAAACGTTTTTGGCTGAAAAACATCTTTGACAGAAAAGCGGTTTTCCAATGTCGAGAACTTGCTTTCCTCTCGTGACAACCACATTTGTTGGTTGACAAAACGCATCGTCGTAAACCCTCGAATCGCAATATGTCCAAATAAACAGCCCAAGTTCACCGCAAGAAATCCAAAGACTGTGGCCGTGGCCACCGGCGACAAGCTGCGGCTTACCTTGACGAATTCCTACCATGTGTGCCACCAAGCGGCCTCGTGGACTGGCGTTAGCGGGGCAGCAGTTTGCGACGCGACTGCTTGCAGCGACTCTTCACTCTACGTGTGTCCGAACTCTACCGCCGACATTGGCACCTTGTTGACAAGGCGGTACTTATGAACGGGGATCTGTTTGTTGGTGGGAGGGGTGTTTGTGGTCTGAAAAATGCGTCTTCGTGTGTTGCTCAGCATCACTCATCTTATGCCACTCTTTCGCTAGATGCGGCGCGATTTTTAAACATGAAATCGAGAACGTTGCATAAGTAGTGCAACTGTCATTCGTATGTATGTGAATTTGCTCGGTCTTTGTATAGACGAACATATGACAGCTCCTCTCAAAATCATGAGTGCCCGACAAGAGTAACCAACGTTGGGCGAACAACTGACAACATGTAGAAACCTCGGCCTTCGATCCTTCCTTAGATGTGGCAGAAGGTTTGCTCCCAGTTGCCGACGCGATTGGTGCTCGGGTGCGGGATCCACCGCACATCAGTACGTTGGGCTCCCCAGCAGAAGGAAAGCGGTTGCACCTCGTAGTCTGTATATGTTTTCACGGGGATGTTGTTTGACGTTGTTGCGCGCGCCGTTGCACAGGAACAAGTAAATTTAGCGAATAAGCGGAAATGTGTTACAGCAGGCGAGGATGGAATTTAGCAAACGGTTGAGTTTGGAGCGGTGCGGGTGATGTTTCGCAGACGCGTTTCCCGTGGTTATCAGGTTGGGTTTGGAAGGTGCAGAAGCTGGAACCTTAAAAAGGGAAAAGGTCACCCAGAAACAAGCAGGGCAGAAGTCTGAATTCAATTGGAAGACAAAATGGGCGAAAATCTTGGAACCGAGCCCACACAACAATGTGCGAATCCTGTAAAATGCGAAAAACGTGTTAACAGGTTTAGTTTCTACTTGCAAACAATCGGTTCCCACAGCTTCTCCGAAATGGGGTATCAATTCGTCTCCCCCCCTCCTCTCCATCTTTCGTGTTGAGTTGCCGAACAAGTACCGTTCAGGAAGAGCAGTTCGTTCTGGGACGAGTACGCGGGAGTTCCTACTTCAGCGGTTGGGTACCACTGCAGCTTCGCGTGCGAAGTCGCCACCCATTGTACAGCTGGCCCGTACATCAATGCACAGGTGGTTCATCCAGTAAATCGGAACAGTTATTTACGCCTCCATCCTTCGATAGATGCTCAGAGGACGCGAGCATCGCGGAAATGGCGAGGTCTGATGTTCATCCGTTTCAGTATCCATAGTTCTATCGACACACATTCCCACAAGATGACGACCACCCCATGTTATGAAGGCCCACCTCGCTCTACGATGGGTGAGCACCACCCTACGAAACAATCTTGGGCCATCTCGTACAACACAGGATGTCACTCGAACGCACCATAAGACGTTGAAGTGAATATTGTGAGGTATACGGCGGAGTGCAGTTATCCTCCCTCGCCAGCACCCCTTCTAGCCTCGTAGAGAAACCTTGGGTTCGCTCCGACGCCCCCCCGTTCCAGAGTATCGAATACATCTTTGGTGTAGACTAAGCTGGGGACTGTAAGAGCACCCAAATGATAAATGCGTGTCTCGTTGCATTTCAAATCGTATTGGTTGGAGATGGATTTTAGCACCTGCTGAGGTAATAGGATTACATGTTAGATGTTCAAGAATTGTGGTCAGAAGTTCCACAATTGTAAGTACATGTAAAACCCTGGCCACGCATGTATGATGCAGCTTTCTATCCAACATCATCATTGGTGAATTTCCACCGAGTTTGCTATGCGTAGTGCTACGAGTTCTATTTGCGCTACGTGGCTACGTCTGCTCGCGAATGTGACGTGTTTCTTACGTACGTTGTCACATTGTTTTTTTGTCTTATCCGTCTGCAATGATCCCGCATGGTTTCACGTATCAATTACAAAGAGGAAAGGCTGAGCAGTTTGCTTCCTGCAGGAATCTTCAGACGAAAACGGATTACACCGTTTGCGTTAAAACTCTCGGCCAAAACCACGGAAGATGCCTGACCTGTTCTTCATGTTTGTCAGTTTGGGTCGCAATCTTCCGATCCATGAGAGAAAAATACTTCGGGAAGCGGTGGACAAGCGACGTTCCGGATCAATGGGTTTCAATGTTTTGATCTTTGATTTGTGATGTTCTATTTGATGGAGTACAGTCTCAACGCATCAATTAAGAACGTTTTTTCACATTTGAGCTCTTTGGTTCGATTCTTACGACAATTCTCTCTGCGACATCGACCGCCTGCATTGGCCCGACGTTCCGGCGACTGCGCCGCGACCACGAGGAGTTTCGACGCGACCCGGTGCACGGCTGCCCCGAGTACCCGGTCACCGACATCTTTCTTCAATGGCACGCTGACCTTTCTCCGCTCGACGGCCCGCTTGAGGTCGTGTATGGCTGACTATCCGAAGTCGCCCCCGCGACTCTGGTCTCCCTGGCAGAAGACCCCGTCGTTCCGTCACCCGGACTTCTACGGGTCTTGGCTCTGCCTCGACATGCTGCAGGGCTTCATCGGGTCGGAGGACCGCCTGTCCAGCTGGTCATCGGCGCACAGCGTGCGGGCGACTCTGTACCAGCTCCAGGGGTTCCTCTTCGACCCCGCTCCGCAGGACCACGGCGGGCCGCGTCGGGCCGCGATCTCCGCCGCAGCTACGGCGCCGCGGTCCGCTGCGGGTGCCCCGGGCCCCGGCGCGACGCGCTCACGGGGGAGCGCTTCCGGCCGCACGCCGAGGCCGTCGCGGGCCTCCGGCGCCTCCTCCGCGGGTGGCCTTGCCCGTGGCGCCGGCGCTCGCGCTCGCGCCCGCAGCACGCGGCGGCCCGGCGCCGCGGCGCCCGCGGCCCGCCCCGGCGGCGCCGCGCTCCGCGGCGCCGCGCGCGGAGCGCGCGCGCCGGACCCCGTGGGTGCCGGGCACCGTCGAGCGGGTCGAAATTTTGGCTCTTTATTCGTGTCATCGTATTTACCGAGCATTTTGGTCGGGTGGAGGGCAGAGTGTGAAATCTGAAATGCCGTTTCGATGGGTTTTCGAGGCCTGAATCTGCAAAAGGTGGATCACAAGGCGGATTGATTTTCAAGGTGCAGAAGCCCACATGGATTTCACCATGAGCCCTCCACCCTGAGAAAATGCTCAGATTCAGTTTCCTGCGTACGTCTCCAGAAAAAGCGTGGAAGAAGAGTCGAGTTGAATTGAAGTCGTTGCCTTTGTTTCTGCACAAACGGAGTGCGTCAAGGTCGGGCCCTGCGGCCTCTTCGCCGGGGGGGGGCCGGGGAACAGAAGAAGGAGAAGGAACGCATTGAAGTAGATATTATACCATGATATGCCATCTGATTCTGATGTGTCGGAAAATCTCATGACATTCCCGAGGACTGTTCGAAGCCACGGTGTTTGTGAAGATTTCAAGATCCAGAGAATTCAAGATTGTCCGTAGAAATTTGGCTCAAGTGATTTCGGCTTGCACAGATCAAGTGTGTCATGCCATCATTTTTGGCGGCTCGCGTGTCCGTGTTGCTTTCTCTTGCGGCCGCGGCTTTGGAAGAAGATCGCAAAGCATGGGACAGGCTTATTGCGTGGATCGATGAAAGTGGCGGCGACGTTACCCAAAAGTTGTACGTAGACAGTGTGGAAGGTTTACGGGGAATCTTCGCCTCTGCTGACATTGAGAACGGCGAGAAGTTGTACCACATCCCGGCTAAGAACATCATCCACGGGCTCCACGATCTTTGCGACGTCGTGAAGAAGCTTCGGCACGAGATGAAACTCGGACCCGAAAGCTTCTATGCACCGCTGCTCGACATGCAGGCATGGGATCCATCGATATCCGTTCCGGCTTTCTGGGACGTGGCCGATCTCGCTTTGCTAGACAGGACGCCCCCTTTCGATTGGAGTCGCCATAAAGAAGTGTACGACTCGCGGAAGGAATCTTGCCCAGAGATCGCGGACGATATTGGGCTTCGCGCGATGGAGTATTATGTGGCAGTGTCGAATACTTGTTTTGAACGGATACCTCCGGGGGGAGAGGCGTCGAAAGGCGACGAAAGTTACGGTTGTATAAGTCCAATATACGGCGCTTTCAACCACCACAACGGTTTGCAGAATTTCAGGATAGAAATCTCAAAGGAGGGCGACATGACCGGATTCGCGTCGCGATTCATTCCCGCTGGCGGCGAGATATTCAATTCTTTTGGGGAGGGCACACCAGAAACCTTCAGGGATTATGGCTTCGTCGAGCCGCAGCCTCAGAAGTGGTGGTTCCAGTCAGGTGGCAAGCGGTTTGATTTCATGCTGGATAACGACAAAGTGCATTTCCCCGCGGGCAACATACCTTCGACATTTTCGACCGCGGCCGCTGCCTGGCTGCGGGACCCGCCCATGATCAGCATGGATCGCACGCCGGAGCAAAAAAAGATTCAGGCGTACCATAGGGCGTTTATCGACGCTGTCCGAAAGGCTGAAAAAGCAGCTCTGGAAGAAGCCAATAAGGAATTGTAGACCTTGCTGCGCTGGAGACAGACGGGAAACTGTTGTTGGAAAGTTCAAGAAGCTGTCTGGTGTGGATGAATTTCCGGCCACAGTCTGAGGCACCGCCGCGCTTTTTCACAAGTAGTAAAGTTTGCAAGTTCTGGCGGGGGCTACAGAACATCTCGCTGGTAAAGAAGGGTAATCGGAATTTTCCTTCGGGCCCTCAAGGGATGCCGTCTCGAGCCAACGGGGTCCACACGCCCATCGATGAAGATATTGTACCCAGCAAGTGCGGCCTCGCATGAGAAAGAAGCCAGTAACTGCTGTTATTTTACAGACGATATTCGGAAGAGCAGTGTGTCAATGGGAGGTTCTACATGGTATTTTGCAATTGGCAATGGCGCAGCGAGAGGGGAAAGGGGTACTGAACATGCTTGCCGCCACACGAGCAGCAATATTTGTTTGTAGTCACAGTTGATTGCGAAGACCTTACGGCCGGTGCCGCCGACCCTGAAGGGGGACGTCGACGACGACGGCGGCGGTAGCGGCGGCGACGATGACGACGCTGACGTGGGCCCGAGTCCTCAGGGATGTTTCTGAAGTTTCGGGTCTCTTGGGAGTCTCTTGGGAGCCTCTTAGGAGCCTCTTGTGGGCCTTTTCGGGTGTCCTGGATGCCTCTTGTGGGCTTTTGGGGGCCTCTTGGGAACCTCGTGGGACCTTCTGGGAGCTTCTCGAGGCCGAGGGGCTCGAAATGTTCGTTCGGGTTCCCCGTCAAAGCACGCTCTTGGAGCCGTCTTGGGGGCCTCTTGGGCCGTCTTGGAGGCGTTTTGGGCTGTCTTGGGGTTCTCTAGGGGTGTTTTGGAGCGCTCTTGGAAGCCTCTTAGGCCGTCCTGGGGCGATCTTGAGGGCCTCTTCGGATGTCTTGAAGCGGTGGGAAGCGGAAAAGGCGAGAACGCTCAAATCTGTCCAACCTTTAAAAAAACACGGGTTTCTCTATTTGGCCCCATTCGGGAGTGCCTTTGGAAGCTTCTTGGAGCGTCTTGGAGGTCTCCTGGCCAGTCTGGGAACGTGAACGCGTGTTGGACCGATCGTTTGGCGATTGGGGCCCTCTTGGGCCTCTTGGGGCACTCTCGGCTTGTTTTGGTATTGTTTGCAGCCCCAGGACCCCCCGAGGACTCGAACAGACAAAGCTCTCATACACGCCGACAGGGTCGGCGGATCACGGGAAGTGCCTCCGCCGTGCACCGTTGGTTATGGGGAATATTTTGTTTTAAAAAGACACGGATTTCGTCCCGGAATTCGCTGGTGGATGATGGGAAGCGCGCTAAGACTCGAAGAGTCGCGCGATGGACATTGATTCCGACCTGGAGGGAAAATATTGTTCAATTGGGGAGGTGCAGGAGGGGAAGGGCTCGGGGTCGCTCCGTGGCTAGACCCTGGCGGATGGCGGGAAGCGCGCTAAGACTCGAAGAGTCGCGCGATGGACGTTGGTTCAGTCCCGGAGGGAAAATGTTTTTCAACTGGGGAGGTGCAGGAGGGGAAGGGCTGGGGAGTGCTTCGTGGCCAGACCCTGGCGGATTACCCAGAACGGTCATTTCGCCTGAGACATCCCCACAAAATGGAGATCTCGGAGGATCTAGTTTAGGGCGCTTTATGTTAAAAATGAAGCTCTCGCTGCAGACATCCTCGAAACATCGAGATATCTCTGGCGAAATTCGTCGATCTCCGAAAATGAGAGTTCCCCCTGAGACATTCTCGAACAAAAATAGATGCCGAAAGAGCTGTGATTAGACCTCTTCTGTTAAAAATGTAGCTCTCGCCCGAGACATCCTCGAAAAAAGGAGATGTCCAGGTAGCTTGCGAATTCGTCGTACTCACAAATGAGGCTCCCGCCTGAGACGTCCTCCAAAAAAATGCGATGGGCAATACGCTGTCTTACGACATATCTTGGGGGCATTCTTTGGAGGACCCCCAAGACGGCCCAAATGGCAAAATCTTCAAAACAAACCACGTTCTTGTTTAACCATTTCGCTCAAAAGTAGGCGTTTCGCTTGATATATCATCAACATTTGCATCGTCGTCGTCGTTGTCGTCGTCGTCGTCGTCGTTGTCATTATCATCGTCATCGTCGGTGTCGTCGTCCTCCTCCTCGTCATTGTCGTCGTCGTCATCGTCGTCATCATCGTAGATGCGCCAGCGGGAGGTGCGCCTCGTCTGCACTCGCGCGGAAAGCAAACTCCACTTGACATGGGGGAACGCGAGGGGGGGGGGTGCGGGTCTGGAGACGGACAATGCCGAGATGCTCCGGTGGGAGGTACGCCTCGTCTGAACTCGCGCGGAAAGTAAACACGACCTGACATAGGGGAACGCGAGTGGGGAGGTGTGGGTTTGGAGACGGGTGATGCCGAGATGTGCCAGCGGGGGTTGCGCTTCGTCTGAACTCGCGCGGAAAGTAATCTCCACCTGACATAGGGTAGCGCGAGTT
Organism: Prorocentrum cordatum; assembly: GCA_963575745.1. Taxonomy (NCBI): domain Eukaryota; class Dinophyceae; order Prorocentrales; family Prorocentraceae; genus Prorocentrum; species Prorocentrum cordatum. The sequence goes on from CAUYUJ010006780.1 coordinate 966,031, forward strand.
GGGAGGTTGGGGATCTGGAGACGGATAATGCCGAGATGCGCCAGCGGGGGGTGCGCTTCGTCTGAAGTCGCGCGGAAAGTAAGCTCCATCTGACATGGGGGAGCGCGAGTGGGGAGGTTGGGGGGCTCGACGCAGATCGTTCCGAGATGCACCAGCGGGGGGTGCGCCTCGTGTGAACTCGCGCGGATAGCAGAGTCGTCTTGGGGAACGCGAGCGGGGAGATAGGGGGTCTGGAGACGGATAATGCCGAGATGTGCCAGCGGGGGTTGCGTTTCGTTTGAACTCGCGCGGAAAGTAATTTGGACCTGACATATGGGAACTCGAGCGGGGAGATGGGGTCTTGAGACGGATAATGCCGAGATGCGATAGCATTGTATCGTGGTGATGTTGCACGTTCTTGCAACGCTTGTCGCTTTCACGCGCTTCCCGTTCATGTCAAGAAAGGATGCCATTTCGCCCGAGACATCCTCACAAAATGGAGATCTCGGAGGATCTAGTTTAGGGCGCTTTATGTTAAACATGAAGCTTTCGCTGCAGACATCCTCGAACAATGGAGATCTTGAAATCTGTCGCGCAAGTCGCCGGTCTCCAAAAATGAGCGTTCCGCCTGGGACATCCTCGAAAATAATAGATGCCGAAGGAGCTGTTATTGTACTTCGTATGTTCAAAATATAACTCTCGCATGAGACATCCTCGAAAAACGGAGATGTCCAGGGAGCGTGCGAATTTGCCGTATCTCAAAAATGAGGCTCCCACCTGAGACATCCTCCAAAACATGCGTTGTGCAACACGCTGTCGTACGACATAGATTGGGGGCATTCTTTGGAGGACCCCCAAGACGGCCCAAAAGGCAAAATCTATAAGCAAACAATGGTGTTTCAACCATTTCGCTCAAAAGTATGCGTGTCCCTCGATGCATCGTCAAAATCTGCGTCGTCGTCGTCGTCGTCGTTGTCGTCGTCGTCGTTGCCATTATCATCGTCATCGTCGGTGTCGTCGTCCTCTTCCTCGTCATTGTCGTCGTCGTCACTGTCGTCGTCATCGTCACCGTCGTCGTCATCATCGCCGTCGCCGTCGTCATCGTCGTCGTCATCGTAGATGCGCCAGCGGGAGGTGCGCCTCGTCTGAACTCACGCGGAACGTAAACTCCAATTGACATAGGGGAACGCGGTTTGGAGACGGATAATGCCGAGATGTGCCAGCAGGGGGTGCGCTTCGTCTGAACTCGCGCGGAAAGTAAATTCGACCTGACACAGGGGAATGCGAGTGGTAAGATAAAGGGTCTGGAGACGGATAACGCCGAGATGCGCCAGTGGGAGGTGCGCCTTTTCTGATCCCGCGCGGGAAGTAAGCTCGACCTGACATTAGGGAGCTCGAGTGGGGAGATGGGGTCTTGAGACGGAAAATGCCGAGGTACGAAAGAGCGCGCGCGCAGCGCCGGGAATAAGGAAAGGGTGGCCCCAGGTTCAAGCTACCCCCTCCCTCCCTTCCAAAAGGGGGGGAGCTTCCGAAGCTACCCCCCCCCTCTCTTCTGTAAGGGTTTCTAAGCTAGGGGGGCCCTGACTAAAGGGGGGGGCCTCGAAGCTACCCCCCCCTCCCTCCCTTTCCGGAGCAGAAGGTGAGCCCGGGCTTCCCTTTCAAAGTGGGGGGGGGCTTCGGAAGCTACCCCCCTCCTTTTTTTGTCTGGACACAGGGGGGGCGGCTTCAAGCTACCCCCTCCACCCTCCTTTGCAAAGGGTGGGGGGCTTCCGAAGCTATCCCCCCCTCCCTTACGGGGTTATGGCAAAATGGTTGAATCCTTGCAGACAGGTGCGCACCGCAGCGCTAGAGAACGCATTGGAAAATAACGTCGACCCGTGGTTCGTTTTCTTGTTGTCTTGTTTTCTCGTCCCCTGGTTCATAGTCTCGGTTTCTCTGGCCCTGATTCCTTTTACCGTTTGCTCGTTGTTTTGGCCCCTGGTTCGTATTGTTTCTCGTGTTTTCTGTCCCTGGGTCGCGGTCTCGTTTTCTCTGCCCCTGGTTCGTGTTCTTGTTTTCTCGTGTTCTCGGCCCCTGGGTCGTGGTCTCGTTTGCTCGGATCCTGGGTCGTGCTTTTGTTTTCTCGGACGCTGGTTAGTATTCTCGTTTTTTCGGTGTCTCGGCCCCCGGGTGGTGGTCTCGTTTTCTTTGACCCTGCTTCGTTTTCTCGTTTCCTCGTTTTCTCGGCTCCTGGGTCGTGGTCTCGTTTTCTCGAACCAAGCGTTTTCTGGAGATCTCGGCCCTTGGGTCGTGGTTTCGTCGGACCCTGGTTCGTTTTCTCGTTTTCTCGGCCCCTGGGTCGTGGGTCGTTTTAGCGTTTTCTCGTTTCCTCGGCCCCTGGGTCGCGGTCTCGTTTTGTCTGGGCCTGGCTCGTTTTCTCGTTGTCCTGTTTTCTCGGCCCCTGGGTCGTGGTCCAGTTTTCTCGGACCCTGGTTCGTTTTTCTCGTTTTCTTTTTAGTTCGTCCCCTGGTTCGTAGTCTCGTTTTCTCGGGCCCCGGTTCCTTTTATCGTTTGCTCGTTTTCTCTGCCCCTGGGTCGTGGTCGTGTTTTCTCGGACCTTGGTTCGTTTTCGCGTTTTCTGTGCCCTTGGGTCGTGGTCTCGTTTGCTCGGACTTTGGTTTGTTTTCTCGTTTTCTAGTGTGGTCGGCCCCTGGGTCGTGGTCGTCTCGTTGTCTCGTTTTCTCGGCTTCTGGGTGTTTGTGTTGTTTTTTCGGGCCCTGGTTCGCGGTCTCGTTTTCTTGTTTTCTCGGCCCTTGGGTCATGGTCGCATGTTTCCTCGAACCCTGGTTAGTTTTCTCGTTTTCTCTGCTCCTGGGTCGCTTTCTAGTTTTCTCGGACCCTGGTTCGTTGTTTGTTTTCTCGGCTCCTGGATCGTGGTCCCGTTTTCTCTGACCCTGGTTCGGTTTCTCGTGTTCTCCGTTTCTCTGCCCCTGGAGTGTGGTTTTGTTCTCTCTGTCCCTGGTTTGTTTTCTCGTTTTCTCGACCCCTGGGTCTTGGCATCGTTTTCTCGGACGCTGGTTTGTTTTCTCGTTTTCTCGGCCCCTGAGTCATAGTCTCGTTTTGTCCCAGCCATCCTGTGGTGTTGGGTCCTCGTTTTGAAGAGACGGTGCCCCGCGTCTCCTCTCCTTCCTCTCCTCTTCTCTCCTTCCTTCCTCCTCCTCCGCCTCCTCCCCCCTCCCCCTCCGCGTCAGCCACACCCATTTCGGCACACCCCTCACACGCTTCGTGGCCCCATAGGGAGCTCCACCGAGGGCCCCAGTGGCTGCGTTCGCATGGCGGCACCGCACCCATTTCGGCACACCCTTCACACGTTTCGTGGCCCCATATGGAGCTCCACCGAGGGCCCCCGTGGCTGCGTTCGCATGGCGGCACCGCACCCATTTCGGCACACCCCTCACACGTTTCGTGGCCCCGCAGGGAGCTCCACCGAGGGCCCCAGCGGCTGCGCTCGCACGGCGAAACCGCACCCATTTCGGCACACCCATCACACGTTTCGTGGCTCCATAAGGAGCTCCACCGAGGGCCCCGGTGGTTGCGTTCGCATGGCGGCACCGCACCCATGTCGGCACACCCCTCACACGCTTCGTGGCCCCATAGGGAGCTCCACCGAAGGCCCCAGTGGCTGCGTTCGCATGGCGGCACCGCACCCACTTCGGCACACCCCTCACACGTTTCGTGGCCCCATAAGGAGCTCCACCGAAGGCCCCAATGGCTGCGTTCGCATGGCGGCACCGCAGTCATTTCGGCACCCCTCACACGCTGCGTGGCCCCATAGGGAGCTCCACCGAAGGCTCCAGTGGCTGCGTTCGCATGGCGGCACCGCGCCCATTTCGGCACACCGCTCACACGTTTCGTTGGCCCATGGGGAGCTCCACCGAGGGCCTCAGTGGCTGCGTTCGCATGGCGGCACCGCACCCACTTCGGCACACCCCTCACACGTTTCGTGGCACCACAGGGAGCTCCACCGAGGGCCCCCGTGGCTGCGTTCGCATGGCGGCACCGCACCCATGTCGGCACACCCCTCACACGTTTCGTGGCCCCGCAGGGAGCTCCATCGAGGGCCCCCGTGGCTGCGTTCGCATGGCGGCACCGCACCCACTTCGGCACACCCCTCACACGTTTCGTGGCTCCATCAGGAGCTCCACCGAGGGCTCCAGTGGCTGCGTTCGCATGGCGGCACCGCGCCCATTTCGGCACACCCCTCACACGTTTCGTGGCCCCATAGGGAGCTCCACCGAGGGCCCCAGTGGCTGCGTTCGCATGGCGGCACCGCACCCATTTCGGCACACCCCTCACACGCTTCGTGGCCCCATAGGGAGCTCCACCGAAGGCCCGGTGGCTGCGTTCACACGTTTCGTGGCCCCATAGGGAGCTCCACCGAGGGCCCCAGTGGCTGCGTTCGCATGGCGGCACCGCACCCATTTCGGCACACCCCTCACACGTTTCGTGGCCCCATAGGGAGCTCCACCGAGGGCCCAATGGCTGCGTTCGCATGGCGGCACCGCACCCATTTCGGCACACCCCTCACACGTTTCGTGGCCCCATAAGGAGCTCCACCGAGGGTTCCAGCGGCTGCGTTCGCATGGCGGCACCGCGCCCATTTCGGCACACCCCTCGCACGTTTCGTGGCCCCATAGGGAGCTCCACCGAGGGCCTGAATGGTTGCATTCGCATGGCGGCACCGCGCACATTTCGGCACACCCCTCACACGCTTCGTGGCCCCATAGGGAGCTCCACCGAGGGCCCCAGTGGCTGCGTCCGCATGGCGGCATGCCCCAGTGGCTGCGTCCGCATGGCGGCACCGCGCCCATTTCGGCACACCCCTCACACGTTTCGTGGCCCCATAAGGAGCTCCACGGAAGGCCCCATCGGCACACCCCTCACACGTTTCGTGGCCCCATAAGGAGCTCCACCGAGGGCCTCAGTGGCTGCGTTCGCATGGCGGCACCGCGCCCATGTCGGCACACCCCTCACACGCTTCGTGGCCCCATAGGGAGCTCCACCGAGGGCTCCAATGGCTGCGTTCGCCTGGCGGCACCGCGCCCATGTGGGCACACCCTTCACCCGGCTCGTGGCCCCATGGGGAGCTCCACCGAGGGCCCCAGTGGCTGCGTTCGCATGGCGGCTCCGCACCCATGTCGGCACACCCCTCACACGTTTCGTGGTCTCATAGGGAGCTCCGCCGAGGGCTCCAATGGCTGCGTTCGCATGGCGGCACCGCGCCCATTTCGGCACACCTCACACGCTTCGTGGCCCCATAAGGAGCTCCACCGAGGGCTCCAGTGGCTGCGTTCGCATGGCGGCACCGCGCCCATGTCGGCACACCCCTCACACGTTACGTGGCCCCATAGGGAGCTCCACCGAGGGCCCCAGTGGCTGCGTCCGCATGGCGGCACCGCGCCCATTTCGGCAATCCCCTCACACGTTTCGTGGCTCCATAAGGAGCTCCACCGAAGGCCCCAGTGGCTGCGTCCGCATGGCGGCACCGCGCCAATTTCGGCACACCCCTCACACGTTTCGTGGCCCCTTAGGGAGTTCCCTCTCATTCGCCCAACCTGCTTTGCGGTACTCGCAACTGCATATGGTTGGGTCCATCGCCAGGATAATTTGTTTCTGACCCTGGTTCGTTTCACGTTTCCTGGTTTTCTCTGCCCCTGGATCGTGGTCTCGTTTTCTCGGACCCTGGTTAGTTCTTTCTGACCCTGGTTCGTTTTCTTGTTTTCTCTGCCCTTGGGCCGTGGTGTCTTTTTTCTCGGACCCTGCTTCGCTTCCTCGTTTTCTCTGCCCTTGGGTCGTGGTCTCGTTTTCTCTGACCATGGGTCGTCGTCGTCGTCGGTCATCGGTCGTGCGTCGTACGAAGACGTCGAGCGACGGCGACGGCAACGACGACGGCGACGGGGGAGGATCGTCCGGCAGGGGGAGTTCAAAGGAGGGGGGTGCTAGCTAAGCCGCCCCTCCCCTTTTGGAAAGGGGGGAGGGGAGGGGAGCTTCCGGCAGGGGGGAGAAAAATAGAGGGAAGGGGGGGGGGGGGGCTTCCGGCAGAGGGGGGTCAAAGGAGGGGGGGGGTAGCTAAGCTCCCCTCTCCTTTCGGAAGGGGGGGAGGAGGAGGTAGTTTTCCGGGTGCCGAAAGGAGAGGGGGGAGGGGGGTTTGCTAAGCCCCCCCCCCCCTTGGAACTAAAGGGGGGGAGGGAGGGGGAGCTTCCGGCAGAGGGGGGTCAAGGGGAGGGGGGGGGGGGTAGCTAAGCCCCCCATCCTTTTGGAAAGGGGGGAGGGGGGGGAGGGGAGGGGGGGGGTAGCTTCGGAGTGGCGAAAGGGGAGGAGGGGGGGGAGCTTCCAGCAGGGGAGGTGGAAGGGAGGGGGGGTAGCTAACGGGGGACCCCCCCCCTTTGCTCCGGCGCTGTGGGCGCGCTCTCTCCGAGATGCACTAGCATTGTATCGTGATGATGTTGTACGTTCTTGCAAAGCTCGTCGCTTTCACGTGCTTCCCGTTCATGTCAAGAAGGGTCACCCAGAATGACCATTCCGCCGGAGACATCCCCACAATATGGAGATCTAGTTTCGGGCGTTTTATGTTAAAAATGAAGCTCTCGCTGCAGACATCCTCGAACAATGGAACATTTGAAATCTCTCGCGCAAGTCGCCAGTCTCCAAAAATGGGCGCTCCGCCTGAAACATCCTCGAAACAAATAGATGCCGAAGGAGCTGCTATTTTACTTCGTATGTTCAAAATGTAGCTCTCGCCCGAAACATCCTCGAAAAACGGAGATGTCCAGGGAGCTTGCGAATTCGTCGTACTCAAGCATGAAGCTGCCGCCTGAGACATCCTCCAAACAATGCGATGTGCAATACGCTGTCGTACAACATATATTGGCTGCATTCTTTGGAGGACCCCCAAGACGTCCCAATATTAAAAAATGGTTGTTGAACCATTTCGCTCACAAGTATTCGTTTCGCTCGACACAACATCAACATTTGCATCGTCGTCGTCATTATTGTCGTCGTCGTTGCCATCATCATCGTCATCGTCGGTGTCGTCGTCCTCCTATTCCTCGTCATTGTCGCCGTCGCCACTGTCGTCGTCACCGTCATTGTCGTCATCATCATCGCCGTCGTCGCCGCCGTCGTCGTCGTCATCGTAGATGCGCCAGCGGGAGGTGCGCCTCGTCTGAACTCGCGCGAAAAGTAAACTCGACCTGACAGGGGGAACGCGAGGGGGGGGGTGCGGGTCTGGAGACGGATAATGCCGAGATGCGCCAGCGGGGTGTGCGCTTCGTCTGAACTCGTGCGGAAAGTATACTCGACCTGACACGTGGGAACGCGAGTGGGGAGGTTATGATTATGGAGACGGATAATGCCGAGATGCACCCGCGGGGGGTGCGCCTCGTCTGAACTCGCGCGAAAAGTAGACTCCACCTGACATGGGGGAACGAGAGTGGGGAGGTTGGGAGTCCGGACACGTGTAATGCCGAGATGTGCAATCGGGGGGTGCGCCTCGTCTGAACTCGCGCAGAAAGTAACTTTGACCTGACACATGGGGAACGTGAGTGGGGAGGTTGGGGACCTCGACACAAATCAGGCCGAGATGCGCCAGCGGGGGGAGCGCCTCGTCTGAATTCGCGCCGAAAGCAAAGTCGACTTGGGGAACGCGAGTGGGGAGGTTGGGGGTCTGGAGACGGAAAATGCAGAAATGTGCCAGCGGGAGGTGAGTCTCGTCTGAACTCGCGCGGGAAGTAAATTCGACCTGACATGGGGGAACGCGAGGGGTGAGATAGGGGGTCTGGAGATGGATAATGCCGAGATGCGCCAGTGGAGATGCGCTTTTTCTGAACTCGCACGACAAGTAGTCCCTACCTGACATAGGGGAACGCGAGCGGGGAGATGGTGTCTGGAGACGGATACGCCGAGATGCGATAGCATTGTATCGTGATGATGTTGCACGTTTTTGCAAAGCTCGTCGCTTTCACGTTCACGCGCTTCCCGTTCATGTCAAGGAAGGTTCCGGAAACATGGCCGTCTCGCTCGAGTCGGCCCCGGAGGAGGCTCCAAATCGACATCTTCTTGAAATCGCTCACGGAGGGCTTTCGAGCGGCCCAATGGGAACCCAAAAGACGGCCCAGAGGGCCCCTACAGCGCCCAAGAGCGCTCCAGCAGGCACCCAGGCAGCTCAGGAGAGCCCCAAGACGGCCGAAGACGGGCCAAGAGGGCCCCGATAGATTCCCCAGAGCTTCCCAGAAGGCCTTCAAACGGCTTAAGAAAGCCCCACGACGGCCCAAGGTGGCGCCGGGACGGCCCAAGAAAGCTCCCAAACAACCCCACGACGCGCCCAGACAGCCCAAGAAGACCCCAGAAGCCCACAAGAGGACCCAAGAGACCCCGAAGAAGCGCCCAACAGGCCCCAAGGCAACCACGCGCGGCACCAGGAGCCCGCAAGGTAGCTCGACAGGGTCACCAGGACTCTCTCCTGATTCAGCGTCCTTCTCCAATTGCCTCTTACTGTCCTCCGTCGTCGTCGTCGTCGTCATCGTCCTCCGCATTCCTTCTCGTACTCGCCCTCGTTCGCTTCGTCCTCGTCCTTGTGCTTCTCTTCATCCCCGTTGTCCTCATGCTCCTCCTCGCCATCCTCACGTTCTCCACGTCGTCCTCGTCGTCACCTCCTCGTCGCTCTTGCCTTCCTGTTCTTCTTTTTTGCCCAATAGCCCATTGGACTACAGCGGCGTTTCCCGTTCTTGTCTGATCAGGTTTCTATCGTTCATTGGCGTGTAGCCGAATATCACGAAGGTCCATTGTCTCATTTACGTGTTCGTTTCCAGCGTTTGCATCGACTGATCCGTCACAGCGCCCTTGAACAGGCGTTCTGGAAGCTGCCTTTCACCGAGAGAGGCAAAGCTGGGGAGCCGCTGAACTTGGGAGACACACTGCACGTGTTCAGGAACAGGGGGATTCGATTCATGTGCTAGACCAGGTGTTAGGAGAGTGGGTGAAGAGAATGATTGCCCCAGGAGTGGAAGAGGAGGTCTGTTGGTGTATATCAGTAACATTGCACCTAAGCTTGGTATCAACGATGCCTGGTTTTCGTGCAGGTTTCGCGCTGTGGCGGTCTCCCAGCCAATTTTAACGATCGCGATTGGTGTGTCCGCAGGTGCGTTGGGAGGAGTTGGCAGATGGAGGGAAGTCAATGCGCGATGGCATTCAACGGAAAAGCATAAGTTGGGCAGGTGTGGTGGCAGAGGGCGTTCATGGGTATGGAAGAAGAGCTTTCATCGAGCATGCAAGGAACCCATGGAAAGAAGAGGCCCCGCAAGTTTGGGCGAAAGGAGAGGTCGGGGAATGAGTCGGAAGAGGATGAGGATGTGGAGGAGGGGAAGGTGGAGGAGAAGGGGAACGGGTGGCTGCGGGGATGCGTTGATAAGGAAGATTGGACCAGATCATTCCTTGGTGATAGCGATGACGACGAGATCCCGACAGTGATGAGTTCCAGGCGGCTTGAGGGTGAAACATCCAGACGATTGATATGAGAAGCAGGAGTGGGAGGCCGTGATTGGGTTTTTGATGGCGATGAAGGCGAATGCTGGTTATTAGATTTTTGAGCCTCACGGCGCAGAACGAACATCGAGCAGATCTTCGGGGATTACCCGTCGTACGACGGAGCTCCGTTGGCCGCGGGCGACCTGGCGGAGTCGGGTCTGACGGACGGTACGATGTACTTGGGGTTGCAGAGGTACCAGGACGCTTGGCGTGGCGGTCGCCCCCTAGCACGTTCTAGCCCACCCTGCATCTGTACGATACGCGTTGGAGGTACCCCCCCGACAGACGTCAGCTTCACCTCATCGGCGCACCGCGCTGGGGGGCATGGCGCCTTTGGCGTGCGTCGTTTGCCAGCGACGGTGTTCGGGGTTCGGGGTTGCCGGCGGGAGCGGTGCCCCCCCCCCGCGAATATTCACAACATTGGAATACATTGGCCCGTTCTCCACACGGGAGGGCCGGGATGTTACCAGTAGATTTGCAAGAGTGTGTCTCACGCGTGCTTTTTGGGGGGGAGGGTGACGGACCACACCCACCCTCGTTCGCGGCGGCAGACGACGACGACGGACCATGACGACGACGACGACGACGGCGACGATGACGACGATGGCGACGACGACGACGACCCCTTCCGACCCGCTTTGATGTCCCGCCAATCCGCCCGCTTGAATGTCCCGCCCGCCCGCTCGACCCGCCCACATGAATGTCCTGCCCGCTCGACAAGCAGAAATAGCGAGCGTGTGAAAAGGGCAACAATTACATATTTATGGACCAACAAAACGTTGACGAAGACACCATGAACTTACATGCGCGAATCGGAAGAAATGCTGGCTAGCGTGGGCCTCAAAGAGTCGGTTGTTGCACTCGATGTGCGCCCTATGTGGTGCGATATACTTGGCGATATCCACCTTGTAGACCTTGAAGGCGTCTACTGCAATGCTCGCGCAAACACTCCACCGTCCCACCCGTAACGTGCTTGGCAAAACCCGTGCGGCCACTATTACGGTGAGTGCTTGTCACTTCCTAGCGTATCTCTGCGGCCACGCTGGCGTGGACACGCTCGCGCGCAGAGCGGCCAGCTGGTTTGGCACGACGATTGCGGCGGCGATGGCGTTCATCGATGGAAATTTTCCAGCGCGTCTTCAAGGCTGCGCTGGCTCGCGGGCACTCCAGTGCGTGTCTGTGAACCTGGGCGGGCGCCATACCGTGATAACGTCGGCAATGGCGGCGACGATGATCAGATTCGCGATGATGACGATGTCGACGGCAAGGCCGATGACGGCGCCGATGTTGGTACCAAGTGCGGCAACGATGATATTCACATGCCGGGGATGTATGCGAATTTGATATTAATCGCAATGGTGTCAATCGACGTTGACGATACTTGCGGTGATGAGACGGCCCCAAATGAGGGTGATGACGACGTGCGCGCGAGCGGAGTTTAACGGATTATAGAAGACTTGTTGTTGAAAACCACGCGGTGTTTTATGCATTTGTGTTTGAGAGTCACTGGCGCTGCACATTTCTACTGGTGTGGCTGGATGGTAGTATATGGCGCTCGATATTT